>CP129452.1:5500000-5897500 GCA_030445155.1 Quercus variabilis | reverse complement strand
AGCTCGAGTTACAAAACACCACTATAGGTCCTTAAAACATCACTATAAGCTCCTTAAAACGCCACTATAAGGCTCCTGAAATTTTTTTTTTTAACTCAATTTTGACTAAGTCAAGTTTCAAAAGAATGGCATTTTCCTAATTAGTTTGGGAAATGGGACAGAATGCTACTTATTTTTCCCGAAAAAGGCAGAGGCCAATTTTGTCCAATATTTTGTATATCCATTGCTTTCCAAAAGCATACTGCATTGTTTAGGTCCCATCACATGAAGTTATTGTAAATATTGTTTATATATATATATATATATATATTGTTTGACATATGTTGGGTCTTGGTGTGGGTTTGGGTTTTGCTTATTTGTTTTTAATCTTTTGCTTTTTGTCTCAAATTTTTTGGAAATAATATACAATTTAGAGAGTTTTGAAAATAAGTTAGTTTTTAACTTTATGTCAAACATTTAAATTATTCCCAAACTTATTGTTAGAGTGAGTACTATTTTTTTTTTTTTTTGAGAAATAATTACAACATGCTGTTAATCCCGCAACTTGAACCCTTTCCCCCTTAAACCCTTAAGCACTTTGTGCATGGGGAGGTGACAATTCAGCCACAAGGCTTTTGGCTTAGAGTGAGTACTATTAATAAAACTTGATGATGCACTGAATTGTTAGTACTGATCCTCGTCTATACGGATAAGACAATCAAACACAACCTACACAATGAGAAAAGAACTCTTTGATGATGAATGTGTACTTTTCTATCTTCTTGGGATTGCTTTATATAGACTTTTGCTTGTAGCCGTTTGGGACCTCTTTAGTGTGCTCCTTTAATTTATGGCATTCGTAAAGTTTCCCGAAGAGGAATGAACTTTTATGGGTCCAACAGTCATTCTTTTGTTTCTTAGTCCATTGTATGTTTGGACGGAGCAAATTTCTATACTCCAGTTTTCCTCTATTCCTTGATCATTCATGTAATTTGGACGTTCGAAGGAATATGGGCAGTTGCCTTGTTGTTCATGTAATTTGCTTTTGCTTTTGATTTTGTTTTATTGAGAACTAGTCGTGGATCTTTGTGTTGCACATGATAATTGTTTTAGGGTGGTCTCATTAACTTTATTTTTTGCAGTTTGGACTAATTTAATAAGAAGTAATGTATTTCATGACCATATTTCACTTAGTATAAGAACAATCACAAATGTAATTAATACATATAATTTTGTCGTACCAAAATGAAAATAAAACAATTTTCCATAGGAATTCAAACGGTAAGTTAGCAAAAATATTCATTTTTTTTATAAAATTTATGTATAACATTTTGTGTATCATTCAAAATGTTCCTACCCTACATTCTGAAAAACCGAAAAACATATCTAAAAAATTTATAAACTCAACAAAACTACCATTCAAAATAAAAAAGAAATCGAAAAATAGAACTCACATCAAAGTCAAACTCCTTCTCCTGAATATGTAAAACATAAAATGTGATGTGATCGAGTCTAAATATCCAATGCAAAATCAAATTCAATTTTTTTAATAGGACTTTGAAGTTATACAATAGAAATAGGTTGTTAATCCCAAGCAAAAGTGATGGTTGTAGCTTTATACATGATGATTATAATCTAATTCAAGAGTACAATTTCAAAGAGGAAAAAAGTGGAGAAATATTTTAGAAAAAAGAAGAAGTATTGAGTAAATACTTTCATAATCTAATCCAACATGTGAATAATGAATAGATAAATAATAATTTTAAACACAAAATTGAATTTTTTTTTTTAAATCTTAAAAAAAATACACTAATGAGATAAGGATGATGAAGAGCAATGTAAAATATTCATAAATGCTTAAAAAAATCACTTAAGTATCTAGGAATTTCGTATAAAAAAGACATAACAATTTGCTGCTAATTTTTTAAATAACATATTTACAAATAGTGAAAGGAACTTGCATAAATTAAGACCATCTTCTTCAACTACATAGACTTTCTTCGTTACATTGTTCAGATTATCCTATTGTTTTCCAAATAAAGAAATGATTAAAAAAAAACTGGCATCAAGGAACACACATAAATTAGTTGATAATAGGACAATGAGGGTACAAACCTCTAGTAGGATATCTGAAACGTGCTTGGTTTGGACTCCTCCTATGGGGCAATTGTCTTTTTTTTTTTTTTTTTTGAGAAACCAAACCCCAAGTATGGGCTGGGCTTTATTGAATGAAACTAAACCATCAAGAGACATCACCCAAAACCAGAGGGGCAATGTCTTCAGGACAATCCTCTAACCAAACCAGTAAATCAGGCCCTACTTTAGCACGTTTAGCTAATGCATCAGCTACTGAATTACAAGAACGAGGAACAGAACAAAATTCAAAAAAATGTAAAAGAGAAGCTTGGCAGAGAATATCATCAACTATGTGGCCATACAAAGATTGATTGGCCGGTCCTTTTGAAATGGCATTGATAACTACTAATGCATCGCCTTCGAAGATCACTTCATGTAGCCCAATCTCAACAGCAAATTGTACAACTCGCCTACAAGCTAAAACTTCAACCATTGCCACGAACTAGGGTAGTGGTACTCGAGCAGACAGTGCACCTATGACAGCGCCATTGGTGTCTCTGATGATCACGCCCAAACCAGCTAAGTGTGTGCTTTTGAACAGAGCTCCATCGAAGTTGGCTTTGTATCGTGACAGAGTTGGGGTAGTCCATTTAGGCTGGACTGGATTCCTGGCTATGACTGCTACATCATCGTGAGCCTCAAGGAAGTCTCGTAGTAGTCTGGCAGCTTCGGCAAAGATCTGGTTCAGTGGACGAGCTGGACGCCGAAAATGAATTGCATTTCACCGATTCCAGAGCAACCAAGCTGAGATAGCGAAGATCTCCACCCTATAATCATCCCGGACCTACAAAAAACTTAAGAAAAGGTTAGAGAAATCCCCCGGTGAGTGAGGGATTGTGTGTTGCATCCAGCTAATCGTGCTCCACAGTTTTTCCACCTCTAGGCAGCCCCACACGACATGCAGAATGTCCTCAGTTTGGGTCTGGCACATACTACAACAAGCAGAGGGGGTTATGTGCCGCCTAAACAAATTGTCCATAGTTGGAAGTGAGTTGTTACATGCTCGCCAAGTGAAGTGCTTCACCTTATTTGGGGTTCGTAGCATCCAAACACCTCTCCAAAGATGTCTCTGGGGGTGTGGATTTGAGCTACTTGGGATGTTGGTTGAGGCTTCATTAACCAGCAGCTTTTAAGCACTTCGAGTTGAGAAAATTCCCGAAGGCTTTTTTGACCATATGGGGATATCTTGAGGCAGTCTGGTGCTAAGAGGGATGCTCATGATTGTCTTCGCTTCATGAGGCAAAAAATTTTGCCTAATTTCAGTCTCCTTCCAAGTTCCATTCTCCTCATCAATCAAAAAACTAACCTTTGCATCAGGAGGAATAGAGGGGAGGGGGGAACTAAC
This sequence comes from Quercus variabilis, assembly GCA_030445155.1. Classification (NCBI taxonomy): domain Eukaryota; kingdom Viridiplantae; phylum Streptophyta; class Magnoliopsida; order Fagales; family Fagaceae; genus Quercus; species Quercus variabilis. The sequence goes on along the minus strand of CP129452.1, from coordinate 5,894,040 downwards.
CGGATGATACACTTGATCTGGGAGCCACTTGTCCTCCTTTAAACTCACTGTTTTACCATCACCTATCCGCCAAACCATGCCTTTCCGCACCACATCTCTTGCACTTAAAATATTCTTCCATGTGTACGACCCATTAGCTGAGGAATTAGCATCAAGAATGGAACAATCCGGGAAAAACCTAGCTTTAAAAACTCTATGGCAAAGTGATTCCAGATTTTTCAACATACACCAGACTTGCTTGGCCAACAAAGCATCATTGAACTTCTCAATCTCCTTAAACCCCATGCCTCCACAATCTTTAGCTTGACAAAGTTTCTCCCACTTTACCCAGTGCACCTTTTTATTATCACCATGGCAGCCCCACCAAAATTTGCGGATCATGACCTCAATTTCCTAGATTAACCCCTTAGGAAGCTTGAAACAACTCATAGAATAGGTTGGAATTGCTTGGATAACAGACTTAATAAGCACCTCTCTGCCTGCTTGAGAAAGAAGTTTCTCCTTCCAACCTTGTATTTTCTTCCAAATTCTCTCCTTAATGTAAGCAAACCCTTGTCTCTTTGCTCTCCCCACAAATGCAGGTAACCCTAAATATCTCTCATATTGCCTGATAGATGGAACACCCAACCGATGTTGAATACTGACTTGGAAATCATGGTGAGTATTAGAACTGAAGAAAATGTTTGTCTTATCTCTACTTATTTTTTGGCCAGAACCCCTCTCATAAACTGACAAAAGATCAAGAATTACCTGACACTCAGATTCTTTCGCACAACAAAAGAGAACACTATCATCAGCAAAAAATAGGTGAGACACACATGGTCCATTTCTGCATATTGACACTCCCCTAATAGCACCATCGGATTCGGCTTTGTGGAGCAAGCCTTGAAGTCCCATAGCACATAGCAAAAATAAATATGGCAACAACGGATCACCTTGCCTCAGCCCCCTACTAGGCTTGATAGTTCTACCTGGCACCCCATTGAGCAAAACAGAATATGATACAGACTTGATGCATGACATAATAGTAGCAACAAAGTTTCCAGCAAACCCCAAATGCAGCATTGCCCTTTCCAAGAAATCCCACTCCACTCTGTCATAAGCTTTGCTCATGTCAAGCTTTAGAGCCATATACCCATCTTTCCCTTGGGTCTTCCGTTTCAAGAAATGGATGTCTCAAAGGCAACCAATACATTATCAGTAATCAGCCTTCCCGAAAGAAAAGCACTCTGTGAATCAGATACTACATATGGCAAAATTAGCTTCAGACGGTTAACCAACACTTTTGCAATGAGTTGGTAAACCACATTACAAAGACTGATAGGTCTAAAATCTGAAACTTTTCGAGGGTCTTTTATTTTGGGGATAAGAGCAATAAAAGTAGAATTAATAGAATCTGGGATAATGCCTGAATTTAAAGCTGTCAGAACTACTTCTGTCACATCTTTACCAACAATATGCCAAAAAGATTTGTAAAAAATAGGGGGCATACCATCGGGGCCAGGAGCTGTGAGAGGGGCCATTTGATGGAGAGCTTTGAGAACCTCTTCATCATTGTAAGGTTTTTTTAAGTTATTATTCATCTCATCAGTTACTGTAGGAAGTAAGCCACTCAAAATCTCATCAAAGCTAGTTGGATTTGAAGTGGAAAACATAGTATCAAAATAAGAACTTGCCAAACTACCCATTTGGTCTTCATCTTCAGTCCAGACACCAAACTCATCTTCCAAACCCACAATAAAATTGTGCTTATTTCATTGATTAGCCCGACAATGAAAGTAGCGAGTGTTGCGGTCTTCCTCCTTCAACCAATCACTATGAGAACGTTGTTTCCACATTGCTTCCTCCTGAACCTAAAGTAAGGAAATTTCTGACCGAAGCATTTCAATCTGGTCCGGGTTGGTTCTGTACAAACCATCCTCCTCAGCATGGCTCAGCTCCTTCAATTTCTTGGCCAAAGTGTTTCTCACATGCCCAAAGGTAACCCGGTTCCATGTGCTAAGGTTGACTTGGCAGCTTGTGATTTTCCTTACCAAAATACTAACCGGGTCTGGGTCAAATAAATCAGCCCATGATTGTTTCACAACATCCTCACAGGATCTATCTTTAAGCCACATTGCCTCAAATTGAAATGGCCGCCCCTTTCTGTAGAATCTTTTTTGCTCAACATCTGAGATGAGAAGGATAGGTCTATGGTCAGAGTGAAAACACTCTAAGTGATGGTCCCCCGGTCTTCTATTACACCATGTAAAAGGGTATCCATTAAAGCCAAGATCTTTAAACCCACAATAATCCAATGCATCCCGGAACCCCTGCATCTGTCTTTCCGGCCAATCCAACCATCCCTGTTTTTCTTCAAGTCTAAGTATTTCATTAAAATTACCCAAGCATATCCAAGGCAAACTATATATGTGACTCAAATCTCTGAGTAGATTCCAGGAATTTTCCTGGCTGGCAGTTTTAGGCTCTCCATAGAAACCCGTGAAATGCCAGGCGTCATTCATTCCTTGATCCACCACCCCATCAATGTGATTATCTGAATAGGTAAGGACTTTCATTGCAAAAGTTTCTTTCCACATCAAAGCCAGTCCCCCTCCCCTATTATGTCGAGGAACAACAAAAAAAGTTTTGTACTGCATTTTATGACTTATCCTTTCAATAACATCTGTGTCAACTTTGGTCTCCATGAGGAAAACCAAATTGGGATCTTTTTTTCCAACCAAGTCAGCAAGTTCGGCCTCTGTCTGTGGGTTCCCAAGCCCACGACAGTTCCAACTGAGGCAACTCATTGCGACTAGTGGTGCTGGGAACCAACCACCACCTGATTATTCTCTTTTCCCCCCTTACTTACTGCACTAACCCTCTTCTTTTTTCTAATAGTCAAGTCCACAGTTTCCAACTCCGGCCGCCTACTCTCTGAAGTCTCCATATCTGAGCTTGAATCAGCTTCCCCAACCTCACGCAATAGTTTTGTCCATTTTTTCTTGGAGCTTTTCAATGGCTACGTGTCTCCCCTATTAGTTATGTCTGCTAGTGGAGTCTGGGTTGCACCAAAAGAGAAAAAACCATTCAACCCCTCACTGTGACCAACTCCCTCCTTATTACACAAAACTTTTTGCATGGGAAGTGTATAATTTGGCTATCCCGGACCCACCAAATTCTCCATGCTTTTTTCCATAACTTCAGACATCCCTCCACTATCACTAAAGTCCTTATGGTGCAAATTATCGAAAGGAGAAACAAGCACACCTGATGGTTCGGCCTCCATGAAAACAGCCTCAGACTGAATATTTTCCTTCACACTGCCCTTGCCAAGAACTGAACTGTGCACACCTTTGCTGATCAAGACATTGGTAGTTGGTTTTTGACGCTCCATCGCTGGACCCTTCTTCCAACTCGGTTTTCCACGAGCTCTACCAGATACAACCACCACAGTTTTCCTAGTGTGACGCACCGGCTCGGCTCGAAGCCATTCCCCATACTGTTGATCTTCCTTTTTCAAATTTCCTTTTCCCCGAAGCCACACTTCGCAGTCACTCTCACTATGAGTAACCTTCCCACACCAATAACAAAAGATGGGAAGCCGCTCAAATTTAAGTAAAGCCCACCTAACATGCTCTCCCTCCGACCACAGTTTGCAGCACCGTGGAAAAGACTTTTTAATATCAATCACAACCTGAATTCGCAAGAACACACCTCCCTCACCATCATCCTCCGGGTCAACCACCTGCACTAAACTCCCAATTGTGTTACCCACTGCTTCACCCGTCTCCAGTGTAAGACACTGATCTAGAACGTTGTGGAGTTGCACCCAGAAGGTAACAGAATCAAATGGGAGCAAGGGAGCAGATTCGACATCCACCGCGCGCCGAAAAACGACTAAGCTTTTGTCATAGGTCCATGGCTCAAGCTCCAGGACTCATTCTAAATCCAGCGCATCATCAAATTCAAACATCAAAATATTGCCCCCAATGTCTCGAATCTTCATCTCTCCAATGAGTTTCCAAAGCGGTTTGAAGGTCCGACTGACTGCCTCTGCGTTAACCACTCGCTTTGTAAAAAACTTTGCTGCTAGACGAACAATGGAGACCTCTTTTTTCCGAGGCACATCAGCCCCGTTCTCTTCTTCTTCTGTCAGTGAAAATCGTGACCAAAGATCCTCAATAGAAGCCATGACAATAAGAATACCAACCACAACACTTCGTAACAGGAAACTGACGCACACCACTCACCGTCCTACCAGGCACAAAGCTTGGAGGGTACTGGAAAACCTCCACGATGGGAAGGACACTATTCTACACGCGTCTCTGGGGAAAACCTAACTAGAAACCCTAGCAGATAAACCCTAGGCGACGTGAGAGAAACCTCTACGAGAGAGATTACAAGTTGAGAACACGTTTGTTTATATGGGGCAATTGTCAGATTGTATTTCTTCACCATCAAAGATTAAGCAAGACTTGTGAATACCTTTTTATAGACATTATTCTTGATTGATTTCATTTTTCGGTTATAAAAATCTAAATTAAAGTATATGAACATATAAAGACAAAATTATATGTAAAATTAAAACCGCCAAAGATGAAAAATGTAGAAAAATTTTTTATTTTTCACTGATTTATCATCTAGTTATAGCATCAAAGTTAATGTATATGAATCTATAAAGTTAAAAACACCTAAGATTCTTCTCAAAAAAAAAAAAAAAATGCCCACAGATGAATTTGTAAAGTCAATCTATCTATATATTTAATATTTTCAAAAAAATAATTATGTAGCAGGTGAGATGGCTCTACAGAAGTGTAGCAACAATAAATGCTATACTTCAACTTTTAGATATATACTAGTCGCATACCCGCGCGTTGCAAGTGATAATTATTTTAGGATGGTCTCATTAAATATTTTATTAATACTATAATTTTAGTTATTAACCATTGGTTTTTCATTTGTTTTAAGTTAATAAAAACCTTAAATATACCCTTTTTTTTTTTTTACCTTTATACACACACACACACACACACATATATAGAGCGAATCTTTACACATACCTTAAGAAAACTCTATATATTCCACTTTTTTGGTTGTGTAAAATTATAGACTACTACTCCATAATGATAGTGACTAATTATTTATTTTTTATTTTTAGGGATCTTATTTGTAACGCTTTTCACCATTATCTTATATTTACTAACTGATGATTTGCATAACAAAAACGATAAATGAGAGTTAGCATTGTTCATTATATTTTTGAAAGTAATAGTGTATGAAAATTATATATATATAATTTTCATACACTATTACTTTCAAAAATCTAATGAACAATGCTATCTCTCATTTATATATATATATATATATATATATATATTATAAATAAGGTCAAATGAAATGTCAAAAAATGGATTTTTAAATTTTTAACTTTATTTCTTATGTAATTTCTACTACTATCAAAGAGCACCTCTTTTTCAGTTATGATTAATATGGTTTCCATAGTTAGAGTTTGATTAGTTTTAAATTTATATTTAGTCCTGTGATTGTATTTAATTGTTGATTGTTGATTTAATTTTTTTTAAGTGAATTTAATGGTTTATGTTACTACACTTTACCATTTTTAATGTTCTTCACACGGTAATCTCTATTTTATTTTTTAATTCTCCTTACAACCTCTTTGTTTTCCAATCAACGATTACTAATTGACGCATGGTTTTTTTTTTTTTCTTTATCTACTCTTTATTACTTTGTATTGGTTTTTTTTCTATACCATCTCTCTCTCTCTCTCTCTCTCTCTCTCTCTCTCTCTCTCTCTCTCTCTCTCCATTAGCAACCTATTCTTTTCCAAAATTTGTTGATGATTCTATGACATTAAATATGCATTATTAGCTTTTTATTTATGTTTAATTTAGTGTTTCTAACTTGATTTGTTTTGTATTTCATTCTCCCTTTGATGCATTGGGTGTGAGAATGAGTGTTTCCCTAGCATTACTCCACTTATTGTGGACAATTTTATTTATTTAATTTAGGCAAAATATTATATTTTAAATTTTTTAAAATAAAAAAAGAGTGAAAATATAAATAATTTAATGATATATATGGGGGATGTGGCTGAATTTAAATGTTAAGTAAAATGATATGAGAAAAAAATAAAAATAAAATACATAACAATAAACACTAACTTATCCAAATAATTCTATGTAATATAATAATAGTACATTCTTATATACTATTTTTAATTATTTATAATGCAATATGATAATATTTAACAATCAAAGTCATAAAAAAATTTAAAAAAAAAAAAAAAACACTTAAAACACAAAACTAAATCCCATCAACCAAAATAGAGTTCTAAAGAATACAAAGATTTATCAAGCTAAAATAGAGATGCAAGAAAAGTAAAAATAAAAATCCACCAAAAAATTGAGGAAGAAAGAGTGGGAAATAACCACTTTTTTGTGAGAAAAAATTATGTAAAGAATGGAAAAGTGAATGACAAATTTATACTAAAAGGATGATAATAAAAGGAAACAAAATAAAGAAAGATAAAAGAAAAGAGGAAGAGTGATATCAAGGTAGAATGTTTGGGGAGATGAAAAGGTAAAGAGAGGGAGAAATATTGGAGAGAGTGCAAATGTTAGAGAAAGTGTAAATGTTAAAAAAAAAAAAAAAGTACAATTTGATGATTACAATTTTCTTTTATTTGAATTTAAGTAAAATATTACATTTTTTTAATTTTTAAAACAAAAAAAAAAGAGAAAATATAAATAATTTAATGATAAGGAGGATGTGGTTGAATTTCAATATTAAGTAAAATAGAAGAGAAGAAAAGAATTAGAAAAGAATTAAAAGATATAACAATAAACACTAAATTATCCAAATTATGCTATGTAATGGAATACTATTTTATTTTTATCTACTATTTTTAATTTTTTATAATGTAATCAGATAAAATTTAACAATCAAAGAGCAAAATAATAATAATAATAACTTAAAACACAAAACTAAATCGTATCAACCTAAATTAGAGTTCTTAAAAACACAAAAATTTATCAACCTAAAGCGGAGATGCAATAAAAAAATAAAAATCCACCAAAACATTGAGAGAGAGAGAGAGAGAGAGAGAGAGAGCTTTTTTGTGAGAGAAAACTATGCAAAGAATGGAAAGGAGTGACGAATTTATAGTAAGAGGAAAGGGATAAAAACAGACAAATAAAGAAAGATGAATGGGAAAGATGACTATGTAATAGAATACTATTTTATTTTTATCTACTATCTGTAATTTTTTATAATGTAATTTGTTAGGTTCTAAGGTCTTAGGATTTTATGTATTTAGAACTCTAATTTGTAATGTTGGCAAACAATGATCAAAACATTGTATTTAGTCTTGTTTAGACTTGCTCAAAGTTGATTTAATATTGTAAAGTTGGAATCGAGTGGCTGCAGAAGTACTTGGGACTTTCGGCCTGGCTCGATCGATCGAAGAATAAACTCGATCGATCGAAAATCGCACAGGTTGAATTTTCTGCAGAATTTCCAACTCAGCCCTACTTCATTAAACGTTTAGGGTTTTGTGTTTTTACCCTAGGTATATAAACTAAACCCTAGCCACGTTTTTGGAGGTTGTCCATATTGCTTTGTTGCTCATACATTGCTGTTTTGTGTGAATCTCGTGTGAGATCTTTGAGGAGACTTCCTTTACACAAAACTTAAGGTTTTCAAGGTAGAGATGATTTCAACATCTTAAAGATCATTACAGTTGCAACCATTGGAACTTAAAAGAAAAGCAAGCGGGGAGCTTGTAGCTGATTGAAGAATTCAAGAAAGAAGTAGTCCGTGGATTCGGAGCCTGCGCGTGGTCGTGTCAGGAAGTTTTACTGGTGGGTAGCATTAGGAAGTCGAGCAGGGAGCTTGTAGTCCTTCTGTAAGAACTTCAATTCTTTCATAGTGAATTCTGTTATGCCTTGAGGATCGGTGGGTCAAATCCTCCCCAGGTTTTTACCGAGTGGTTTCCTGGGTGATCATATCTTGTGTTTATTTATTTTCCGCTGCTTTATATCTTGATATGATTATTTGATTGCTTTAGCCTAGAATTGCTTTAATCTAGGCTACGCAATCTGTGTGTTTAAATGGTCTAAATTTTCATGATAATTGGATAAAATTTAACAATCAAAGAGCAAAATAATAATAATAATAACTTAAAACACAAAACTAAATTGTATCAACTTAAATTAGGGTTCTTAAAAACACAAAAAATTTATCAACATAAAGCGAAGATGTAATAAAAAAATAAAAATCCACCAAAACATTGAGAGAGAGAGAGAGAGAGAGAGGGTGAATCTTTTTGTTAGAGAAAACTATGCAATGACAAATTTATAGTAAGAGTGAAGGGATAAGAAGAGACAAATAAAGAAAGATAAAGGGAAAGATGAATAGCAATATTAAAGTTGAGAGTAATGAGGAGATGAAAAGGTAAGTGAAGAAGAAAAGTTGAAAAAAGTATAAATATTTAAAAAATAAGTGAATGTAAAATAATAAAAAAATTATAGGAAAATTGGAAATAAAAAAGAAATATATATAGATGTTAAAACCAACAAAGATAAATATGTAAAGTCAATAATCTATTTATAGATATATATATATATATATATATATGTTTGTAAAAAGAAATAGGAATAAATAATAAATAATAATTACATGGTAAATGACATGGTGATAATGTGACGCAACAGGAGCTCAGCAGCAATAAATGTCATGCTTCAGCTTTTAGTAATACTAAGTCATATTTCATACCCAGATCTAAGAAAAGAGGAAAATTTTACCGATGGCAAGTAAATGGCCTAATCGACGGAGTTAATGGCACATAGATTTTTGTTCCTCTTACAAACTGTATCTCATGATTTGGGTTTGCGTATTAGAGAGTGGCAACAAGAAGAAAGACGGATGAGAGGGGGGATAGGTTATGTGCAGCGTATGAGTAAATTATTAAAAAATCTAAATCTAAACCAATCCAACCAAGAAATTCAAACCTAAATTATATTCAATTTCCAGATTTGAAAATGAAAAGGAAAAAAAACAATAACAGAAAAAATAATTTTACCGGTTATGGGTACATGGCATGTCTCTCTAATGGTGGCAGATTCTTCTCTCTCCCCAATCCCTACTCCATGCCTTCTTTGTTTATCGTTCTGCCTAGGTTTTTGATTTCATCACCTCTCTCTTTCTCTACTTCTTTCTTTATGTCCTCATCGCCTCTCTCTATTTCATCACCTTTCTCTATTTCTATCTTGGTGTACATCTAATTTTAACCAATTTTTTTTTTTTTTTGTTATTTATAGTGAGAGACTCTTAAACGGTGTTGTAGCATTACCAAACAATGTAATTTATCGCTTTTTAACTTAAACGTGGCAAAATTTTAGATGGGTATTTTTCCTACATGGCAGCGCCGTCTTAATTGTAGGAAAAGTCTTCTTCTATTATATATAGTATATAATATAGATAAATAGATGGGAGAAGAAAAGTTTAAAAGGGAAAAGAAGATGTAGAAAATAAGTGGATGATGTAGCACAATGATTAAGTATCCAAATTTATTGCATATCTATATATATATATATATATATATATACATGGTTGTCAAAATCATGATCTGGATCGTAGGATCACATGATTTTACGATCTCACCTCACCAAAACGTTTAGAATCGCACTAGGATCGTAAAAATGGTAGGATCGTATGTAGGATTGTATGTAAGATCATATGGGATCCTACCGATCCTACCAAAAACATAAATTTTTGTTTTTTTTTTTTTTTTTATGGGATAAATTTTTTGTTTTGATGAAGTTTTAAGGGTTTTTATTTTTTCATGTTGTGATGGAATGACTTTTTATTCTATTTTTATAAAATTATGTTAACCTAAGAAAATGTTTTTTAATTTCTCGTTCACTTGTAATCAAAATGAAGGAATGCTTCTTCATTTCTTAATGAAGAATTTGATGTTGGTTTTGCTACCTTTTAAGCTATAATGTTGTTAAATTTGTTTGATCAATATACTAATTTGTATTTTAATATTACTAAAATATTTTTTTATATATATAATTTTATCAATTATGCTTGTACAATTGTTTTTGTATATTGATTGATTGAGTTTTTTGAGCATGCACTTTAATTGTTGCTGAGTGGTATAACTTGAATAGTTGAGTGTAAAATTGTATCTTGATGTCTTTTACAGCTCTTATATACAAATATATAATGTCTACATAGATGATGAAATGGATGATTATTAGGAATTTAGGATGGTGGTTATAAGAACTTTAGAATGAAAATAATTAAATGTTCACTTCACCTTAATATTCATCTTGCTTTTGGATTTCATATTGTAGTTAGCTAGTTTCCATTTGCTAACTTATTTTGGATTTCAAACTTGGAACCTAGAACTTGGAAAATATTTTCCATATGTTTTGATAAATATTTTGGCATTTGGCTGCTAATTAAACATTTATTGAACTTTTTAGATACATTGGATTAAAACTTAAATATATTTGTTTCATTAGTATAGACTTAGCAATATATGATATGCAAATTACATCATATGATGCAAATTTTAGTTTTTTTATGGATGAATTTATAATTTATGTGATTATTCAACATACAAAGTCATTATCAATGTATTTTTTGCTTTAAATTTGAAAATATGTAGGATCTTACGATTCACGATCCGATCCTACGATTTACGATCCCACCTACCTTCATCGATCTTACGTAAGATCCCGCTTTTGACAATCTTGTATGTATATATAAGTAATGTTACAGACATAAACTATTTTACAACATTTTTACAAAATATTGATGTAGCCAACCTTTTATTAGTTTTCATCTACGCCTATCATTGATATCACTTTTTCATTTACCAATAATCTCTCATCACATCAGAAGTTTATAAAATTTTTTTATAAAATAGTTTTTATCTCTAGCATTATTCTACATATATATATATATATATATATATATATATGTAGGGTAGAAAAGAAAATAATGGCATGGCTGCTAATGTGGCTCAATTGGAGTACAACAACAATAAATCCTACGCTTCAACTTTTAGATATATATATATATATATATATATATATAGATAAATAGATAGATAGATTCCTTGGTTGATTTGGTCAAATCCAACTCCTAAATCTCTTAAAACAATCCAAACAAGGTATTTGGATTTAATCACTCAACTCCAACTCCACAAGCCCAAATCTTGTCATCCAAATTTACCACATGAATTAACCATTAACTAACTAAACCATGCTAAATGCCTGTATGACCATCATAACGTATATACTTGTTCGATGTGTAATTTGATTCTAGTGCAACATTGAAAGTGTGCAATGATAAAAGAAATTCAAAGCCTAGTTGGTTTCTTATATTTCTGTTATATTTATGATAGTGCAAGTAGTAAGGTTTGATTCATCATAAGCACTAGGAAGTTTTCATGTGTTATACATTCCGTAGTTTAAGTTCAATTTTTCTAGTTCATTAGTGCAACTTGAGACTCAATTATAAGGTGGCAAGCATCACACAGGAGTTGCCGAGTTGATCCCATGCATTCGTCATGTGAAGTGTTGAATGCGTAGGCCATTGTCCCTCGGTAGCGGTCTTCTAAAAACTCCGAAAGTCACAAGAAGGCTAATATTAAAAGCTCCACCTATGGACGAAATTTTCAGGTAAGACTGGTGGGGACGTTGTAGGAGAAATTATAAGGATAAAAGGTTCAAGCTGTGCAAAGTTGGTAAAAAAGAATATTTCTTTAGAATGAGTAATGATAGAAAGGAAAAAGAAAAAGCATTTTTTGAGAATGGAAGCATGCTACTGGAAAAGCTGATTGCCTTTTGTAATGGCAAGTCCATCCCCATTCGTAGCTTCTCCGATGAAGAGCTCAAGCAGGCAACCAACAAATATGATGCTCGTCTTGCTATAGTCCAAGATGAGTTGTACTGGAAATGGTACAAGGGTTCTCTCAACGGCCGACTTGTTTCCATTAGGAAATTTGAAGGCAGTGTACACATTATAGAAGGCCGGGGATTGTCCAACTATATCTTCAATGATCTAGTGATTTCCGCAAAGATAAGCGCTGACAACAATGTACTAAAGCTTATAGGGTGCTGCCTCGAGACTCGACCTCCCATTTTAGTACATGAATTTGCTGCAAATGGTAGCCTTGCCAATCGGATTCAGGGCACTCATGGCAGTCAACAACATCAGCCATTAACATGGATAAGCAGGTTAAAGATTGCGAGGGAGATTGCTCATGCAATTTCATATCTCCATACTGCATTCTCTAGACCCATCGCCATCATCCACAGGGATATAGATATGCGGAATATCTTCTTAGATCAACATGATGTTGCCAAGTTGTCCAACTTCGAACTTTCTATATCAGTCCCCAAAGGTGAAACTCACGTTCAAGTTGATATCTTGTCTTGGTGTGTAGGGTTCATGTCCCCAAAATACTTTGCTACAGGCAAGGTAACAAAGAAAGTTGATGTTTATAGCTTTGGCGCACTTCTTTTAGAACTTGTAACTGATCAAAATTTAAATGATTTTACCCAATTGAATAATGGAGAATGTGTGGACTTCTCCAAACCAAAAAAAGAGTGTGTTGGATTAGTAGTATGTATGCAAAATGGTGCTCAAGGTCGTTGCATTGTGGATCCTACAATCTTGGCAGGGGAAGGGAGAGCTAGTACTATAGAGCAACAATTGCAAGCAGTGGTAGACCTTGCCTTCACATGTAGAAAAAGAGAATCGGAGATAAGACCAACTATGGTGGATGTTACCAAAGAACTCATGCGGATTGAGAGGCTTGTCCTATAATCATGTATAGCTTTATCTATATAACTTCATCTTATTACTTTTGATGTTATTTTTGGAGAAGCAAAAAGGAAAACAGGTTGTTGGTAAGGGTTCAGATCAATACAATTAATACTTAGATCCGAATACAATGAAGCTTGATACTGAGATATTCAAGTTGAATCCATGCCATGATATTGATCTAAATTTCAACCATTTACACCTGACATGTATACGGTTCTACGTGGAAATCGTTAGGCACTTTCTCCATATAGCGCTTATATTCAATACTTCTCCATACTGTGGTCATATTTTCAAAAATAGTTAGAATCCTGATAAACACATATTAGACAAAAATTAGCAAGAAGTCTGGAGAGTAAATTTACTTCCAATTGCAAATTCATGATCAATTGACAATTAAGCTCTATGTAATAATCTTGTCTATGTTATTTCTCAAGTATTAACCACTTAAGAATGCTTCACCAAAGATAGTTTTCATCAGATGCCTAAGTCTAGCACGTCTAAAATGTTTAAGGAATTAATTTTTTCCTTTCTTATGAAAGTGTTTACCAAATCACGTGAAGTTCAAAGTCAGATGAAGCATTACCTCTTTTGTCAAATGGAAGATAGGATGAGACCCATAAATGCTAGTCATAAACAATCATCCATCCTTATTCCTTAACATTGTTTCCTCTTTTTTGCCTACTCTCCTTCAACTTAATGTTCATGTCATATACCGATATTTTGGTCCTTGGTTCTGGCACCACGCCCTTTAATGTCATAGCATTGAAAAAGAGCAAAGCACCTTGTATTCTTCCCTTGCCATAAAACCTATGTATCATAATGTTATAAGATCGTCAACCTTGTCCCAACCCATTTCTATCCATCACCTCCTATGTATATCTTACTCTTCCCTGATTATCCCAATCCATATACAATTTCAAGATCAAGTTGTAAGGCTCAGCAGTAATCCTACTCCCATTTCTTTATATCCTCTCCAATAGCTCGGTTACTTCCTCTGGATTCTCCAAGGACTTAGGCAAGTAGTTGTGAGTTCTAGCATTTGGCAAATATCTTCCTTTCTTCTGTCCCATTTCATCCAAAAGTTCGTAAACCTTTTCCATCCTCCGAATCTCACAAAGGTTCTTAATCAATGAGTTGTAAGTTGCTGCATTTGATGGCTGGGATAACTTTGCTTCTTCATTTCCTTAAAAACTTGCAAAGCTTCTGGAATCCTCTTCTTGAAAAAAAGTGCATCAATGATGCAATTGCAAATCACCACATATAGGTAAAAATCATTCTTCCACATGGGTCAAAACAACTTAATTGCTGTGCCTAATTTTCCATTCTTTGTCAAGGCTTTTATAAATGTCTCACGTGTAAACATATCTGGCTCACATTTATATACAATAATTTCCAAAACCTTTTTGCCTCATACAACCAACCATTGGGAATGATATTCCACGTCTTGCTATTGCAACCAAAACCCATTTCAGTTCGAGTGAAACAACAAAGTTTCAACAGCTTCCACATGCTTATACCGATATAATGACATTAAAAACTTTTGAAACGCAACCAAGTCACTCTCCAATCCAAACTCTTTTCTCCTATTGAATACACCAATTGTTTCCTCCACTTTATGAGCAGCCGCAAATCTATTAAGCAAGACACCATGCGTCCCTTCTTTGACAAGTACCTTTCTCTTTGACATTTCATCGAGCACTTGGAGCTCCTCCTTGAAACGTTGTGATTTCTGAAGGATGACAAGAGTCTCATTGTAAACACTACACCCAAGTAAATGCCCACTTACTTCTCCTCCCTTTCTACAAACCCAGTTGAAAAATATACACACAGAGATCGAGAGCTTGCTCAATTATCTCCACCAGTAACCAGTTTGTCCCTTCTAAACTTGAGGAGGTTTTGAACAAAAATGGTCGGTTGGTGTTGAAACTCGATGGAATTGTCAGAATTTGCAATTGAATGCACAAACCGAGTTGTGTTGGTTATGCCCAGGAAATTACATTTGATTATTTTGGAAAAAAAGTTTCAGCTTTTGGGTTATTTGAGCCATGTGAATCAAGCCAAGGAAATGAAGGGGCTTGTGTGAAATGGGAAGGTGAGAACTGAGAAGGATGGTTTCTGGGTTGGGTACTTGGGTTTGGAAATTGAATTTGAATATCTGTTGGATATTTTCTTGGTAAAATATATTCTCAGTAGTTGGGAAAATGTTCTTCTACGGTTGGAGAGTGGACTGCTTTGCATAACATCAATCAAGGGAAAAATGCCCATGCACCGCCTCCCCTGACATGAGCCCTAAAAAGCCTAAAGACAGTTCATGTAGAAATGTAAGATAAGTTAGATTAGGCATTATAAAACCTGAATTTATGATTCAATTCATCTAAAATAAAAGGAGGAAAAAGAGTAAAAATGAGTCACCTAAGACTATATCTCTTGCGTCTGTCTCATGCACATAATGTGGAATTGACATATGAGTCACATAGGATGTATATGAAAATTTTGCAACCCATGCGTCCGTTTCACGCGCATGGTTGCAAAATGACCATACTAACAACTTTTTTTTTTTTTTTGGGAAAATAGACTTGGTTTTCATTAAACCATAAAGAAAGGTGCAACCGTATAATGATCTGCAGAAGTAGGACCAGACAGATTACAAATTAAGCAACATCCGATTGAATTAACAAAGAAATACAAGGGGGAGTTACACCCATCCAAAGATGAGAATTTCCAGTCCTGTGAGCATAATGGGCCAACTCATCTGCCACTTGATTGAAGTCTCATGTGCCACTATCATGTTGTTAGTATAGACTATATATATATATAATCATTTTTGCCCTTGATAATTACTTTAGCAGATAATGTATTCCCCATACATGTATGACAAGAAGCAACATAAGTCAGTAACCTCTAACTATTAGGAATGACTTTCAAGGAAAAAAATATTCATAATTTCACAAGAATATGGACATTGGCGGCGCCAAGTGTTAATCAGGGTGGTCACAAGACCACTCCGTATTTTTTTTTTAATATAACTTAAAAAATTTTGAGTTTTAAATTAATATGGGTTTTTTGACCACTCTAGAAAAAAAACTTGACCACCCTAAAAAAAAACATTTGAACACCCTTAATAACAATTGAGCCCATTAAAAATAAAATTCAATCTCTCCAAAAATTTTGTCCGTTGAATGTTAAAAAAAAATTGCAAGAAATGTTATTTTCACAACATTTTCGCAATATTTTCATATCAATCCTAAATAAGAGGTTGTTACTGATGAATAGAAAATAATTTCAATGGTAACTTCAAATTAGAGCTAGTAAAAACTTACAACCTAGGTTTAGTTGTGAAACTATTACAAAAATGCTATGAACATAACACTTCTCAAAAATGGTTCAAATAAGCATATTAGCCTAAAATCTCAAATCAAACATTTAATTGTGATTTTTTAAATTGTGTTTCAGCTGACATATTTTAAAATTTCTATTTTTTAATATTAAAAAATGCACACTTTTCAAATAGCTAGTCTGTTAGTATTTATTTTAGTCTTTAGTCGAATTTGATGGATTTATGTGATATATTTTTTCAAAAAAATAATGTATTCTGTATATTAGTACTTATTTAGGAAATATGTTAGTAATTGAATAAAAGATCAATAACTTAATAATTACTTGGTTTTGTAAATTGAAAATGATGTAGCCGATAATATTAATAATGAAACTATCATATCACATAACAATTTTAAAATATAAAAACTTGTGAAAGAAAATTTTAAAACTTTATGTATTTGAATATGTTTTTATTTTGTGAAGTTAATATATTCAAGTTTTATTATTAATAATTTTTTTAAAATTAAGTGTTTTTAATGACCACCCTGAAAAAACTTTCTGAAGCTGCCACTGAATAAGGGACTCAAATTTTTTTTTTGTTTGTTTTTTTTTTTTTTTAACTTGGCATGATTATACCACAATTGTATAATTGGAATGCCTACTGATTCACATTTTCTTCCTGGCACAAATATAAGTTCCTACTTAATGCAAATGCACCATTGTATCTTTGTTATACAATTATAATGTCAACTTGATATGACATCATTATTCTCACTTAACAAACACGCCCTTAGAGATGCTTAGTTATTGGCTGTTTTTATTTAATTTGCTTATGTACAACTTTTTAAAATCTTATGATTAAGTAAAACACAATTAGCAAAAAAACAAAATAAGCTAATGCCATAATCGACAAACCCCTAGCTTAGAATAGACTCACACTATGCCCCTCACGTTACAATTTCATTTAGACTGAGTTTAGAGAGTGATTATAAGCTGGTTTTTTACTTATTTTTATATACAATTTTCAGGTTTCACGCTACCTTTTACCCTTCCTTTATTTGAAATAAGCAAAATTTTTCTGACAATTTATATTTATGAGTTTGCCATCTTTGGTTCTTATTATTAGTTAAAAACATTCCTTGTAACTTCAGACAAAATAAGCATGATTTTGGCACAGAAAATGAAAAATTCAAAGTGTGAATTTTGACAAATATTATTTTTACCAATTTATTTTACTATTTAATATATTTTTATTACTATTTCAGTTAATTTTTATCTTTATATTTATTTATAATTACTCTAAGTAGAACTCAAACAGAATCAGAGTTATAGAATAAATAGCACACGCATACAGCGATACAGTTCCAATCATGGAAAGACACCCAACCTTCTCTTTCGGAATTTAGTTAGTCTCAACTCTCCGACCTTTGAGTCTTTCCCACCACGTAATCTTAATCCTACGCCTAAGGAAAGCGACCTTTAACTCTCTCTCTCTCTCTCCCCCTCTCTCTCTCATTTTGGAACAACAATCCTATATGTATCATTGAACTCACAAGAAGATCTTTTACTCTGACATAGAATCTAATTGCACACACTCACACCCGTCTCGTCTAGAACCCCACAAAAGCTTTGACAAAAATATGGAGCTTGTTGAATCCACAGAGAACGGTTTGCCAAGTTTATTCTCAAATTACTACTCACTCTTGTACTCAGGTACTTTTTCTCTCATTAAACCCGTTTTCCTACATGGGTTTTCTGGCTCATTACACCTGGTCTTGTTACTCGTTTTGTTTGTCTCATGGGTGTGCAAGAAATTTATGGTGGGTAAAAGGCAAGCTTCAAAGCAAAGGTTTAAGAACACCTGGTGTTTGTGCTATAAACTAGCTCAAATTTGTTGTTTTGGTATTTCTGTGTTTAGTTTAGTGTTGTGCTTGTTGAGTTACTTTTATTGGTGTAGAAATGGTTGGTCTGATGAAGGGTTAGTGACCCTTTTCGATTTTGCGATTAGGACACTTGCTTGGGGTGCAGTCTGTATTTATTTGCGTATCCAGTTGTTTAATTCTGGTGAACAAAAGTACCCAATTTTGTTGAGAGTTTGGTGGGGTTTTTATCTCATTATTTCTTGTTATGGCCTTGTTATAGATGTTGTTCTTTATAGGAAACATGTCAATTTACCAGTTCAGTATATAGTTTCTGATGTTTTCTCTGTTGTCACTGGTCTGTTCCTATGTTGTGTGGGAATTTTTGGGAAAAATGAGGGTGGAAATGCCTTTCTCGAAGAGCCTCTTTTGAATGGTGATTCTAGTGCATGCAATAAAGCAGAGTCAAATAAGTCTAAGGGGGGTGAAAATGTAACACCCTATTCGAATGCTGGATTTTTCAGCATTCTTACTTTCTCTTGGATGGGTCCTTTAATTTCTGTTGGCAATAAGAAGACTTTAGACCTTGAGGATGTTCCTCAACTTGATCCCAGTGATAGTGTAGTTGTGGGCTTTGCAAGTTTTAGAAATAAGCTTGAGGCAGAGTGTGGTACAATTAATGGAGTGACCACACTGAAGCTAGTGAAGTCATTAATCTCCTTGGCATGGAAAGATTTTCTTTTGACAGCCCTTTTTGTGATGATGTACACATTGTCTTCCTATGTTGGACCATATCTTATTGATACTTTTGTTCAATACCTCAATGGGCGACGGGAGTTTGAGAATGAGGGCTATGTTCTGGTTTCAGTGTTTTTTTCTGCAAAACTTGTTGAATGCCTCTCTCAGAGGCACTGGTTCTTTAGGGTGCAGCAGGTTGGAATCAGGGTCCGATCAGTATTGATCGCAATGGTCTATAATAAAGGTCTGACCCTTTCAAGCCAGTCAAAGCAGGGTCACACTAGTGGGGAGATAATCAATTTCATGACTGTTGATGCTGAGAGGGTCGGCGACTTCAGTTGGTATATGCATGACCTTTGGATGGTTGTTGTTCAAATTATTATTGCATTGTTAATTTTGTATAAAAATCTTGGGCTTGCTTCAATTGCGGCTTTTGTGGCAACCATACTTGTTATGTTGGCTAATGTTCCTTTGGGGACATTACTAGAGAATTTTCAAGACAAGATAATGAAATCAAAAGACAAAAGGATGAAGGTGACGTCTGAGATTTTAAGGAACATGAGGATTCTCAAGCTTCAAGGATGGGAGATGAAGTTTCTATCTAAAATCGTGGAGCTCAGGAAGACTGAGGCAGGGTGGTTGAAGAAGTACCTTTACACTAATGCAATGACCTCATTTCTCTTTTGGGGTGCCCCCACATTTGTGTCCGTGGTCACGTTTGGTGCTTGTATATTGATGGGAATCCCACTTGAGTCGGGGAAGATCTTATCTGCACTCGCAACGATTAGAATTCTCCAGGAGCCCATCTATAATCTTCCTGACACAATCTCAATGATAGTTCAAACTAAAGTGTCCCTTGATCGAATTGCATCGTACCTTCGTCTTGATGACTTGCAGTCTGATGTGATAGAGAGGCTTCCAAGAGGTAGTTCTGATACAGCAATAGAGCTTATTGATGGGAATTTCTCTTGGGACTTATCTTCCTCAAATCCAGCATTAAAAGATATAAATTTGAAAGTGCAACAAGGCATGAGGGTTGCCGTTTGTGGGACTGTCGGCTCAGGCAAGTCAAGTTTGCTTTCCTGTATCCTGGGAGAAGTACCCAAGATATCTGGGACTGTTAAGTTGTGTGGGACAAAGGCATATGTTGCTCAGTCACCTTGGATACAAAGTGGAAAGATTGAAGAGAACATATTGTTTGGTAAGGAGATGGAAAGAGAAAAGTATGAGAGGGTCCTCGAAGCATGTTCCTTGAAGAAGGATCTGGAAATTCTCTCATTTGGGGATCAGACAGTCATAGGTGAGAGAGGAATCAATTTGAGTGGTGGGCAGAAGCAAAGAGTCCAAATTGCGCGTGCTCTGTACCAAGATGCTGACATCTATCTGTTTGATGATCCGTTTAGTGCTGTGGATGCTCATACAGGATCCCACCTATTTAAGGTAATTTATTTCTGCATTATAATGCTATAATATTCACTGTAAAATTTGTTTTCTTTCCAGTTTGTTATGTACATAAAGTTTTTGATATACACATTTGAAGATGAGTGATTGTGTCATGTGTGTGAGCTGAGATGCTTGGAAATTCTCACAATACCATTGCACTTTGCTTGTTCTGTTTTCTGTAGCTGCTATGTAGCCTTCTTTGATATTTATGTTTTCTTGTAAATTGCAGGAATGTTTGCTGGGGCTTTTGAATTCAAAAACAGTGATTTATGTTACACATCAAGTAGAGTTCTTACCTGCTGCTGATCTTATCTTGGTGAGCCATTCAGAATTAGTTTCTTTCTGACCTTTTCTTTTCTTAACTCCACTTATGGATGGATTTTTCTGCTCTTTTATATCACTGAGTTCAACTTATTAATCATTGTTAGGTCATGAAAGATGGGAGGGTTACTCAAGCTGGAAAGTACAATGATATTCTTAATTCAGGAACTGATTTTATGGAACTTGTGGGGGCGCATAAGAAGGCTTTGTTGGCACTTGATTCTGTGGAGGCAGCATCAGTTTCTGAGAGTACGAGTATGAGCAAGGATGTCGGAAATATGTCTAGTTCCAATGGGATTGAGCAAAAACAAGAAAACACAGATGTTCAAATTGAGAAAACAGATGACATGGTTGGGTCAAAAGGACAGATAATCCAAGAAGAAGAGAGAGAGAAAGGTAAAGTTGGGTTTTTAGTCTACTGGAAGTATATCACTATGGCATACGGAGGAATTCTTGTGCCCTTTATATTGCTGGCGCATGTTCTCTTTCAGCTTCTTCAAATTGGAAGCAATTATTGGATGGCCTGGGCAAGCCCTATCTCACAAGACATAAAACCTCCTGTTGGTAGCTCTACCCTAATTATTGTCTATGTTGCTTTGGCCATTGGAAGTTCTTTTTGCATCCTCTTGAGAGCCTCGCTTCTTGCGGTGGCTGGGTATGAGACTGCCACTCAACTTTTCAGTAAATTGCACTTTTGCATTTTCCGTGCCCCCATGTCATTTTTTGATGCCACTCCAAGTGGGAGGATCCTAAACAGAGTAAGTGGAAAGATGTGTATGGTACTCCAAGCATAGTTTGCTAATTTTCTATAGCTTTATTCTTCAGTTTAAGAAATTCCTCTCTCTCTCTCTCTCTCTCTCTCTCTCTCTCTCTCTCTCTCTCTCTCTCTCTCTCAAATACACACACAAACATTCTTTCAGATAAACATAATAGGTGTAAAAAAATTTATTTATATGTATGTTTCCTTGCAGGTCTCTACGGACCAAAGTGCAGTAGATTTGAACATTCAATATCAAGTTGCAGCAGTTGCATTCTCAATGATCCAACTGCTTGGAATTATTGCAGTAATGTCTCAGGTTGCATGGCAGGTTTTCTTCATTTTTATCCCAGTGATTGCAGCCTGTATCTGGTATCAGGTTAGTATACAATCTGACTTTATCAAAATTATGTCTGCCATATTATGCTGAAAAATGCCTCAATCACATCACATATTAGACAATTTAAATGAAATGATCTTGTGTTTATATGATGTCACGGAAGCCTAAAGTAAAGCACACATGATTCTCTCTTGATGGAACAGAAACTAAACTGTTAGTTCCTAGTAGTAAACCTCGAATCCACGAGTGGTTCTGTGAATCTACAAGGTGATAGGTCTGAAATCCACCAGAAGAAAATTTGACAAAACGTTTATGTTTATTGATAATAGTCTATGAAAAACGTTTACAGACTTAGGGGCCCATTTAAGGGCTCCTTAAAACTTGACTGATAAGAAAATATAATCTAAATTAACTCCTAATTGATACCTAACCATAATAAGAATTAAATTTGACCTAAATAGCATTAAATGCACCTAAAAATAAGGAAATAAATCACCTAAACCTAAAATAACGTTTTTTTTTTTTTTTTTTTTACATAAAAATACCAAAAATAATAAATTACAATAATAAAATAGTAAATTGTGTCCTATATCAGATCCCTCCACTTGAAATAAACTAGTCCTCGAGTTCATTCTTGAAATCTGAAATCTTCCACTCCATATAAACAAATACTTTGAATGTTTTAATAACTTGATTCGGTTCTGAAACTTGAATCTGTCATAAAGTGTAGCATAAAATTTCTTCTCATCTATCTTCACTTTATTTGCAACATTAATCAACAAAGGGTTGATAGTAAAATTAAAATTTTCTACTCCAAGAAAATCAACATATTGTGTAGTCATCTTCAACAAATCAACTGAGACCTGAGGATTGTGAGTTGTGGACTCATCCTCGTATTTGACCTCAATTGAATCTTCCACAATGTTCTCAATAATTACCACCTCTTCATTCCTGTCATTATTCACAATCAACTGAACCTTCGTTTCTTTGACCTCTTCTTCAAATTTTTGACAAGTGGTATTTTCAATCTTCAATTCAATAACATGTAGCAAATCTTGATCTTTTTTAACCACTTCAAAATTTTCTTTAGAAATAGGCTGCTTCTTCTCAACCCTCAAACTCTTTCCTTTACTTGACACATGGACTTGACTGTCATAATTTTGGTTTTGAATATATTGCTTTTCATATGAATATACAAATTTATAATCAACACTTATATAATCTAGTATATCATAATAGCCATTAGGAAACCATAAATCAATTAATACTCTTTTCATTCTTTGCCAAGAGCGAATTGGATGCTTACCTCGTTGCTTTCTATCAATTTGAATGTCTTCCCACCATTCTTCTGCTTCATTGTCTAATTTATTAGATGCAAGCTGCACCTTTTCTTCATCACAAATCTTCCAAAAATTAAAATACTCTTCCAAATCAAGAAGCCAGTCAATAAAATCCATCTTACACATATCTCCGTCAAAGAATAGAATTTTCTTGTAGTTTGGAGTGTGTCTTTGAATATATCGAACATTGTTGCTACAAGATGATTTCCTAGCAAGAAGAGTAGCAATCTTTTACTGGATTTTGCCTATAATTTTTTGACTCTTTTCACAAAATTGGTGATTCTCATCACGAAAATTAAATTAAGGAACTCAGCCCTAGTGAGGACTGGGTTGTTGACGTCGTCACCGCCATCATTGTTGTGGTGGTCACCGTCTCGCCGATTAGCCATCAGACAAGGATAAGTCAAGACTCTGATACCAACTGATGTCACGGAAGCCTAAAGAAAAGCACACATGATGCTCTCTTGATGGAACAGAAACTAAACTGTTAGTTTCTGGTAGTAAACCTCGAATCCACAAGGGGTTCCTTGAATCTACAAGGTGATAGATTTGGAATCCACCAGAAAAAAAAAAAATTTGACAAAGTGTCTGTGTTTATTGATAAGTCTATGAAAAACGTTTACAGACTTAGGAGTCTATTTAAGGGCTTCTTAAAACTTGACTGACAAGAAAATATAATCTAAATTAACTCCTAATTGATACCTAACCATAACAGGAATTAAATTTGACCTAAAAAGTATTAAATGCACCTAAAAACAAGAAAATAAATCACCTAAACCTAAAATAACGTTTTTTTACATAAAAATACCAAAAATAATAAATTACAATAATAAAATAGTAAATTGTGTCCTATATCATTATATTAGTGCAATCTTTAGAATATATACTTTGTACATGCTACAAAATTGCACAGGTTAAATGTAAAACCTATTTGCCGAATTTTGCTGTCATTTGGATATAAAAATACACCGATTTGCTAGATAAATTAATTCTTGTTGAAAATATGTTTTCTTAAGTTAGATGTTTGCCAAGTAGCTAGACAAATGTAGTGTATTTTTCGCTGCCCTTTGCCCTTCAATTTTCAGAAATTTCTGGGTTAGAACTATGGAAAGATCTACTTATGAGAAGAATCCATCAAGCCTAACTCCTACTGTAATATTACAAGGGGTTCACACAAACTTATGATTTTGCAGCAATATTACATACCTTCAGCGCGAGAACTGGCGAGACTAGTTGGAGTGTGCAAAGCTCCATTGATACAACATTTTGCTGAAACAATTTCAGGCTCAACAACTATCAGGAGCTTTGATGAAGAATCAAGATTTAAGGACACAAATATGAAACTGACAGATGCGAATTCTCGGCCAAAATTCAATATTGCTGGTGCTATGGAGTGGTTGTGCTTCCGATTGGATATGTTATCCTCTATCACATTTGCCTTCTCCTTGGTTTTCTTAATCTCTATTCCAGAAGGAGTCATTGATCCAGGTAGGTAATTCACATCTGGTGTCTCATTAACACACAACAGTTTCTTTCTCTTGATTTAAATTGGCATTTGGTAAAAGAACTTATACCTTTCTAATTTTCATGTTTTTTTTTTTTTGGTCCACATTTTTCCTGAAGGCATTGCGGGCTTAGCTGTGACATATGGACTTAATCTAAACATGTTACAGGCCTGGGTAATATGGAACATTTGCCAAATGGAGAACAAAATTATATCAGTAGAGAGAATACTTCAATACACTTGTATACCAAGTGAGCCACCTCTTGTGATAGAAGAAAACCGACCTGATCAATTCTGGCCATCACAAGGAGAAATTGATATTCGTGATTTGCAGGTCAGTTCTTAGTTGTTTATTACACAAAAACCAAGAGATTATATGTAAGGTCATTCATGGGTATGATTTTTATGCAATGTCTGTAATTTTGGGTAATGGGTGCAATGTAGGTGAGGTATGCCCCACATATGCCACTTGTTTTGCGAGGCCTCACATGCACTTTGCATGGAGGAATGAAAACTGGTATAGTTGGGAGAACAGGCAGTGGAAAATCAACTCTCATACAAGCACTCTTCCGAATTGTTGAACCTGCCGTTGGTCAGATAATGATAGATGGCATAAACATTTCCTTGATTGGACTCCATGAATTGCGATCTAGACTAAGCATCATCCCTCAGGACCCAACAATGTTTGAAGGGACTCTAAGAAGCAACCTGGATCCACTAGAAGAGTATACAGATGAACAAATTTGGGAGGTGGGTTGGTTTCTTCTTTGGTGTTTGAAGAAATTTTTTCTTTGCTAGATTTTCCTCCTAGATTGGACATGCACTGCTCTTAGGAATTGTAGTCAATGTGTGGAACCTGATTATTTATTTTTTTGGCTTTAATTTGTCACCTCTAATTGTTTTAGGCTTTGGATAAGTGTCAACTTGGAGATGAAGTTAGGAAGAAAGACAGAAAACTAGATTCCACAGGTTTGTCTATTCAGCTTATTATGTAGAATATTTCAAAACCATATTGTGGAAATTTGTTGTTTATATGTTTATGGATGCTGCAGTCAGTGAGAATGGAGAGAATTGGAGTGTGGGTCAGAGGCAGCTGGTCTGCCTTGGCCGTGTGCTGCTCAAGAAAAGTAAGGTGTTGGTGCTGGATGAAGCTACTGCATCTGTTGATACTGCTACAGATACTCTAATCCAGGAAACGCTAGGGAAACATTTTTCCAACTGTACGGTCATTACCATTGCACATCGGATAACTTCCATTCTTGATAGTAACATGGTTCTGCTACTAAACAATGGTTAGTATGACCATATGATTTTGCTTACTACCTATAGCTTCTGCTCCTGTAGTTCTTTCATGGTTAGAATGATTTCATTGTAATGCTATGGCTAAGCAGATTCTCTCTATCTTGGTGCAGGGCTTATAGAGGAATATGATTCTCCAACAAGATTGCTAGAAAACAAATCATCGTCTTTTTCTCAACTTGTAGCAGAGTACACTCTGAGGTCGAATTCCAGTTTTGAATAGTTAAGTGATGAGCTTATTTAGGCATTATTCAACTCTGGCAGGCTTTTTGACAATGACGAAAATTAGGCTACCTTTTATTTATTTATTTATTTATTTATTTTTTGTGTGTGTGGAGAATCAAGCCTCTTAGATCTTGTATGAATTGCGTTGAACAATATTAGAGGGATTTTTGGGTGAACTAGTTAGTGGTTGCTGTGTGTTTTGGGCATATTGTACGAACAAATGGTGTACACAGTACATTTTTGATAATAGCAGATAATATAGAAATTGATAGACTAAGTTGGAATATTTATGCTTGAAACGAGGCTATATGTGATCTGGACTTGATTGGTGGCATTTTCTTCTTTCAAACATGTTTCCCTTATGTGTCTTTTGCTTAACGCTATGCTGTTGGTGTCAAGTTATTTGGGACGAAATTATTATACGGATATCATTAGCTTGCACCTTTGAACTGGTGTTGAAAGGAACATAATCAGAGTAGATTTTAGTTTCCAATGTTACCAGACAACATATATGCTGATAGAAAGTCAAATATTCATATACCAGTACCACTTACTGAAGGGAAAATACCCCACATAGTGAACTGAACATTCAATCCTAGGTGCTCATGGTAATGTTTACTCTCTGAATGCATAGAAAAACTAGAATCCAGTGTAGAAGTTGTTTCTACAGCCAGACATCAACACAAGCCAATAAAAGGATACTCAAAGAAATTTCTCAACCCCTTGTTCTCAAAATGGAAGCTTGTCTTCCAAGTAAATAAATAAATCTTGCTCCCTAACCAACCAACTTTCCCAATGTGGGGAGAATCAGGGGAGTACTAAAATAAAACCTTGACAAAAGCTTTGGACAGACATAGGAAATAGAGACTGACACAGTCAGTCCTGTTCATATCTCTGAAAACACATTCAATTGTTAAAGGTTGATAAGCAATGGGGATAATGTTCGGATTTCATTTTCTTTTGTCATGCTGAAGGTTCAGTCATGTCCGTATCTTCACTTCATTGGATAGTTACCAATCGAAGTTGTACGACAACAATGCAAGAAGAGGCTTACTCAGATTATATAACTAAACTGGGTATAAGGCAGGGCCAGATATGAATAATTGGCCCTCTTGTAGGCCATATGGCTATCAAAGAACCTCTCTGGAGCAAAGTTCTCAGGTTCCCTCCAATATCAGGATATCATTTCTACACACCCACATTCCCTAAGAAGTATCAGAGGAGCTTGTGCTGACACAAGATACAGGCCTCCAATTATGGACATAAACACCACATTGCCCAACCAGTGACCTTGTCGATGACTTTTTTTTTTGGGTAACAGTGGATGACTGTTACCACTTGGGCCTAAGCCCTAATCAATTAATACCTATGATTTATTTTATTTACTTTCTGTAATTGATTAAACTTTTTTATTTTCTGTTTTCTACTTGGTCTAGGAATAAAGTCTGTCTGTTTCTTACTAGGTTAGTAGAGTTTTCTTACTAGGATAGTAAGTTTGGAACTTTATTTAAAGAACCAAGAGTTAAACATTCTTTACAATTTTTTTTTTTTTTTTTTGGATAGATAGGATTGAATTTCAATATATGGCATCTGCTCCATGATAATTGTTCATTGCTATCAAACTAATACACTAATCAGTTTTTGGTGTAGGCAGAATTTGAAGCCTAGGTCTCTTATTCGACAAATTTTTAGTTCAAATTTTTCCAGTAGTCTAATGTTGACTTCAACCAACCTTAGGTGTTAATTAACTTAATTATGTGGTTATATTTTCTTATTCTTATTTGGTACTAATTCTAAGCAAGTCTAGCTGTTGATTTCTAAGTTTATTTTATTTCCTTGTTCATCAAATTCTTTGAAAATATTGGTTTTGCATCAGTTTTGGTTTTGTCCTACCTCAAGAGCACGAGGTCATAATGATGTAGGACACACTAGAATGATGCAACACAGAAATTAAAGAACAAGAAATATAAAGATAAAAAATCTAGGAATCAGCACTTAGGCTTGCTTGGAGTTAGTACCAAGAAAAATAAAAATAGTTCCTATACGATCACCCCATTTGCCACAGCTTGATGAAGTAATAGACAATAATGAGTGGTTGATAATCAGTTTCATATGGACTCACAACTTGTTCTTCATTACTCACCATCGACCAAAAGTTGTGACATGAAAGTTGTGTCCCTAGATTTTTCTCAAATAAGATAATCTAGGAGTCAACATCTGGGGTTGGCTAGAGTTTGCACTAGATTTGTGATGATTTTAATAGAAATTTTGTTCATCAAATAATCCCCCCTCAATAAAAGAACAATGCTTGGCTTATATAGAAACCCTAATCCTAATTGACAAGGGAAACCCTAATTCAAATTGACTTGTGAAATATTAGTAATTGAATTACAAAATACCAATGATTTTAGGAAATTAAATAAACATATAATGGACTCCAAATTAAATTAAAAAAAAAAAATAACAAATTCTTTGCTCTTCCTACATCACATAATCTCAAAAGTCTAATTGGTTACATTTATAGCAATACAAAGTGAGCATACAATAATATACCATTTATGGTTTTATTTTACAGACAAAGGATAGTAAGAAATGCTGATTTTATTTTACAGACAAAGGATGATAAGGCATAGGAATTAAGTGTAGATTATTTTTTCTTCTTAAAGACAATCCAAATTCTTCAGTCATGTCTAGATCTTCTTGCTTCAACCCATTGGGAAGTTTCCAATCAAAATGATATAGTAATTGTGCAAGTGGAAGCTCAATATTAGCCATAGCAAATGTAATTCCAGGGCACATCCTCCTTCCAGCACCAAAAGGTATGTATTCAAAATCTGTCCCCTTGTAATCAATTGAACTGTTGAGGAATCTTTCTGGGTAAAATTTCTCAGCTTCAGTCCAATACCTTGGATCTCTTCCAATAGCCCATGCATTAACAATGACCTTGGTCTTGACAGGTATCTTGTATCCATTAATATCACAACTCTCTCTGCATTCTCTTGGAAGTAACAAAGGAATAGGAGGATGCAGCCTCAGAGTTTCTTTGATAACTGAACTTAAGAATTTCAATTCATGAAGGTATGTTTCATCCACATATGCTTTTCCATCAAAGACCTGTCTCACCTCAGCTTGTGCTTTTTCCATCACCTGTGGGTTCTTCACCATTTCTGACATTGCCCACTCTAGAGTAGTTGATGATGTCTCACTCCCAGCACTGGATATGTCCTGAAAGAAGATTAATGGTATTTATGTTTATTTTCTTCAATGATTTTCAAGGGCATCTAATGGAAATTCTGTTTGAAAGTGATGACAAAATATCATGTTCTTTTCACCATATTAATTCAAACAGCTAAGGATGCAATTTGTACAACTTGTTCATATCTGTCTATTACCAACCAAAAAAAGAAAGTACCTTTATCTATAAGACTATTACCTGGATGGACCTCATGTAGCTATAATAGAACCCTGCTCTATCTCAATATTGTCATAAAGGAAAGCTCATTGACTGATACTGTTTAAGATTTATATTTTACAAAGAAGGAATTGTCATAAAGGAAAGCTCATTGACTGATACTGTTTAAGATTTATATTTTACAAAGAAGGAAAAAGAAACTAACTTATTGTGAATATAACTTCAAGGCGTCTAATAATCGCCTTACCTCAAGCCACAATGCAGGGGTCAAAATAACTTTTAATATACAATTCCGGTAACACAACCTCTTCCTGATTGCATGTGTACTATCAATTTTTCAGAGACAGCCTATGGATATTATACTCATTCTTCAAGCTCTAGTCTTTCTTTTGATGCCAGATTAAAAATATAGGATCTCTATCTACACTACAAAGACCAAAATTTTGCTCAGTAGCTCAGATAAAATTTCCATAAGACTACCAAACTATTAGTGGGTTTAAAATATAGAGCTAATGTCATTATAGGATAATGGACACACTTTGGCAGACTGCATAGTTAATCAGAAATTAAAATACTAACCAAGAGGACTGCCTTGATGCTGTTGTCAGTTAAGGGATGTTCAAGGTCACCATGCCTTTGGAGCCTTAAGAGGACATCAACAATATCTTTATCTGCTTTGCCATCGCCTTTTTTAGCTTCCAAATTGTTGTCTTTGTGCTCATTCAAAACTTTTTGTAGTATCTGATCAATCCCTTGATGTAGCTTCTCAAGTTTATGCCTCAAACTGCTAATAACTTGAAGCACTTCAATTGAAGGGAACATGTCAGCAACACAAAACCCTGATGCCAGTTTTGTACCTTCATTGACAATTGATATGAATGCTTCATGGTCTTTGGCTGTTTTACCAAGGGCAGCCCTTGATGTTATACCATATGCTAATTGAAAGAACTTCTCACTAAGATTGATTGGTGAACCTTCATTTGCAGATATCATTTTGATAAGATTTGACACCTCCACTTCTCTAATTGATCGGAATGATTCAACACGTTTTACACTTAGCAACTCCACCATGCACATTTTTCTAATCTCTCTCCAATAACTTCCATATGGAGAGAAGGCAATGCCTTTAGTATCATAAGACAAGATCTTGGCAGCAAGAAGATAAGGCCTACTAGCAAAGATTATGTCATGTGTTTTCATAACCTCTTTGGCCATTTCTGGTGAAGATACTATGATGTTGGAAACTTCACCAAGTTGTAGGTGCATCAAGGGTCCATATTTTTTAGCAAGTTTTCCTAAAGAGTGATGAGGTAGTGAGCCAACAAGTTGGTGCAAGTTTCCTAAGAGTGGTAATCTCCATGGTCCTGGGGGCAACCTTGACTTAGTTTTTGATTTCCTTACTATTTTAGTTGCCATTAACAGGAAGAGGAAGAAAGTAAAAAGGACAAAAATAAAGGGAATTTGAAACTCCATGAGTTCAAGAGAATGGAAGCAAATATGAGAATGTTATGGGTTCATTGACAGTTCTCAACATGTTCTGTACCAGCTTTAAATTGTTACATATTAATTTTTCATGAGAAAATTTAAAAAAAAAAATTTGAGATATAATAGAATTTAACTTATAATATGTTAAGATATTAATTAGTTTTTGGTATAAGAGAGACTCGTTGTTAATTGGTTTTTGATGTAGGACGTTTAGTTACAAAATTAGTTGTAGCCTAAGGCTACAACTTCCTTAAAGAAATTAACATTACAGCATATTTTGAAAATCTAGCCATTTGATTGCATGTTTTTTATGCTTTTAATACACTTTTCAAATT
Organism: Quercus variabilis; assembly: GCA_030445155.1. NCBI lineage: Eukaryota > Viridiplantae > Streptophyta > Magnoliopsida > Fagales > Fagaceae > Quercus > Quercus variabilis. The sequence continues at coordinate 5,862,818 of CP129452.1, read as the reverse complement.
TTATATTAATAAGATATTATTTACTATATGATCTTTAAAATTATATTTTATACATAATTTTAAACAACAAAAACTTCGAATTTTAACAATTTATTGATGAGATGACTGTTGATCTTTAATTTTTTTAGAAATATTTAGTAAGATTGTATGAAGAATATAAATGTAACAATGGATTAGTCAAAACTCATCTCTAATAAAAAAAATATTTAGTAAAACAGTAATTTTAGACTATAACTAATTTTTGTAACTAAATTTTATTCTTTAGGATAAACGGCACTTATGCTCCAAATATCTTATTTAAAAACAAAAGACTTTATTATTTAATATAATTGAAAAGCCCCCAAAAGTCCATCCTTGTGATTGTCACCAATCACCATCACCTACTTGATAAGATATCTCAAGCATAATTTCTACCATTCATTATTTAAAATATCTGAAGCATTGCATCTTCTTTCCAAAATTGTTTTAAACTTTTAATGACTTGTTGGCCCCACCTTATCAACATCCCTTTCATATTCCGGTGCTTATTTGACACTTTGAGTGGGAAAATCGATCACTCATCAGGAGAATTAATTGCAGTTGATTTTATTGGCTCATGTGGTGAAAATGCCTCAAAATCTAGGTAAAATTTGTAACTCAATAATGTAAAGGGTGTAACGACTTGAGGAAAAAAAAAGATAGCTATATCAATACTATACCTTAAAAGGATTAAGATCTACCTAAAAAATATTTAATGTAAAGCTCATCATACACTCAAAAAATACACACTATCAATCAAATTAGGGCATCGCAATCTTCCCTACTTAAATTGCCTCAATCTCCCCTATTTAAATCCATAACATCCTTGTTAGGGTCCACTTTGTGGAGTAGTGTCTCTTAACCTACAAGAGATTATTGGGTTGGATTTGATATTATATGTAACGACTTAAAGAAAAATACTAATAATATTTGCGCTATACTTTAAAATGACTAGTCATACTATCAATTAAACTAGGGCATCTCAGAGGGACTATTATAACTTTTGCACAAAAGTTTTCATCATCATTATTATTATCTTTTTTAGCTCAGATAAATTTCAACATGTAAAGTGTATTCGTTGCAAAATGGAGTAAAAATATGTATTTAGGACCAAGAGTTTTATAACTCAACTGGTTGACACCTTTTAGTATTTTAACAGAAATATTCAAGATTCAGATCCCCATTCTTGTTGTAACTATAAAATTATCTTTGAAAAACAAATAGTATTAGACTAAGGTAGTAGGGTATTACATTCAACCATAGAATATTTATTTAAAATAAATTAAAAGCACGGTAACTTGCTCAATGCTATCCAACATTACAATTTACAACCCATATAATAAATTGAGTAACCAAACTAGAGAAAAGTTAATATTATTTGAAATAGGTAAAGAAATTTCTTTTGGAATTATAGGCTTATTTAAAAACAAATAAGTGGCTTTAGAAATGATACAAAATCTATTAAATAAATAACTTGAATATATCATCACCACAAAACGCACACACACACACAAATACTTGTAGTACTATATTTTCTTTCTACTAATTAAGAGATAAAGAAGAAGAAAAAAGACTGAGAAGAGATAAAGTGAGAACTAAGAATGTTGAGATAAGAATAATAAAGTGAAAAAAAAAGTTTGAAATGATAATAGAGAAGAGAAAATTGAAGAGAGAGAGAGAGAGAGAGAGAGATAAATGAATGATATTTGCTACAACTATGAGTCAAGTCGCTAAAGAGAGCAAAATTGTTGCGACTGCAAAACAAAAGTGAGCATTTATGCCGGCACCGCTAAGGAGAATGTGATAAGATGTTATTGATGGGTAAAAAATTGATGTTAGTATTGGGTTCAAATTAAAATCAGTAACAACTTACCATATAAGATTTGTTATTATTAAATTATTATGAAAATGTTATGAATATAACATTATAACAATCTTCTAACCATACTTGAGGGACTTAATTGATTAACATTCACTTAACGAAGCTGTGTCATATATTCTTTTAAGGTAATAAAATAATTTATAATTGAATTTTTAAGCATTTTTATACATTGTTAAATAATTACTCATAGATTAGTTTTCTGTTTTATTATGAAGATTCATTTTGACGAGTCTCATGATTGCAAAAGCCAAAAAGCATGTTTTGTTTAATTAACTAGTAAACTGAATGGTGTCAAATAAAACATCAAATAATTTAAGTGAAATTGTCTTTTATTTCAATATAATAATTACACATTTCACTATGACAATAATTTAAATTCAGCCAAAAAATTATAATAATAATTTAATTCCTTCAGCCATGGTTCTCAAATAGACAGAATAGCAGATCATTATTATAAATTTAAAGATAAAATACAATGAAATATTATAATGCAAGCTGAATCCCGCTAAAAAGACGAAACTGTATCCCACAGTCTCACTAAAAAGCATTCACACACAACAGTCCTTATCATGTTATCAAAAAAAAACACACGCGTGCGCACACGCACACGCACACGCACACTCACACTCAACACTTATCAAACAAACACTGTAGAGAAGAAACACTATACAGAGAGAGAGAGAGATACAGGATCTGCTAGCTGCCTGTCATCGTCTGGAGGCCGGACCATTGGAGCTAATCGTGGTAGCAAAGTTCAGATTTTTTTTTTTTTTTTTTTTTTTTAAGGGCAGTGATATATATCTATGCGACTATTTAAAGAGTTTCTCCTATTTGAATACTTGCAGTGGTTACAGGTTCCAAAAACATAAGTCAATGGTGGGAGACACCATTGACTTATGTTTTTGGAAGAATGAAAAGCTCATATTCAATTCTATTCCTTCCTAAAGGGCATTGGAGTTTGCAAGGGAAGCTGGATTTTAAGATCTGATCTTGGAAGGTGATAATGTGACAATCATGCAATCTTTGAGGTCGCCACAAGCTACTTGTTCTAGTTTAGGCCACATTTATGGGGACATCAAATGTATAGCAATGGGATTTAGAACTTTATCTACTAGCTGTGTTAAGAGAAGTGCAAATTCTGTAGTACATTCTCTAGTAAAATATGCTAAACAAATTGTAGAAGAGTTAGTGTGGTTGGTGTTGGGAAATTGCCTCAAATTTCAATTGTGACTTGGAAAGTCAATTAGGTTTCCTAATTGAAGAAGGAAAAATTAATTTGGGTTTTCTTGTTTTAGAAGGAAAGACTATTCCTTGGTGTGAATGAAATCTATTCCTTGTTAATGAGGTAATGTATTCCTAATCCAAGAGGGAATAGATTCCTTGTTAAAGAGGTAATGTATTCCTAGTTTAAGAGGGAATAGCAAAAGAGTCTTATAAATAGACAATGCTACAAAGAATTTGTTGGCTTTGGCCCAAGAGTCCTCCCTATGGGGAGAGGGAAAATAAAGCATGAAACTAAGATAGAGAAAAGGGATTTTCGCTTGGGAGGAATGCAAGAGGAAGGAGAGAGTAAGGTATTGCTGCCTTCAAGAAAATAACCAAGGAGGAGAGAGCAAAAGGTTGCCACCTTCGAGAAGATAGCCAAGAAGGAGAGAGCAAGGTGTTGCTGTCTTTGAAAGAGATAATTAGTGTGTGCGTGAGAGCAAAAAAAAATAAAAGAGATTTTTCTTTAACCATGAGACATACACAAGAATTATTGTAATTGATTTGATAATAGTGAAATTATTCGGAGTTTGTCCCGTGGTTTTTCCCTTCAAAGAAAAAGGGTTTTCCACGTAAATATTTGTATTCTTATGTATGATTGCTATTTTGGATTGCTAATACTTGTGATAATATTATTTGGGATCCAACAAGTGGTATCAAAGCTAAGGTTAGAGTGGAAGCGATTACTGGAGAAGAAGGCAAGGGTTTAGGAATTGAGAAATTTGACGGAATAGACTTCGCGTATTGGAGGATGCAAATTGAAGATTATTTTTATGGGAAGAAATTGCATCTGACTCTTTTGGGGATGAAACCTGGAACCATACAGGATGAAAACTAGAACCTTCTTGATAGACAGGTATTGGGAGTTATTCGATTAACTCTGTCAAGATCAATTGCACACAATGTTGTGAAAAAAAGTACCAACAGTAGTATTAGAGCTAGGTTGATTTAGTGGATGACTTTTTGTGTGATTTAAGATGAAAGAGAACAGATTGCTTTGATTAAGGAGGAGCTATCCCAAGAGGAAAGAAGATAGTTAAGGACAACTGATGAAATTTGAGTCAAGGTGGAGATTGTTGGGAAATTGCCTCAAATTCCAATTGTGACTTGGAAAGTCAATTAGGTTTCCTAATTGAAGAAGGAAAAATTAATTTGGGTTTCTTTGTTGTAGAAGGAAAGACTATTCCTTTGTGTGAAGGAAATCTATTCATTGTTAAAGAGGTAATGTATTCCTAATCTAAGAAGGAATAGATTCATTGTTAAAGAGGCAATGTATTCCTAATCCAAGAAGAAATAGCAAAAGAGTATTATAAATAGACAATGTTACAAAAAATTTGATGGGTTTGGCCCAAAGATCCTCCCTATGGGGGGAGGGAAAATAGAGGGTGAAACCAAGAGAGAAAAGGGATTTTTGCTTGGAAGGAACGCAAGAGAAAGGAGAGAGCAAGGTATTTCCGCATTCAAGAAAATAACCAAGGAGGAGGAAGCAAAGAGTTGCCGCCTTTGAGAAGATAGCCAAGGTGGCATGAGCAAATTGTGGCTGCCTTTGAAAGAGATAATTAGTGTGTGTGAGAGAGCAACAAGAGAGATTTTTCTTTAACTATGAGACATATTCAAGAACTATTGTAATTGATTTGATAATAATGAAATTATTCGGAGTTTTTCCCTTCAAAGAGAAAGGGTTTTCCATGTAAATATTTATGTTCTTGTACGTAAATTTTATTCTTATTTTAAAAAAAGAAATATAAAAGGCCAAAAATTATAAATTTATTTCACTTCTATATTTTATAAACTTCCAAACAGGCCTGCGGGGAAAATATATCTTAGCAGTTTATTCTCTTGCTTTAAACTTTATCTTTTCTATTTCATTTCAATTTTTTATGACCTCGAAAACCGATAAGAAACAAAATTAATGTGTGAAATTCTATAAAGGTAAAAAGCATTTGAAAATTTTATGGAAGTATAAAAAACATAATGTCAACAGGTATATATACTTAACCAGGATGACACTTTTGATGTTGTTGGTAGTTAAGGAAAACTCATTGTCACCACCACGGTCCTGAAATTTTAAGAGAACATCTATGAGATCTTCTTCTCTTGCATCATCATCTGCTTTTCTTGTTGCCTTGACCTCCACATGTTCATTGATAGTATTTTCCATAATCCTGTCAGCTTCTTCATGCATCCTCTCAAGTTTAGTCCTTACCCCACTGACCAGATGGAGCAGTTTAACAGATGGAAAAAAATCTGCTACATTGAAACCTGCACCCAACTCTATCGCTTGCTTCACAACGCATATGAACTTTTCTTGGTCTTTGAATTTCTTACCAAAGGCAGCCCTTGAAGTGATGCCATATGTTGTTGAGAACATTTTCTCTGTAAGATTGATAGTAGACCCTTCCTTTGAAGCAATCCAACGAATGAGAGTTGATAGTTATTCTTCTCTAATTGGTTGGAAAGATTCAACACGCTCTGGACTTAAAAGCTCCAGCGAGCAAATTTTTCGTAGTTGTTTCCAGTAATTGCCATAAGGTGCAAAGATTATGTCCGTAGAATCATAAGACATGATGTTTTTACCTATAATACTGGGCCTTGATGCAAAGTTAATATCGTGAGTTTTCATCACCTGTTCGGCAAACTCTGGTGATGAAGCCACAACGGTAGAAACTTCCCCAAGTTGAAGGTGCATAAGGGGGCCATGTTTCATTGCCATGTCTCTCAATGCACGATGGGGTAGAGAGCCAACAAACTGGTGCATGTTCCCTACAATAGGTAGCTTCCATGGCCCTGGGGGTAGATTCAAATTTGAGTGGTTGGTTTTGGATCTCTTCCATAGTTTGACTACCATGAAAGTAAAGAGCAAGAATGTGAACAGTGTTGGGAAGGAGAAGGCGTGGAGTTCCACGAGGAAAGTAGATTAGATTTTTTTTGCTGAATGAGGAAAGTAGATTAGATTGGAAGCGAATATTGCATCCAGCAGCGACTCTAGGAATTTTGTCCAGGGTGTTCCTATTTCACTTTGAAAAAGTTTCAGGTCATTTCGGTCTATTTTAGGTGTTTCGGGATGTTTCGGTAAATTCTGGCCGAAATTCAAGATTTGGCCGGCATGAAGTTTGTGCTAAAAAAAAAAAAATTATAAACTATAATTTGTTGTTTAGTTATTTAATTAATAAAATTATAAGTTCATTTAAAATATTAATAAAATTATTAATTATTGTAGTTTAGTTGTTTCATTAATTTGTTTGTCTTTTATAAACTATAATTTGTTGCAATGTTATAAATATTGTTTCGGAACTCGTTTCGGTTTGTTCAATGAAACAGAATATTTCGATACTAGTTTATTTCGACGTACCGTTTCAGAGTGTTTTGGAGTTCTTTAAAAAAAAGTATATTCTTATACAACATAAAATTATCAATTCAAAAAAGTATTACTAAATATCAAATATTACAAATCATTTAATATTAAGCCTTAACATCAATATCACATCCAAGATTTATAACAAGTCATTACTTACATAACAGTAATTAATAAAATAATCCCTTAAAAAATTAAATAAAATAATACCTTTACTTATTGCTATTAATATAGTGATTTAGAAAGAAAATCTTAAAAAGGGGTTTAGATTGTTTATTTTTTTAAAATTCATATTTGAGTTATTATGTAAATAAATGAATTTTTTTAAACCAAAATTTTGTAAATAAATGAATATTTTGGGAATTTGAGGTAATTATAATCATGATTCATGAAGCTTCTAGGAAGCTCCACTCCCACCTTCTCCCACGTGCCTTGACTCATTTTCCCTTAATAGTCAATATCACTTTTCAAAGTTGCATTTGTCATTTACAAGTCTCATAAAATGTAACTATCTCACTCCGGAAGTTCTAGAGAGTAGAGACAACTCAAACAAGCCTTGAAGAAGAGATTTCAAATGGTAAGCAAATTAACTTCCACTTCTTCTACCTTACTGTCAAAGCTTGGATTTCTGCTTTCTTCTTCTTCTTTGCTCTGTTTTATTTTTCCCTAACAAATCATTTGGTATGGATCTGAGTTCAAAATTTGTTTGGCATAAATATTTTTGAGAGTGTTCCTGAATTTGCTTGAGGGTGTTCCTATTTTAATTTTTAAGGGTAAACAAATAAAAAAATTTAAATTATTATATATAATTTTTTTTTTTTTTTTTGCAGGTCAGGGTGTTCCTGGGAACACCCTGACTTCAATGTGGCATCGCCACTGATTGCATCCTATATATGCATATATAGTGTGGAATCTAGGAGCAACTTTGTGCAATATTCACGCCTTAGTTGTAATTATTTTATCTTAGTTTGGACTTTTGCGCATCCTGATGATGCTGTGTATCTAGATTCTTTCTATATATATGCATTTTTTAACGAAGGATCACTTGCAAGCATGGACGGAGCCATGGTTGGACTTGGGGAGCAATTAATGCCCCGCCCCAATTTTTTTTTTTTAATAAAAATATTACTATATTATGAGTACTAATTTTAGTAATTTTGTTTAAAAAATTACATTTCTGCTCTCCTAAAAATGTTATCGACTCTTTTAAGAGTATTGTTATAGTCACAAATTTTTTTTAATAATAATTTTACAAACTGTTAGGATATCAAATTCTTATTAGTTCGCATTTGAGCCTATCACTTATATTATCAGTATTTTGTAAAAAAGTTTGTAGTTTAAACATTTTCCTCATTTTAAGGATTATTAAAAAATATTTATAAGTCTAAAATTTAAAAAAGAAATATACAATCCCAAAAAAATTAGTACAATAACAAAAATTACCATTAGTAAAAAAAAAAAAAAAAAAAAAAAAAAACTTAGTCAACCAATTTGACCTAAAACAAACAATTTGACTCTTTAAAAATTTTTAAACTAGCAAATAAGTGAATAAGTAGCAATAAAGTTGGAGGCCCAAATCATTGCATATAACTAATAGCAAAGCCGCCCTCCTAATTCTAAGTTCAAGATTTGCCCCTGCTTGCAAGCATCTTCAAGAAAGAAGACTTGGAGAATAAATTAGTTTTTTCTTCTAAAAGACTTTGTAATATTCTTCTGGGTGAAGTAATCTTTTTGATCCAAGTACATTATATATTTTGTTATGTTACGTTTGTTTTAGAGTACAATATTTTGTTAGGAAAATGTTTAATGAAAATCATTTTTCAACAAAGGCGATTTGTTTCCTGTTATCTGGTTGAGACTGAAAAAAAGGTTTTCTAGTATATATTTTGTTGCACAACAAATTTCTGTGCTAATTAAACAACTAAAACCCACAAAAGTTTTTTATTTGTTTTATATTTCTTCTCACTAAGGCATGTTTCATCAACCTACCCTCATTTATTAAAGGCTTCCGAAATAAAATCCCGGAATTTGCTTCTGGGTATAAATTAAATCTTAATTTTCTAAATTTGTCATAGTAAACTCTAGACTTTATAATTTGTTTATTGTTTTTTTAATAGGATTACGTTTTATATATATATATATATATATATGTTATTTTTTTTAATCAAATAATTTTAAAAATGTTAAAATAATAATATTTTATTATTTGTTATTTTGTTTAGCTATCAAAGTCTTAGTCCAGTGGCTTCTATTTGTAGCTATGATATTCTGCTCAACTTCAATTTTATTCTTATTAGGGTTAATTACAAAAAATCACCCAAATATATAGAGGTACTTGCAATATTTGCACTCCAAATTATAAAAACTTACAATCACCACGCAAAATATAATCAATCTTACACACACACACACACACAAAACCCTACTAAAATATTCCTCTTTCGGGTCATGGACTCATGGTATGAAAGTGAATATTGCATCTTATATATGCATATCGTGGAATCTAGGAGCATCTTTGTGCAAAATTCACGGTTCAGTTGTAATTACTGTATCTTAGTTTTTTCTTCTAAAATAAATATTAAAATGAAGGCTAAATTTTAAAACACATATTTTCCGGAAATGCTATTTTCCGGAAAAGGAAAATGTATTGAGGTTGTTTGGCTGTCTCGGAAATCGATTTACGGAAAATCAATTCCGGTGTTTGGTTCGGTCAAACATTTTACGGAAAATGCTTTTTGTTTTACGGAAAATCAATTTTTATGTTTGGTTCAGGTAAACATTTTACGGAAAATGAAATCCATTTTTTCCAGAAAATCAATTTTCATGTTTGGTTTGTGAATTAATTTTACGGAAAATATAAAATGCCTTACAAATTTCAACTCCTGTATTATCTAGACAAACCTGTAATAATTAGAAACTAATCATCCACTTCAACATACACCTGCATTGCGTATACATATCTGTAACAGTACAAAAATAATCATCCACTTCAACATCAAAAATAATCATTTAAATATACTGATAATATTAATATAAAAATAGCCACATTCATCGTTCACCATTGTCATTACACCTCCATGGTGTACAAAAATGATACCTATTCGTGGTATCTGAATAGTACAGATACATAATTTCGGCAACTGTATTGTCCCAATAATTCAAAGTACTATATATATAATACAATGGTAGGTTAATACTAGTTCTACAACAACAGTGAATTCATAAAGCTACCATCACAGTTTACATGAAACAGGCAAGTCAAAGTTGTGAGAAAAAAAAAACTATCCAACCACAGCTTTCGCAGCCTAGCATTCTTGGCCAGAAATCCCCGTGCTACCTTCTCATTTTCACACAGATGGTCAAACGCAGTTGCAAGCATTTCTTCACCATACCCATCTGCCATCATAGCCATAACCTCATTATAAAGAGATGTATAATCTACCGGGCCCCGATTGATTTCTTTAAGAGCCGTAGCTATATCCTTCAACTGATCAGACAGATCAGTCAACATGCTATCATCAGCAGTAGAAGGTGCACGACCTCTTTTACGAGACTTGGAAATTCTCGACCCAGTTGTGGAGGACTCGACTACATTCTTACCTTTTTCGAGCACATCTTCCTCCACATTATCAGCAACAAATTCAGCACTGTCGCCATTATCTGGCTCATTTTCATAATCTATATAAGACTTTGAAAAGCCACATGTGGCTGTGTCTTTGCCCACAACAAGAGCTAACTCATCATACATCTCTATTTTCTTGTTTAAAAACTCTGCATGCTTTCGATGCGCCTGTAAGGGAGAAATGAACATATAATAACAATGCAATAATTACTTCACGCATAAATTCAATATTCACTGCATTATTCATGCCAGTAAACAAAAAAAGCTGTTATTACATGAAAAATAAAGTGGGTTTCCATCCTTGTCAAATTAAACATAAAATCATGGTGTGGAATAGATGCTGCATTTAAACATCTAACTATGGTAGTGTGACATTACTCTAGGACTAAAACTTAATAAATCATGATAAAGTTTACTTCACACCATTATATAATTTACTAAAACTTCATCTAACCTCTAACATTTATTCATAGATGTCTTCTTTGGAACTATGAATATCTTTTCAAATAAATTCTTTGCCTTCAATTTCCAAACTACAAATTTCAATTTATGGACAAAAACATATATTATCATTTATATCCGGAAAATATAATTGTAAGGCATACCATGACTTCTTCTTGGTACGTCTTTGCGTCGCATGTTATCATTTTGAGATTATCATCCCAACCGAAGCCACTCTTCTTTCGAAGTTTCTCAATAGTAGACCACATGGTCCTTAGAGTTCGCATCCGATTATCAACATAGGATGGGTGGCACTCAACCCCAAATTGGGCAATTATCTCCTTTGCTACAAGAGCGAAGGAGCCTGCCCTGAAGGTGCTAGAGGGCTTGTTGCCCTTTGCAGCCTCTTGTGCAAGTATCCTCAGCATCATTTCATGCATAGGAGGCAGCCACCTGAATTGCTTATTGCTGGTTACCTTCTCTTTGCCCTTTGACATTACTACATATGAAAATTGTATAGTTAAAGTAGCATTTAAAAATGAGAGTAGCATTTAGTAATTACGCTCGGAATATGAACAACAAATCAAACACACATACAACCATACTTATAAATTTGCACAACAAAATGAAACATGCTAACACTCAAAATGACAATGTAATACCATCAAATAACAATGTAATGCTAAAAATACTTTTCCATTACACTACTAAAAGTCTATAGTAAATACATTGTCTTTATAAAAAAAAAATACATATTACAATCATAGAAATCTAAATAAAGTACTACTCTCCACTCCTGATATAATCAGACCACATAGCTTGACATATCTCATCTCTCTTCGCATTCCACAATCTACTGTCTTCAATGGACTCTCGACGTGATTGTGTTTCTTGTTGGGGGTCACTAGACTCTACTTCGTTCATTGCAGCTTCCATAATATGGTCATGTGGTTCAACCCCTATAATGTGATTATGAACCACACAACATGCTAACACTACTTTCACTTGGGTTTCAAAAGACCAAAAAGGTTCTGCATCCAACACTCGAAAACGTTTCTTCAACACTCCAAACCCTCGCTCAATGGTAGTTCTCAATGAAGAGTGTCGCAGGTTGAACAATTCTTTCTCATTCTCAGGAGGATGATCACTAAACTCTTTTAAGTGATATCGCACACTTCGATAAGGTGACAATGTCCCATTTTTATTACCATACCCAGCATCACCAAGATAATATTTACTTACATATATTAAAAAATAAAACCAAATCACTACTATGCTTAAGAAAACGCACAATATTTATTAAACTAATAAACCAAAAAGGCGAAGTAAACGTATAATACCGTTGGAAATTGAAAATCCCCCTGGCCTAGCAAATGCATCATTTAACATACGTGAATCATGTGCACTGTCTTCCCATCCAGCCAATACATAAGTAAACTTTAAGTTAAAACTAATGGCAGCTAACACATTTTGCGTGGTTCCATCTTTGTGACCACGAAATCTTCCTTGTATTTCAAGTGGCACAGATGCACGAACATGTGTACCATCTATTGCTCCAACACAATCCTAATTTTTGACAGACATAATAGTTTAGAATTACATAAATCTTCATAATTTACAAAAATACACAAGTCGCAATATTTACCTTAAAATATGGGTAGAACCTTCTACTATTCCTTATCTCTTGGGGTGTATCTTCGCTACGCAGTCTTATTAGAGTTCTATATAATTTTAGGACCCCCCTAAGGACGACCTTAAAGTATCTATGAACAGTCTCAGTTGATCTATAAATCCGACTACCCATTACACGAAACTTCACATTATGACCAATAATGTGTAAAAAAATAAACACTTGCTCCGTAACAGGCATGTGAATAGTCGGGCGTACATGCTCCCCCTTAGTGAGGATGTGACATAAGCGGTGAAAAGCTATAGGCTTCATCCTAATTTGATTCACACAATATGTCTCACTTCCATGCAGAATACTATTTATGTATTCCTCTCTCTCGGCTGCATGATTAACAAAAGGCGCCCTAGGCAGTCGTTTACGTCTACGCTGCAATTTCCTTAACAATGCAACACCCACAAGAAGGACAGATGCAACTGAAGCAAAAATTACGGCTTTCGTTTTTTTCTTCATCTAAAAAATCACAAACACTGTGGTCTAAGAGGTATGTACACAAGCATGCTATTGATTACACCGTAAATAAAAACAGTCACAAACAGAAAATATCCAAACCACATTGATAACGAGTACCAAAATTTTTATGCACATATATTTCTGTATAATTGTATCATCAACAACGTACACAATATAATACCATCACAGTCAATATTTACACCTCTGAACAAATCACATTGCATTGTTATTATAGAAAACACTGAACAAGGGTTTTCCAAAAGAAGAAAAAACACATAACAACAATAGCTACAACAAATTTCACAACTCACAGAACAACAATAGCCACATCAAATTTGTGCCCAATAACCAACTCCCACCACAGCAACTATTTTTACATCAAATTTATACCCAAACCAACAGTATCCACGTCAATTTATGCAACCCACTCAACATCAACTACACTCAATACTCATGATCAACCAAATAAAACTGAGGAAATTTCAGCCATAACCTAAAAAAATATATAATAATAATAATAATAATAATAATAAAGGTTGGGTTGTTTGCGAGGACTAATGATTTTCAGTTGGATTGTTTATGGGTTTGAGGGTGGGTCGGCCCTTTCAGTTTTTGTATTTTTGGTGTGTGGATCAGGTTGAGAAATGAAGTGATGAGAGGGTTGATTGGACTGAGAAATGAGGGTGGATCGGACTGAGAAATTTTCGGATCGGACTGAGAAAGGGAAAAGGAATACTCACTGTGCGTGGAGAGGTGGTGGAGCTCGGTGTATGGATCGGAGCTTGGAGGTTGGAGCTCGTCGGATTGGGGATCGAAGCTTGGAGGTTCGAGCTTGGAGGTCATCGGTCTAGACCGGAGCTTGGAGCTTGGAGCTTGGAGCGGATCGGAGCTTGGAGCGGAGGTCTGGACCGGATCGGAGGTCTGAACTTGCTGCTGAGCTTGGAGCTTGGAGCTTGGAGCTTTGGTTTGGACCGGATCGAAGTACTGCTGAGTGAGTGTGAGAGAGCTTGGAGAGTTATGTTGCTGTGTGAGAGAGAGTTGCTGTGTGAGTGAACTTGGAGAGTTGAGAGAGTTTTTTCCGGAAATTGGTTTAAGGTAAAATAGAAGGTGAAATGCATTTCCACCAGGGGAGGGCTTATTTTCGGTCAAAGGGGAAATTATTTTCCGTTGACCCAATTTTCCTAAGCAGCCAAACACATCAATTTTACGAAAATTGATTTCCGGAAGTAGTTTAAAGTTGAAACAAACACAGCCTAAGAGAACAAAAAGCTAGAAAATAGCAAACTGTGAGCAAATTGAGTTTGGATTGTGTAATCTGACTTAAGCATCGGAGTATTTCCAGCTGGCCTCACACCGACGAAGGTACCCTCTTTTGCTTTCTTCTTGTATTGACTACAGGTTCGGAGGTCGTCCATCCTTCTGACGAGGAACATACTGACAAGGCACATTTTCGGCTTCATCAGAAGGTGTAGTAGATAATAGACATTAAATTTCCAAGGTTTATTTCAGTCTATTAAAGAAAGTGAGAGCGAGAGATATATTTTAGCCATGTGAAAGAGATTATGAGTTTTACATTCTAAAACTCTTAAATATAAAAAACAAATATTTTGGACCCAAGTGCGTCCCGCAAGCGACGAAAAAAATAATCTATTGCCTAAATTTTGGAGGCCTTAGGCAAATTGCCTAACTCATCTAGGGGAAGAGTCGATCCTATCTAGAGTTTAGGCTGCCTTTATGCTATATGCAAATAGAACTGTTTTATGCCAATTCCCATTATATTAGTTGTTGCATTTAGTTGAAAATACAATGCTATTATTCTTATCCTAATAAGCATACAAATTCTTATTCCAACTGATGTAAGCATCATTCTTTCATAAAAGAAATCAAAAGTATTCATATGTGAGCTTATTCAACTGGCAAGGGATGATAAGAAACGGGAATCAACTGTAGATCATATTTTCTTCTTATTGTGACGCCAAAGACCTCATTCATGTCCAAGTCTTCATTCTTCATTTCATTAGGAAGTTTCCAATCAAAATGGTACAGAAATAGTGCAAGTGGAAGCTCAACATTGATCATTCCAAATGATATGCCTGGACATATCCTCCTTCCAGCTCCAAATGGGATATAACTGAAATTAGTTCCCTTATAGTCAATAGAGTTATCAAGGAACCTCTCTGGATTAAACCTCTCAGGATCATTCCAATGTTTGGGATCTCTTCCAATAGCCCATGCGTTAATAATGACTTTAGTTTTAACAGGTATTTCATACCCATTAAGTCTACATCTCTCTCTACATTCCCTAGGAAGCAAGAGAGGAACAGGAGCATGTAATCTCAGAGTCTCTTTAACAATTAACTTTAAATATTTCATCTCATTAATACATGTCTCATCAACCCTCTCTTTTCTATTAATGACTTCTCTCACCTCAGCTTGTGCCTTTTTCATCACTCTTTGATTTTTTATCATTTCTGACATTGCCCAATCTACGATTGTGGCTGATGTCTCACTCCCAGCACCGAATATATCCTGAAAGGAATTAGTGAACTTTGATTTATGCATGTAGAAAAAAGTTTTCAAGCTTGTATAGTGTACAAGGAAGAAAAATCTCCATATGCGACACAAAGTAGGTTTAGAGAACATTGAAATTTTAACCTTAGCAAATGCTAGCATGAGATTTGGGGAATTAGAATCTACGATATATACTAATCAATAAATCAATCCGTATATATATACATATATATAAAGTAGAAAACTCATGAGAAAACTCTTTCACTCAGCCTCCCACATCATCTTTTAATTAGTGCCATGTTTAACTCTTCTTTATAAGAAAAATTGGCACTAATCATTTAACCTTCCACCTAAGTAAAGGTATTAGTAATTGGAGATGACAATTTTACCCTACCTTGTTTGACCTGTCCTGCAAAGATGGTCGGGTAGGGATAGGACAAGATTTTAGCCCTATACCATAGGGTGGGGTGGGGATGGGTATAGACTTTTAGACCCAATCCGCCCCGTCCCGCATTGATAAGGAATAAATTGTAAATTTTTTATACCCTATAATCCTACTATTTAAACAAACATATCATCATCTTATTTTGTTCTACCCAACAAGGCTTTCTATCTCTTTTTTTTCCTCTAGCAACAACTAATATTATTGTGATATTATAAGACTTTTTGTTTTTGTTATGATATTGTCTTGTTAAATACTTTAATAATATTATTCAATTTTTACTAAAAATTAGTTTAATTTGATGGGTTAAATTTATTTGAAATTTTTAGTATATTTTTATTAACGAAACATGTTTTACTAAAAACAATTATAATAATTGTAAGCAAATTAATAAAAATTAGAATTTTATGGGATGGGACAGGGCTTTGCAAGGCCCGTCATGTGAGGCAAGGCTTTGCAGGACCCATTAGGAGGCGGAGATGGGGTAAGAAAGTTTTTCCCGTTTTGTGGGGCGGGGTGAGGTTGGGGGAAGACAAAATCATGCGAGGCAAGGACGAAAACTCCATCCTTCGGACCTGCCCCACCCCATTGCTATCCCGGTTAGTAATGATTTATTTAACATTTCACCTAATAAAAATTTGTAATGAAGTAATTAATTTTTATTATTTATTTACATTCAATTGTAAATATTTTATCTCCTTTGGATTTGAATTTGGAAAAAAAATTTGAGCAAACATATATCTTTTGTCAATAAAAGGAACCCCCAAATAAATAATGGTATTGTGCATCGTAAACGGACTGCCAACAATATATGTAAACTAACATGCTGACTGTTTAGTATTTGTTAGTTCTACTCAAGTTTAATTGTTATAACAACAATTAATTAAAAACAACAAAACACAAAAAATAAATAAATAAATAATAGCAAATAAAGAAATTAATTCTGCAGTTATATTAGTTAAAATAATTAAATGTTTTTTTATATGTTAATTCACACAAGATATTCATATATACTTAATTATATATAATGAATATTATAAATGTACTATGAGGATAAATTTTTAAAACATATTTTTATATGTACTTATAATATACTCGCACATCAATTGCGACATCTACTAGTATATATAAAACTAAAAACATTTGACTTTTAGTTGACTTTATAACATTTTGCTACATAAATTTTTGAGGTCTTACAGTTTTACACACCATTCTTCCAATATATATTTCTTAATTGAATTTAAATTTTATTCTATATTTAAGCCTCCATTAGAATTTTTGGACCTCATTTTTTTAATGGTAATATATATATATATATATATATATTCATATAAAATATTCAATCATAATTAAAGTATACTGGTAGAGTTTCTTTTTTTTTATTTTTTTCTTTTTTTTTTTTTTAATTTGAGGAAAGATATTGGTAGAGTATTTAGTTCTATATACAAAGACAATCTTAATGAATGCTTATTAGCCACTATTATAATTATCAAATTTTATATTTAGACCAAATTAAAAGAAATTATATTATATAAAAACTTACTATATAAAGTGTGGGTAACTAATTAGTAGTAATAAATGTTTGAGTAATTCTATGACCACAAATTATTTCATAACTGTTTTTACAACAATTCAAACGTTGCAAACTGTAAGTGGTTAAACATCACTTAAATATGGACCTACTACAATTTTTCACCAATCATACTCTATCATGTCACAGTTGTGGCAAGAAATTATGAAAAAATTTGTTGTCCAAGACTTTTTCTAAATGTATCTCAAAAAAAAAAAAAAAAAAAAAAAAAAAAACTAGTAGTAATAAATGGTGGGAGACACGATCGACTTATGTTTCTGGAAGAATGAAAAGCTCATATTCAATTTTATTCCTTCCTAAAGGGCATTGGAGTTTGCAGGGGAAGCTGGATTTTAGGATTTTATCTTGGAAGGTGATAATGTGACAGTCATGCAGTCTTTGAGGTCTCCACGAGCTACTTGTTCTAGTTTGGGCCACATTTACGGGGACATTAGATGTTTAGCAATGGGATTTAGAATCAATTTTTAGTATAGACGGGGATTGAACCCGTATCTCTTATACAACCATTAGAGACCTTACCAATTGAACTAACTAGAACTCACATTATAAATTTATTTCACTTCTATATTTTATAAACTTCCAAACACGCCTGCGGAGAAAATATATCTTAGCAGTTTATTCTCTTGCTTTAAAATTTATCTGTTCTATTTCATTTCATTTTTTTATGACCTCGAAAACCGATAAGGAGCAAAATTAATGTGTGAAATTCTATAAAGGTTAAAAGTATTTGAAAATTTTATGGAAGTATAAAAAGCATAATGTCAATTGTCAACAGGTATATATACTTACCAGGATGACACTTTTGATGTTGTTGGTAGTTAAGGAAAACTCATTGTCACCGCCACGGTCCTGAAATTTTAAGAGAACATCTATGAGATCTTCTTCTCTTGCATCATCATCTGCTTTTCTTGTTGCCTTGACCTCCACATGTTCATTGATGGTATTTTCCATAATCCTGTCAGCTTCTTCATGCATCCTCTCAAGTTTAGTCCTTACCCCACTGACCAGATGGAGCAGTTTAACAGATGGAAAAAAATCTGCTACATTGAAACCTGCACCCAACTCTACTGCTTGCTTCACAACGCATATGAACTTTTCTTGGTCTTTGAATTTCTTACCAAAGGCAGCCCTTGAAGTGATGCCATATGTTGTTGAGAACATTTTCTCTGTAAGATTGATAGTAGACCCTTCTTTTGAAGCAATCCAACGAATGAGAGTTGATAGTTCTTCTTCTCTAATTGGTTGGAAAGATTCAACACGCTTTGGACTTAAAAGCTCCAGCGAGCAAATTTTTCGTAGTTGTTTCCAGTAATTGCCATAAGGTGCAAAGATTATGTCCGTAGAATCATAAGACATGATGTTTTTACCTATAATACTGGGCCTTGATGCAAAGTTAATATCGTGAGTTTTCATCACCTGTTCGGCAAACTCTGGTGATGAAACCACAACGGTAGAAACTTCTCCCAGTTGAAGGTGCATAAGGGGGCCATGTTTCATTGCCATGTCTCTCAATGCACGATGGGGTAGAGAGCCAACAAACTGGTGCATGTTTCCTACAATAGGTAGCTTCCATGGCCCTGGGGGTAGATTCAAATTTGAGTGGTTGGTTTTGGATCTCTTCCATAGTTTGACTACCATGAAAGTAAAGAGCAAGAATGTGAACAGTGTTGGGAAGGAGAAGGCGTGGAGTTCCATGAGGAAAGTAGACTAGATTTTTTTTTTTTTTTTTTGCTGAATGAGGAAAGTAGATTAGATTGGAAGTGAATATTGCATCCTATATATACATAGTGTGGAATCTATAGGAGCAACTTTGTGCAATATTCACGCCTCAGTTGTAATTATTTTATCTTAATGTCTGTTTAGCATCACTTATTTTTGCTAGTTTATTTTATTATTCAGTTTATTTTTGTTATTATTCATGAATCCTATTGCACTTTTTGGTACTATTAATAAGTTTCACTGTACTATTTCAGCTAATTTTTATTTTTATCTACAATATTTTCAGCAAAAAGTTTTCAATTTCAGTAAAATAAGCAGATTCCAAACAAACCCTTAGTTTAGACTTTGGGGCATCTTGATGCTATGTAGGATTACTTGCAAGCGTGGATGGAGCCATGATTGGACTTGGGGGCAATGCCCTGCAATTTTTATTTTTTTTTAAATATTATTATATACATGAGTACTAATTTTGGCAATTTTATTTTAAAAATTTACACACAAATGTTTTTATAACAGTTTTGCAAACTATTAAGATAGTAAATTCTTATTGATTCGCATTTGAGCTCATCACTTACATTATCAGCAAGTTGTAAAAAAGTTTGTAGTTCAAATATTTTCCTCATTTTAAAGACCATTAAAAAATATTCCTAAGTCTAAAATTTAAAAAATAAATATATAAACCCAAAAAAATTAGTACAACAACAAAAATTACCATTAGTAAAACTTATATAAAAAAAAAAAAAAAAAAAAAAAACTAGTAAACCAATTTTACCTAAAACAAACAATCTAACCCTTTAAAAAATTTTAAACAACTAGCAGCTAAGTGAGTAAGTAGCAAGAAAGTTGGAGGCCGAAGTCACTACACACAACCAATAGCAAAACTACCCCCTTAACTCTAAGTTCTAGCTCCGTCACTGCTTGCAAGCATCTTCAAGAAAGAAGACTTGGAGAATAAATTAGTTTTTTCTTCTAAAAGATTTTGTAATACTCATCTGGGTGAAGTAATCTTTTTGATCCAAGTACATTATATATTATCTTATGTTACGTTTGTTTAATGAAAATCATTTTTCAACAAAGGTGATTTTTTTCCTGTTATCTGGTTGCGACTGAAAAAAGTTTTCCAGTATTTTGTTGCACAAAAAATTTATGTGCTAAACAACTAAAACCCACAAAAGTTTTTTTATTTTATATTTCTTCTCACTAAGGCATGTTTCATCAACCCACCCTCATTTATTACAAGGTTTTCAGATTCGGACTGTTCATTGAACCATAAAAAGGAGAGATTCAAGGTTTTTGAGGTTGAACCGAGGTTGAATCGGAGTCGAACCGTGATGACATCATAATTAATTTAATAATTATTTTAAATATAAACAAATGTATAAAATTATTACAAATAGAATATTTTACTAAAATAGTACAAATAAATATAGAGATGCAGCACTTTCTAGCTTAAAATATTACTTTAAAGTTTATCTTAATATATTAAATTAAAAAATTTAACGTTTAAAAAGTTTAACATTTAAAATTAAATATAAAAATAATTGCAATGTCCACTCATGCATTTAATTTACCATTTCCCCAAACAATCTCTCTTCCACACGGCTCATAAAACCATCAACCCTTGCATTTAATTTACCATTTACCACTAGGCCGGCTAGTCTTTTCCTTTTTTCCCTCAAAGGCTTCTTGTTTATCTTAATATATTAAATTAAAAAGTTTAACATTTAAAATTAAATATAAAAATAATTGCAATGTCCACTCATGCATTTAATTTACCATTTCTCCAAACAATCTCTCTTCCCCACGTCAGTATTCCCCAAGCTCATAAAACCATCAGACCCTTGCCCACTAATACACTACCATTAGGCCGGCTAGTCTTCTCCTTCTTTCCCTCAAAGGCTTCTTGTTTATCTTAATATATTAAATCCAAAAGTTTAACATTTTAAATTAAATATAAAAATAATCGCAATGTCCACTTATGCATTTAATTTACCCTTTCCCCATACAAACTCTTTTCCCCGCGTCAATAATCCCAATCCTCATAAAACCATCAAACGCCTACCCACTCCACTAGGACACTACCACTAGGCCGGCTAGTCTTTTCTTTCTTTCCCTCACAGGCTTCTTGTCTTCTTTCTCTCTCGCCCCTCTCTCTTCCGGAACTGATCTAAGCCTCTTCTCCCTTTCTTCCAAAACAGATCCGAGCAAAATCTCCCCCAAAACATCAATTTAGTGAACAAAATCTCTAAATTGTTTGCACGGCTCCCGGATTTTTCCCTGTAGAGCAGTTCTTGAGGCTAAAGGAACCGCAAAAATGAACAATTCGAAGTTTTTCCAATCAGACCTATAGTCCAGTTCGAGTATCAAATCCTTGATTTATTAAAGACTTCTGAAATAAAACCCCGGAATTTGCTTCTGGGTATAAATTAAATCTTAAATTTCTAAATTTGTCATATAAACTCTAGACTTTACAAATTATGATAAATCAAAAAAGTCAGTTCATATCAATAAGAACCATTAATAAAGTAACCGATTTAGTGTGGGCACCTAGCTATTACACCCAAACAAATATTGTTTTACTGTGGGTGCTTGTCTTCTTCGCCACTTTAGAGACACTTTGAGATAGGGAAAGAGCACGTAACAAAACAGAGAAAGGGTACAACACCAATGGATAAAAAAATAAATATTAAGATAAATTAATAAGAAAGGGTGAATACTGATCAATAATGTATTTAAGATGGGGAATTGAAGAAAAAAAATGCCAATAACATGTTCTTCTTTAGTCGTTTTTAACATATATAGACAAATCATGACTTACAAAATCTGGAATATAAGATGACAAATTTAAAAAGTCATTGTCAAATTGGTCACAACGGACGAACACCATGTTTTTTTTTTCTTTCTTTTTTTAAGAATTAGACCTGCCATATTGATATCTCTATTCCTAATCCTACAACGCTCGATATACCATACGTACGTAAAGAATATAATGACACTTTTTTAGATAAGATTGTTGTTTCTACAAAGAATACACACTTTTATCACAACATTGTTGGTTGGCAAGGGACAACCATATATAAAGGGCGTTTGGATTGCGCGTTTGCGCGTCCATGATTCCTCAAATCTACATTTCTCTTCTTTTTTTTCTTTTTTTTTTTGGCCACATAATTTGACTTTGGGAGACAAAAAATCTGTACTTAAACAGTGCGTGCACTGTTCACATACTGTTCATACAATAAAAAATATTAAAAATAGGTCCCACGATACTATTCACACATTTCAAAATTATTTTGCTACAATGTTTTTAGTTTTCAGTTTTCAGCAACAATAAGTTCAATCCAAACAGAGCCATAATCCAATGTACTTGGATTGTCAGTGATTAAGGAGTTGCACTAGCTAGGTTGATCCTGATTAGTGATTTGATAGAGTCCAACATAAGCCATGAGCTATACTTGACAGGGATGGGTTTCTTCCACCCTGAGCAAGTTGATGCATAAGCCTTCATTTACACAAATCCATGAATGTAAACACAAAAAGAAAGAAGACGGTCTAACCCATGACCTTATAGATGGAGCTAGGTAATAATTTAGCCTAAGAAATATGTGCAATCACTTAACAATGAACATTTTATCCTATGTGTTTCTCAAAAACATTTTATCTTATATAATTGGTTTTTTTTTTTTCCTATTTGTTTTAGGTTTAATTTCTTTCTTACTAAGGTAGCAAACAAAAGGTTTACAGCTCTATTATGAAACTTAGGGTACAACTTTGTTTTACAATTTTCTTAATTAATAAGATCTCTTGGAATTTTCCAAGAGCCTGACATTGACTTTAGCCAACCCTAGATTTTCTCTCCAAAATGTAGTATATTTTTTTTCTTGTTTGGTATTTACTTCAAGCACTGACTTTTAGGTTATCTATCACTATCATTTACATAGTACTTTTTTATTCTTCAATTTATAATTTGTTTATTGCTTTCTTTAGAGCATTCGCAGCAGTGGAGCTAAAAGTTACTTTATCTATTTTACCTACATACATACTGCAGCTGTGGATCAATTTTAGATTTTAACCCAATAAAATAATATACCCACTACAATAAAATAATATATCCTATACAATAAACAATAATCACAACCACCTTCAACCGCCATAGTTACCGCCGCCACCACCGCCACCGAACACCCAAATGAAAAAATTCACTAATTCATCAAAAAAAAAAAGTGAAAAAATTCACTAACCTGACAACACACCATTTTTCACCATAAATGATGACACAAACTCAGAAAAATTAAGCCAAAACAACGAACACCCAAATGAAAAAAATTCACTAATTCATCAAAAAAAAAATGAAAAAATTCACTGACCCGACAACACACCATTTTTCACCACAAAATAACACCATAAATGATGACACAAACCCAGAAAAATTAAGCCAAAACAACGAACACCCAAATGAAAAAAAATTCACTAATTCATTGAAAAAAAAAAAATTCACTGCCCTGAAGTGGACCGGCTAGGACGGCGAGGTCTGAGGCGGTCTGAGAGAGATGGGCGGCTGGGACGGTGAGGTCTGAGGCGATCGACGGCTGGGACGGCGAGGTCTAAGGCGATCTGAGAGAGATGGGCGGCTAGGACGGCTCAGTCTGAAGCGAGTGGCGGCTGGGATGGCAGTGGGCTTCGGCTGGGACAACGTTGGTCAACTTGAGAGATGGTGAGATGGTGAGAGTGAACTTGAGAGTTTCAGAGAGGTGAGAGCTTGCTAGAAATTTCCCAAATGGGAGCTTGAGAGTGATGAGAGAGACAACGGTGAACTGAAGAATAAAAGAATGAAAAAAAATAAACAACCAAGTATTATTTTAATCGGGAGTGCTGAATAAAAAAAAAAAAAAAAATTTAAATGACTGCTACAGTGCACATCTATAAATAGGTGTGCACTGTAGCAATTCAGCTAAAAATTATTGCTATGCCTTCACTACTGCACGGCTCTTTTTGGTATTTTGGTGGAGCTAAAATAGCATTATAACTATTTAGCTCTACTGCTGCGAATGCTCTTAATAGGATTACGTTATGTTAGTTTTTCTTTTAATCAAATAATTTTAAAAATGTTAAAATAATAATATTTTATTATTTGTTATTTTGTTTAGCTATCAAAGTCTTAGTCCTGTGGCTTCTATTTGTAGCTATGATATTCTGCTCAATTTCAATTTTATTCTTATTAGGGTTAATTACAAAAAATCACCCAAATATATAGAGGTACTTACAATATTTGCACTCCAAATTATAAAAACTTACAATCACCACGCAAAATATAATCAATCTTGCAAAAAAAAAAAAAAAAACTTACTAAAATATTCCTCTTACGGGTCATGGTATGAAAGTGAATATTGCATCTTATATATGCATAGTGTGGAATCTAGGAGCATCTTTGTGCAATATTCACGCCTCAGTTGTAATTACTTTATCTTAGTTGGACTTTGGCGCATCCTTACGCTGTGGAGCTGGAGAATAAATTAGTTTTTTCTTCTAAAACAAATAGGACAAAGCTACAAAATCGACGACTGTACCCTTAGGTTACAAACTCACTCAATATATTTTTATTGAAGGTGAATTTTGACAAATCCACCATTGGATTACATCTTCTTTTTATATCCTCCATGTTTGCAAAATTTCAAGAAAATTAAAAATTAATAGATATGTCATCAATAAATTTTTAAATTGCAAGTTTTTGTAATTTAAAATTATGCATAAAATATAAGATTATAGATTATATAGTAAATAATATCTAATTGACACAAAAATTGTCATGTGTATTAAGAGTGTAAAGAACATATAATTCAACGGTTAGATTTTCAAAATATGCAGTAATATTTATTTTATTGAGTGGGTTTGTAGTGTAAGGCTACAACCAATTTTGTAACTAAATTTTGTCCAAATAAATATTAAAATAAAGGCTAAATTTTAAAACTCATTCTCTAAGTTTCAGTACTATTTTTTATTTTAGTCTTCTAAGTTTGTTATATGTCATTTAAATCTTTTAAGTTTCAAAATACTCCAATTCAAACTACTGTTATCTTGTCATCCATTCTTGCCATTAAATTACTAAAACTACGTAGTTTTGCTCTTAATTAAAATTTTAATTTTAATTTTAATATTTATTTCCCAAAAAATTAATTAAAAAAAATCCAAAAATTATTCGGTAAAGCCACTCTACTTGTAAAACCGAAATCCCCAAAACTTTTCGGCGAACCCAATCAAATTATAAATCATAAGGAGGTTAGTTTGGAAATCAATTGGTATCTCTTTAGTTGGGGGTGTGCAAAACCGAAAACCTAGGACTATTGGAAGAGCTTCACGACAGCATGAGGTTTTAAAGAACAGCTTTTACAGATCAATTTGATTGGGGGCCGTAGACCATTTAAATGCTATCATCATTGACACAGATAGAAGAAAAAGGGGATGGCCATCCCTGCAATACTTTCAAATTACCTTTAGATTGCTATGATATTTGCATCTAAATTACGGCTGGTCACTTATAGTTGCAACCGAGGTCATTATCTGAAGTAGTTTTGTGGAACATGAGCGTCCAACTTGAAACTGTCAGACTTGCTTGTGGTCTTAGGCTCCCTGTAATTTATAATTTGATTGGGTTCACCGAATAGTTTTTGGGGATTTTGGTTTTACGGGGAGGGTGGGTTTACCGAATAGTTTTTTCTTTTAAATTAATTTTTTTAGGAAATAAATAATAAAATTAAAATTAAAATTTTAATTAAGGGCAAAATGACATAGTTTTGATAATTTAACAGCAAGAATGGATGGCAAAATAATAGAAGTCTGAATTGGAGTGTTTTGAAACATAGAGGACTTAAATGACAAATAACAAACTTAAAAGACTTAAATGAAAGATAGTGAAACTTAGAGAATTAGTTTTGAAAATTAGTTGAAAATAAATTAGAAAGGGTGAATACTGAATATTGTATAATTGAAGACATAAATTCCAAAAACATTTCTTCTTTAGTGGTTTTTAATCTTATATCTCATCTTATTTTACCATCCTAAAAAGCTACTTTATCAATTATACCATACTATTTACAATACACCCAACATCCCAAAACTCTATTATTTTACCATCTTATTAAAATATTATTTTTTTAATCTTTTTTTATTATTACTTTTCCAACCATCATTTTTTTGTTTCAAATTCAACTATTCTGGCCTTTTCAAATTCATCTATTCCAACGGTCCCTTAACAACCTGCCAGTTTATTTTCTTTTCAATTTCTTTCCAACTATTTCAATAACCTCCCAATTTTTTTTTTTTTGGTTTAGAAAGAACCTGCCAAATATCAATGTACTCAAATTTGCTAACTTTAAAAATCCACATACATATATATTCCATCAAACCTGTCAAATATTAATGTAAAATCTACATATATATTTATAGATGCATCCTATCAAATATTAATGCATTCAACCTGCCAATTTTAATGATCCACACACACACACACACACATATATAGAACCTGCCAATTTTTCGTTTTTTTTTTTTTAGAAAGAACTTGCCAAATATCAATTTACTCAAACTTGCTAACTTTAAAAATCCACATACATACATATAAATGCAACCCTGCCAAATATCAACGTACTCAACTTGCCAACTTAAAAAATCTACATACAGTTTCTCAAAAAATCATTTACAACCTGCCAAATATTTACAACCTATTGCCTAGGGAAAAATCATAGAATGTTTGAAACCATCCTCATAACTTTTAAGCTGATCAAGTTCACATAACCAGCCGTGGATGCTCTTAATCATCTATTGTTACAAGAGTCCATCCTAGGCAAACTTCCTCCTCACCTACTAAATGGACTTTCAAGAGGAGAAACACCTCATATTCTCATCATTCAAATGGCTATCTACAGATAGAACTTGAACCCAATCCAAGATCTTTATCCAACCAATATAAAATTTTATCCATAAAATTCAACTTAGACATTTTGTCAAGCATGTGGAGTTCACTTTAAAAGAACAGATAAATAACACTAAGAAAACAAATGACCTCAGCTAATGGCACAACAATGATGGAGATCATAGTATCATACTCATGAAAAACAAAAGAGAGGCACACCCCCAAGAATTGATATTTCCTTTTTTTAAGTTTTGAGAGAAAAAAATAACATAGTAATCCACAGCTGCCAACCAAAACTATAGTTCATAGTATCACTAATCAAACATGCATGTTGGAGAAAACCCAATGTCAAAAACATTCTTAAACCCCAAAAGGTATATACCCTTTTTGTCGAATGTTGAATGCAGATTTTTCTAACCACATAAATTTTCTCGGTTCCATTAATGCAAACATTCATTATCAGCAGCTATTTACAAAAAAAAACACAAATTAAAAACGTACCAAGTTTTAGAGGCCAAGACTTGAGGCGGCAGAGACTATGAACAGAGAGAGAAAAAGAGAAGAGGTGAAAGGTTTGGCTGAGATGAGATAGTGGATAGCGTTTAAGCCATGAGCAAATGAAACAAAAAAGGGTGAGATTTGAGGGGGTAGCATGCGTGAGGAGAGAAGAGTAACCATTTGGGATTGGATTACAAGTACATTTACACCCAGTTTGGGAATTCTCCTTAAAAACAAAAACAACAAAAGAAGAAAGACTCCAAATGGTCTTCAAGCAAGATTCTAAAATCTTCCTTATCAAGTTCACATAACCAATTATCAATGTAGCAAAAGAATACACATGACAACCCACTTTTATGTAAATCCCATTACGAGCTACAAAAAAATAATGCATAAATCAACAAGAATTTTACAAAATCCAAATTGTACAACAAAATTTTCATGTTCACAATAGGAATTTAGAACAAAGACATGGATGATATCAAAATGTGGAAGAAAGAAGGGATTTGAGATGAAAAGGGATTTGGGTTTGGGTTCTGTACCTTTCTTTTGAGGACCCAAATTTGAAGCAAAGCACAAAGAGAGAGAGAGAGAGAGAGAGAGAGAGAATGAGAACCAAATGCAAAGCAAAGCAACCAAGTTGAATCCCACCTCTGCAAACATCAACAGCAATTATTTGATCAAAACCAAAACACAAACATAAGCTGAATCCCCCTTTTTCTTGCAGAAAGAGAAAAGAAATATAAACACAAAAACTCAAATACATTGATCATAAACCACCTAGTAAATTTTTTTGATTTTGATTTTGATTTGATTTGAGAGACCGAAGGAGCTTCGTGAAGAGATTTTGCAAACAAAATCTTAATCCAAACCCACAAACCCTTGAAATGAGTGAATTGGTAAAGGGATGAGTGAATCGGTAAAAAGGGATCAGTGAATCGGCAAATCCAAACCCACAAATCTTAATGGAGTGAAAAGTTAAATGGGTATCTAGATTGTTGGATTTTTGAGATGAGTGAATCGGTAAAGGGTTCAGAGCACGGATGCCTCGTCGAAATCATTATCGGAGAGAGAGGGTCATCGGAAAGAGAGAAGAATCTAACTTATTGGAGAGAGTATTGGGTCTGAAGAGAGACAAAGAAGAGAATAAAGAGAGAATGAAGAGAGAGAAAAGATGAGAAATAATGAGTGAGGATAGAGAAATTTCCGGGTTAAAAATCACCTCAAGCATTAAAAAATTAATTAATTTTTATCCCACTCAACTACAATACCATCTTACATTTGAGATGGTACTGTAGCTGAATCTCAAAAAAATTTAGCCTTTTACAATATGGCCTTCCCATTGTTGGTAAATTTTGGCCTTTAATGGTATAACATCTCAAGATTTAGGATATGCAAGGTGGGTTGCGAATGCTCTAATGGTTCAATAGTAACTATCCTTGATACCCCCTTATGATTAACCTTCACAAGACCATATAGATATCTGTTAGGATCATATTTTCTATAGACTTAGTTAATCATTTGACAAAATACACTTTACTTATAATTAGGTAAATCTAAGTTGAGTTTAATGTATCAAGAAGTATGTTATTCAAGCATATTAAATGGTATCATTAAAAACATGAAGGTTGATCTAAAAAACAAGTGAAGAAAAGTTGTTTCATTAAGTCTAGACACAAGCTCGACAGATGTAGCTAATAAAGTTTAATGGCGAAGCTTGACACAAGCTCGATCTATTGAGATCTATAATTTTAGAAATTCCAGATCTAAAATTCGACTCATGATGACTTGGATGAAATTCTATGAAAAACTTGGCACACTTTTGCTTATGCCTTTTCCATCACACTCGAGCTTTTCAGCATTTTTTACATTGCCCATTCTACAGTTGATGATGTCTCACTACCGGCAATGAAAATGTCCTAAAATTAGAAATTCATGAGTTAGATAATCAAACTTTTTTTGTACATATAGCAGAAGGGATTATAGAAGAGAACAGGCAGCCCTTTTCCTTCTGGCAAATAATAACTTGGGGGGCATATCTGCTTATTGCTTTGTGAGAACAAGAAAACATGAAAAAATATTGTTACATAAAGTAGACAAGATTTCTTGTTCACATAGTATGTTGCAGGAAGAAAAATATGAACCAAGATAAACGCTTTAATATTGTTGGATGTTAAAGGAAACTCAACATCGCCATGCTCCGGAAGATTCAGTAGAACATCAACCAGATCATCTGCTTTTCCCTTGCCAGTCTTTGTCATTGCCTCCCTAACTTTATGCTCATTGACAATGTTCTCAAGTATTTTATCCATTTTTTGATGAATTTTCTCTAGTTTAGGTCTCAATCCACTGACTAAATGAAGAAATTTAAGGGAAGGGAACACATTTGAAACACTGAAGCCTCTAGCCACCTCTAAATTTTCCTTGTGTAATAAATGCTTCTTGGTCTTTGCATTTCTTGCCAAAGGCTGCTGTTGCAGTGATTCTGAATGTCAAGGAAAAAATTTTCTTACTGAGATTGATTGGTAATCCAGCATTTGAAGAGATAAAACAAATCAAATTGGATACCTCTTCTTCCCTGATAAATTGAAATAATTGTACATGTTTAGAATTTAGCAACTCCGTTATGCAAATTTTTCGCAGGTATCTCCAGTAATCTCCATATGGTGCAAAAGCAATGCCTGTAGAACCGTAAGACATGATATCTGGAGCAAGGAGATCAGGCCTGCTAGAAAAGAGGATGTCATGGGTTTTCATGACCTCTTCGGCAATTTCTGCTGAAGAAACAACAACATTGGAAACTTCACCAAGTTGTAGGTGCATCAAGGGTCCATACATCTTGGCCAAGTCTCTCAGGCAATGATGGGGTAGAGAGCCAATAAAATGGAGCATGTTTCCAATGATAGGTAGCTTCCATGGCCCTGGGGGTAGCTTTGGTTTCAAGTTGTTGGTTTTGTATGTCTTCACTTCTTTCAGAAACATGAAGACAAGAACGAAGAAAGTGAGGAGGACAGGAAAGGAGGGGGCTTGGAGCTCCATGAAGAAAATGGAGAAGTATTTTTCTTTTGAGAAAGAAAATGGAGAAGTTAGAGAAAGTGAAATGAGTTTAACATTGAAACTGAATGCACTTTGGCATCTTGATTAGCCTAGGAGCATGTATTATGGGAGATTCTCTTTCGGCTGGAAGTACTGTATTCAAGTGGCATGATATCGAATCATGGTTCTAATACGAAGAACTTAGGTTGATAAAAGTCCAAAGTAGCTTACTATTGATTAATTTTGTCAACATATATAGAGTTGTGGGCTTTAGGCCCAGTTAGATTACTTGTATAGCACACATATTTACTTGTACTGCACACATATGCCTCTTATATAAAGGCATCTATGTACATTCTTTCATGGAGAAATACAATACAATCATTCAGTACTTCTAACATGGTATCAGAGCAGTGTAACAATGATAATCAAGTAAATGTGCAGGAATAGATCTTACCCGAGTTGAGTGACGAGGTGGAATGTCTTGTGTAAGATCTTTAGGCGGAGCAAGAGCAAGAGACCCAAGCTCAGGATTGGGGTTGGGTAGCTCGTCTTCAACCTGTTCATCTTCCACCTGTTCATTAAAAGGTAAACTAGGAAAGGAATCAGTGATATCTGGTGGTTGGACAGAGAAGTCGACAGCAATAGAATCAGGAGCAACTACAGGAGGATCAGGAGCAGCTACAGAAGGAATATGTGTCTCATCTGGAAAAAGATCTAAGACAGAGGAGGAAGACAAAGAAGCACTGAAATAAGAAAGTTCGACAAAGAGGCGATGTTCCCAAAAGACAACATTACGGGAGACACGAAGACGATGAGAGACAGGATCATAACACCTATACCCCTTTTGATTTTCGCCATAGCCAAGCAAACAACAAAGCCTTGACCGAGGCTCAATTTTGTTATGCTCATGTGGCTGAAGAAGAACGAAACAAGCAGAACCGAAGGAGCGTAGGTGGTGATAGTCTGGAGGTGACCCAAAAAGGCGCTCATATGGAGTTTGATTTTGGATAACAGGACTCGAAATGTGATTAATAGTATGAACAACATGAAGAGCAGCTTCACCCCAAAAAGGAGCAGGAACTTTAGCAAAGAGAAGGAGAGCACGAACAGTGTCAAGAATATGACGAAATTTTCGTTCAACTCTACCATTTTGCTGAGAGGTACCTGGACAAGTTAGTTGTTGAACAGTGCCATAGGAATGCAAAACAACTTGGAAAGCATATTGAGTGTATTCAAGAGCATTATCAGATCGAAAAATTTTGATGCGTCTAGAAAACTGAGTTGCAACCATTTTTGCAAAATTAGAATATACTTCCAATAATTCAAAACGATGTTTCATATTAAAAATCCAACTATAGCGAAAGTAATCATCAACAAAGATAACAAAATATCTAGACCCACCAATACTAGAGACAGAGGAAGGCCCCCAAACATCAGAATGAATAAGGTCAAAGATATCAGTGGATATGGATTCACTAGTATTGAAAGGCAAAGCTGGTTGTTTTCCTAACTGACATGAAACACAATCAAAATTTTCTGTGGACACTGAACCTAACAAACCTCTAGAAGCCAATTGTTGTACCTGAGAGGAAGATGCGTGACTAAGTCGAGCATGCCAAAGTGCAAGGGAAGAAGTGGAAGAAACTGCAGCAGCTGCAGCAATAGAAACAGGAGCGACAAGTGGAAGATGAAGGTTGTCCACGGGAAACATCCGCCCAACTCTGGGACCGGTCCCAAGCTCCTGTCCCATCCTAGGATCCTGCACAATGCATCCAGAATAATCAAAGATAATACAATAACCCAACTCAACTAATTGTCCCACAGAAAATAAATTATAAGAAAGGTCAGGAACATTAAAGACTCCAGGAACCGAGAGGTTGGAGGTTGAAACTGAACCTATATTATAACCAGACATTGTGAAACCATTTGCTATACGAATATTAAGAGGGTGTGGTGCAGGTTTAAGGTCAGAAAATAAGGATGAGTGAGGTGTCATGTGATTGCAACAAGCAGAATCCATAAGCCAAGAGGTAGGAGACATACCAGATAAAACTGAGAGAGAAGAGGAATAAGATGCATTACCAATCATACGAATGACATTGGCGATGATATTTACAAGGTCATCTTTGGAAATGGAGAAAGTGGATCCAGAAGACTGAGACCGTGCAGAGACAGGAGCCATGGGTTGGACATTCTCAGTGTTAGCAACTGTAGCAATAAAAGTAGAAACAGCTGATTTGTTGCGCTGATAGCAAGTCTCAATATTATGGCCAAAACGTTTGCAAAAATTGCAAAACCGTTTGTTGGATTATCGGCGACGATTGTTGCAAAAGGAAGCAAACTTGTCCTTATTCTTCATTTAGAAGCAAAATATGCAAAAATGAAATTTACGCGAAAAACTGGGTAAGAAGCACCTGAATTCCAAAAAAGTCAACCCTAGCAAAAAGTCAATGGTCAACCCCCGTCAAAGTCAACGGATGACGTCAGCAGGCTGACGTCAGGATGATGTCAGTAGATGACGTCACCTAGGGCTGACGTCAGCATGTGAGATCTAGCGCGTGAGGCGCATGAGGGCGCGTGGAGCCACAATTCCTGCGCGTGGCGACGCGTGACTGAGGCGCGGCTTCTTCAGGTGGTGCGTGAAGGCGCGTGTAGGCTCCAATGCTTGCGAGACTTCCACGAATGCATAGATCGAGGCGAGACGATCACAATGGTATGTGCAAAAACGTTATCAGAGGAAGATGCACGGCGGAGACGATGATTGCAATGGTCTGTGTGGTGCGGGACTCCTCAACGACGGCGGCTGCAATTCCGGAACTTGAGGACAACGGCTGAGAGACGTCGTAGGTTCAACGGTGAATGACTGCAGTGGCTGTTGTGACGGCGGAAGCGATAAGGGTGGAGTAACACCAAGAGAGACAAGGCTGCTAAAAGAAAGGTCAAAGCAGTGGCTCTGATACCATGTTAGAAATACTGAATGATTGTATTGTATTCCTCCATGAAAGAATATGGACACTCCAGTTGAGCTTAATGCGCATCTGACTCCCTCAAGGGGGAAACCATTGTCTAATCCCTCTCTTTACAGACGCTTGGTTGGCAGCTTGGTTTATCTCACTGTCACTCGTCCAGACATTTCCTATACTGTTCACCAAGTGAGCCAGTATCTGTTTGCTCCACGATCGACTCACTATACTGCTGTTCTGCGCATTCTTCGATACTTAAAGGGCACTCTCTTCCATGGTCTTTTCTACTCTGCTCAGTCTCCTCTTACTCTTCGTGCATTTTCTAATGCTGATTGGGCAGGAGACCCTACTGATCGCAGGTCCACCACTGGCTATTGCTTTCTTCTTGGTTCTTCTCTGATTTCTTGGCGAAGCAAGAAACAAACTCATGTGACCCGCTCCAGTATTGAAGCAGAATATCGTACCCTTGCTGATAACACATCTGAGCTCCTTTGGCTACGATGGCTTCTCAAAGACTTAGGTGTATCTACATCCTTTGCTACTCCTCTTTATTGTGACAATCAGAGTGTTATTCATATTGCTCACAATGATATCTTCCATGAATGGACTAAACACATTGAGATCGATTGTCATTTTATCCGTTTTCATCTTATCCATGGTGCTCTTAAGCTGATCTCAGTCTCCCCTAAAGATCAACTTGCAGATATCTTCACCAAGTCACATCCTAAGGGACACCTTCGTACTTTGGTTGACAACCTCAAGTTGACATCCACCTTGAGTTTGAGGGGGGCTGTTAACATATATAGAGTTGTAGGCTTTAGGCCCAGTTAGATTACTTGTATAGCACACATATTTACTTGTACTGCACACATATGCCTCATATATAAAGGCATCTATGTACATTCTTTCATGGATAAATACAATACAATCATTTAGTATTTCTAACAAATTTAACTCAAAGGTTCGTTAGAAATGATTAAAAGACAAAAATTGGTATAAGCCACATCTAGAAATTGGTATCACATGTAGTCAGATTCTATGAACGTAGAGTCTTTTGTTTGTTTTTACTCGATGTCGTAGGTTTCTCTGTTTCCTTGTTCGCTGTAATGTTGTGTTTGGTCTGATAACTTCATCTGTCTTTTAATATATATCCTTTTATTAAGGGAAGGGGGGAGCCATCCCATGTTGCATAATAACACATTCTTCAAGATAACTATATACTGAATAAGTTTATAAGAAACAATAAATTTCATGTGAACATTTCTCTTGAATCCACCCAGTGTAGTTTTGCTTTGTATGGCTTCTCTGTCTTTGGCAATTATGAATTATAAACTAAGTTGGGAAACAGGGCCGGCCCAATGCCTAGGCCATTTAGGCCATGGCCCCTAACATGAAAGGGCCCCCAAATATGGGGCAGTAATTTTTTTTTTTTTTTTTTTTTTTTTTTTTTTTTAATTAAAGAAAAAATGAGAGTTAGGCGTACAATTTTTTTTTCCCCAAAGCCTAAAATTTTAGAGTTATTGTAGTATATTATAAGTTTTACTACATAAGTCCTATAAATTGATGTGTCACTAATCACATGAAGTAATTCAATATTCATTTATTCTTTTGTTGAAGTGTTACCTTATTGCCACATCAATTTGTAAGTTTTTTGTAATAAAATATATAGGAAGTTTAGCATTTTCTCCCCCCCAAAAAAAAAAAAAATATATATATATATATATATATATATATGAATTAATAGAAATGCAACCTAATCTCCATTAAGTGAATGAAAAATGCTAAAACTAATACAAATTTTACGATAAAAAACTTATAACCTGATGTGATAGTAATATAATCAGTGTCACTTACACAGTATAATAAATGAATATTTGAATAACTTTTTTTTTAATGGGTGATATGCTACTCTTGTACTGTTGATGGAGAGACCAGCTGCAATGGAATGCTGTGATGGAAACTGCAGGAATTACAAAGATGGCAATTGGAAGTGATCTTGTTGGCTATAAAGTATTTCTCCCTTGAATGACCCTCCAAACTTGCCAAGAGTCTCAAAGGCAGGAAAAAAATAATTGGACTTTCTAAGGAAATCAACTTTTTCTGATGTGTTAAGAATGAAAATATCGGAATCATTGACATTCCTCAAAACCATTTGGTGTCATGACTAATTCATTAGCATAACCTTCATTTTTTTTATTTTTTATGAACCCCTTACGAAAAAAGAAAAAGAAAAAATGTGACAGAAACTAGAATAGATAATATGTCGTTGCAATGATACATTCAAATGCTCTGTCATCCATTGTAAAATTTGCCTCAAAAGTGCCTGTCCTGACATACATCATTAATGTTCATCCGTGTAGAATTAGATTGAGTACTCAATGTTTTAATTTGTTTCGTGTTGTGCTTAGAAGCCAAAGCTCAATAATTTAAAAGCTTGCTTTATAAAAAGATAAAGGAAGCAAATAGGTGATAAATTCTGTTAAAGATTTATTTCTGCACAAATAGGCTACACACTATGCTAAAAGTAGATTAGTAAACCCTTGATATATTGGACTTTCAAGTGCAACTCATAACTTAGACTGGCATAAACTAAATAATTCTCAAGCCAGCTTAATTTTCAAATCCTGTCATACATTTGCACATAATTTTCTTCCAATTCCTCCATATAACCTTGACAATCAACTCAGGTAGCCCTATAACAAACATAGCAGAACTTTTCATTTTCTGCAACATTTTTCACACTCTTCTTTTGTTTCTTGGTAATTGCATGTTATTCTTCCCCTTTTGGAAAGAAAAACCTAAATGCAAGTATAATCCCACCATATCTTCTCTGTTTCAAGTACCTCCGTTCCACATTCTCTCAACTATATTAACTATAGTAATTGCATTCCCCTGCAGCTTATAGTTACATATTTTTTACTTTAATTTTGACAGGTGGTAAGACAACCATATCCTCTCATACAAGGATTGTGAAATCTAAACAATTAGAGCACTCCCTTTTGGTGCAGCAATGTAGTAACCATCTTCAGTTATATCCTAATCAAAATCGTATCCAAAAACCTAGTATGTAGCCCAAACCTTTCTCCAAAATTTTCATTCCTGATGGTGAAGAGTGAAAACTTGGACTCGGCACAAGTAAAGCAGGACTACTTCCTCTACAAATACAAAGTGGAACTTCCTTTATTTCTTCCCCTTTTTTTGCCAATCTACTTTCTGTTTTCTCAATTATAAGGTAATCTTCCTTTAGAGACAGTGATCTACTAATTACAAACAGTAATAAAATGATTGCCACAAGCATAGAAATAGAGATCAGCAACTTACAAATAGAGATTAAAGGCCTGCTAAAAGCATATCTCAGTAACAGAACAACTTAATCACTCAATGTCTACTATAAATACAATGACCCAGTGGCCTAATTCAAACTATTGACCTCAGCTTCATGAAGCATGATCCCCAGCTAATTATACTACCCATTGGGGTTAACTTAGTGGCCTAACTTTTGAATTCACAAAAACACATCGTGATCATAAAACAAATAAATATATAAAAAGCATAAAGTTAGCAAGAAAATCATCCCATAATAAGCATAAAATTCTTTTTGTATTGTAGCACAACAGTCATGGCAATTTGCAATATTACCAATACAAGACAGCTTCTTAACATACAAATATTTAATAGCTTCAACTTTCAAGGCACTCTTGTTTGCCAATAGGAGAACTTCCATTCTCACTTATAACACAAACAAAGAAGCCGCTTTTTTGTAAGAAACTAAAGAAAAATGCCAAAAGAAACTTATTAATTAAAAAAAAAAAACAACTGAGATAGCTAGCTAGGCCTCTAGATAACATAGTCAGACCACTCAGATATATGTGAAGTATGATCCATGGTTAAACTAGGAATCTTATCGAGCTTAATTGGGTTGTCTTTCCCTCCAATCAACCTAGCTGGGTTCCCAACTGCTGTTGTCCTTGCTGGCACATCCTTTAGCACAACAGACCCAGCTCCAATCTTAGCCCCTTCCCCAATCCTAATATTCCCCAAAATACAAGTCCCTGCGCCTATCAACACCCCATCTCCAATCTTTGGGTGCCTATCCCCACACGCCTTCCCAGTCCCTCCTAACGTCACATTATGCAAGATTGACACGTTGTTCCCTATCACAGCAGTCTCACCAATCACAACACCAGTTGCATGATCAAACAATATCCCACGTCCAATCTTTGCACCTGGATGAATATCCACCGCAAAAACCTCAGACACCCTATTCTGAATCAACAAAGCCAACACCGTCCTACCCTGTGACCACAACTTATGTGCTACCCTATGCGCTTGACAAGCAAGAAACCCTTTAAAGTTCAAGAAACAATGCACGTAGCTCACACAAGCTGGGTCTCTCTCTTTCACAGCTCTAAGATCATCCATCACAGCCATCATAATTTCTTTATCCTCTACAACAACACCTTGGAAAACATCAAATAAAGTACCACTAGGAAGACTAGAATTGCTTAATTTCATTGAAAGATGATTGGCCAACGCCCTTTCCAATGAAACATGTGACAAAATGGAATTGTAATAGTAGTTTGACAATACCGGTTCTTGCTCCACATCGTACCTAGCTTCCTCTTGCATTTTCAGCCATAGATCAACCTCGTCCGTGGTCTTTGACCTGTCTGGGCAAAAGGGTACATAGGAAACACGATCAGCGCTACTGGGTCGGCAAAATTTCACGTAATTGTAAGTTTGGTCTTCGATTTGGGACCTGTTTGGGTCGCAGGAAAGTGGGTTGGGTTCGGTTATGGCAGTTCTTGAGGCTCCAATACAAGCGGCCATTGGGTTCTGTTTCAATCTTGAGAGACTTGTGAGAGAAAGAAAGCTAGGTGAGATGGCATTTGGGGCTGAGAGTGAAGGGCCGGCTTTGTTATATAAAGAAACTGAAAGGGACAGGTAGCGAGCTTGGAGGATAAAAACTTTCATGGAAAATGAAAAAATTTTCCCGAGAAAATTTTATGTATATTATTAAAATAGTAATAAAATAATAATATTAACAATAAGGTTTATTCGTGTGGATGCCAGGATATTCGGCTGAGAGAGCGAGGTTTGAAAATTTTTTTGCCTTCTTTTTGAGAAAAGGAGAGGTTTGAAATTGTGGAGGAAACCACGCGGTTTATATAGGGAAGGCATACAGTACTTTACCAAAATGGTGGACCATCTTCCTTTTTTTTCCTTTTTTATTATGAAAAAATATAAACATTTTTAAAAGTATTTTATGGAATAATTAATTGGTGTAAAATAAAAATAGTGTCAATAATAAATTTATATAAAACTAATATTATAGGTTAAAGTTGGTTTAATTAGTAAAATTTTTTTAACTTGAATAAGCAATCTAGGTTCAATCTCTCTCTCTCTCTCTCTCTATATATATATATATATATACATACATACATACAAATGGATTAGGTTTAAATTACACTTGGTATAACTTTTTTTTTTTAAGAAAACACTTGGTATAAATTTAAAAAATGTTAAATCACCCAATATTTTTTTAATTCAATGTGAATTTTAACAAATCTACTAATGGATTACATTATCTTTGTGCGTTCTCCATGCTCACAAATAATCATGTCACCAATTAATTGTTTAAATTCAAATTTTTATTTTATGTATAAAATAAGTACCAATGTATACAAACAAACACTGTTTTTGTATTTTTCTTCTTTTTTTTTTTTTTTTTTTGAAAAACAAACAAAATAAAGACTAAACAACCAAACAAAAACAGACAAACAACATGAAAGCAGAAAGAAAGATGCATATACATGAAGGCATGATAGAAAGGTGCAGATGCATGAAAGCATGATTCCAAAAAAAAAAAAATCAAGCAAAAAGAGTCCTACTTTAGATAGAAAGAACTAAAGCAGATGATAAACAAAAAAGACAATTAAGTCTTAAACTCCTTTCTCACCCATACAGCACGAGTCTTTAGCCGTGAAAATGAAAAGACATGTGTCCTAGTATGTCTACTAAAGGACATAGAAGAATTAAAATTCTCCTGAAATTGAGTTAAAAAACTCAAAACTTTTAATAACTCTCCAAACAAAGGTGAAGGTCCTTGAGAGGAAACTTATGACTGTTTGGACAATTGCTTATGAAGATACAAATTAAAGCAATTAGGACAAATGTGTCCAGAAACACCACAATGGTGACAAACATGAGGTCTAACAAAGGATTTAGAATTAGCCAAATCAGTTTTAGATTTCATACTTTTATCACATTTTTCAGATTGGGGCAAAAAGACAATCCTTAATCCAGAAGCCGTGGAAGAGGAGGGGCCGAAGGAAACAACATATCCTAAGCTAGTTTTATCAGAACTAAACTTTTGAGCACTCAATATCTCATCAAGCTTTGCACTAGACATCCTCTCTATTTGAGTTCTAGCTTGACTAAGTTTAACCTCGAGATTCTTGACTTTATCTTCCAATGAGGTGTTCTCCACAATAAGAGTCTCAACTAACCTTGTAGTCTCATCTAGTTTGAATAATAGATTAGTTTTTCAGTTTTTACCTCATAAACGTTTTTTTCTACAAAGATGAAAAATCTTTTTAGATTTTATGAATTCAATGCATAGCTTATCATAGGTTTCCTGAAGGGTCAACTTCTTAGGTACTTCATCATCAGAAGAATCCTCACTGTCACTAGCACTCTCCACAATCACCTTATCAGTTGTGACAGCAAAGGCCATAATATGACTACATTCACCCATGTACTCATCAGAAGAGTCATTCTCAATATCACTCCAAGTAGCAACCAACCATTTATCTTTTGACTTCTCAGTCTTTTCCTTTATGAGGTAGTTTGGGCACTCTATCCTCATATGACCAAAACATTTGTATTCATGGCATTGGATGAGGGGTTTTTCATTCTTGCCCTTCCTAGAGGATTTAGATTTCCTAGGAGGTTTACCTTTATCATTTTTCCTAAACTGAAGAAGTTTGATAATCTCATCAGTTATGAAGGTTAGATCCTCATCTTCATCATCATCTTCATCTTCAGAGTCTTCAATCTCTTCCTCTATACCCTTAAGAGCCAAGTTTTTACTCTTTCCACCTTTTCCCATTGAGCCTAATCCCATCTCATAGGTTTGAAGATTCCCTACAAGTTCAGTCAAAGGAATTTAATCGATGTCCTTAACTTCTTCAATGGCAGTGATCTTGGCATAGAATCTTTCAGGTAAGGACTTAAGGATTTTTCTAATAATTTTGGATTCTGGATTCTACTATAAATTCTCCAAGATTGAAAGCAAAATTCACAATATCCTTGAGTTTAGCATAAAACTTATCAAATGTCTCATCCTCCTCCGTCCTTATTTCTTCAAAAGTACTAGTGAGTCATTGAAACTTCATAGTCTTTACTGTCTTGGTACCTTCATAGGTGGTCTCAAGAATGGTCCAAGCTTCCTTGGCAACTTCCGTGGATGATATTTTCTTGAATTCCTCATTGGTCACTCCACAAAACAAAGCATTCAAAGCCCTACTATTGAAATTTGCTGCTATGATTATTGCATCATCCGAATCCATCGGTGCTTCCTTTAGCTTAATCCAGCCAACTTCAACAGCTTGCCATACCTGTTTAACTAAAGTTTGCAAAAAAACTTTCATACGAACTTTTTAGTATGCATAATTAGTTTCATTAAATAAAAGAGGAATCAAAAGAGATTGTCCACGACCCATGACAACAGGGGTCAAGGATCACACTTAGGAAATTAATCCAATTAGAGTGAACCCACTCTGATATCACTTATTGAAAAATTTAGACCTTGGTTAATAGAATTAACAAGTTTTAAAGCCAAGTTGTTAATTAGATTTATTATAAATAAAACTTGTTAAAACAAACAAACATCAATATCATGTCAAAATCATGTGCAGTGGAAAAGTAAATAAGACAAAATATGATGATCCAAGAAAACCAATAAAACAAACCAGTTTCATAATAAAAAACTTGAGGGGAAACCTTTTCGAAAAGCAATCCACTATAGTAAAGAGAATTTCAGATCTAGTACAAAACTTTTATCTCTAGACTCTACAATCCCTGTAGATGAACTCACAGAAGAAACCTTCTATCGCTTCAAAACTTCTGAACTCTTCAATATATGAACACCACCCTTTGATGATGCACGAATCCTAATACGTGACTAACCAATTGCGCAGATCCCAGTACGCGACTTAATCACCAACTAGAAGAAAATTGTTGGCTGCAAAATTCTTCACTTCATTAACAATGAAGATCAAGAAGCACTTGGTTACAAAACCCTAAGGCGCAAAGACGCAATAACTTCTTTCAGAGAAAATAAGGCACCGGTCACCTTTTGCAATTGTTCTTCTTATATTCTCTTATGTGACGGCTTATAAAATAAGCCTTATATAGGTTTAGGGTATTGAGAAAAGAAACCCTACCCATACATGTCAGCATGAGCCGAAAATCAGATCTGGAAATCTGAATTTCTGTAACCTCGATTGATCGGGAGGTGTCGAGGAGATGTCGAGTTTTAAACTTCGACAGATACAATTATAGAAAAGCTATCGAGGAGCTGTTGAGGAAATAATAGCTTTTTCGATCGATCCACCAGTTGTCGAGAAGCTATTGAGATTGCGATAAGAAAAAGTTAAAAATCTCGATAGATAGCCTAGCTGTCGAGAGGTGTCAAGCAGCTATCTGTCCGTAGGTGTCAAGCTATTTGTCCAAATTTAGTGAACAAATTTTCTTCACTTGTTTCTTGATCCAATCTTCATGACTTTACTATTAGACTTGAACAATATGTTTCTTAAAGTATTAAACACATCCTAGGTCTACCCAATTACAAGTAAAATGCATTTTGTCAAAAGATTAGCCAACTACATAAATGTTGACATATGTTCCTAAAAGAATCCACATATGTCCTAACAATCTCTCTCTTTGGCAATCCGTGACAAAACCACAACAAACAAATGAACATATGAGAGAAGTCATAAATCACTCAACTCATTGAAAATCTCGATAAATAGCCTAGCTATCGAGAGGTGTTAAGCAACTATTGAGATATCTGTCCACAAGTGTCGAGCTATTTGTCCAGCTTTAGTGAATAGTTTTTCTTCACTTATTTCTTGATCCAATCTTCATGACTTTAATACTAGACTTGAACAATATGTTTTTTGAAGTATTAAACACATCTTAGGTCTACCCAATTATAAGTAAAGTGCGTTTTGTCAAAGGATTAGCAACCTACAAAAATATTGACATATGTTCCTAAGAATCCACATATGTCCTAACAATCTCCCCCTTTGGCAATCTGTGACAAAACCACAACAAACAAATGAACATATGAGAAAAGTCATAAATCACTTAACTCATTGAAAATCTCAGTAGATAGTCTAGTTGTCGAGAGGTGTCAAGTAACTATCGAGTTATCTGTCCGCAGATGTTGAGCTATCTGTCTAGCTTTAGTGAACAACTTTTCTTTACTTGTTTCTTGGTCCAATCTTCATGGCTTTAATACTAGACTTGAATAAAATGTTTCTTGAAGTATTAAACACATCCTAAATCTACCTAAATACAAGTAAAGTGTGTTTTGTCAAAGGGTTAGCTAACTACATAAATATTGACATATGTTCCTAACATGAATTACATATATCCTAACACAAAGGAATGATCAAGTGGCACAACCATCCATTGAATTCCATTGATTTTCTTATAAAATCAAAGAAGTAATGAGATTTTGAGGGATGCTCTGCATATTGGGTTCCACGGTTTGCTAACAGCACCACACATGGTCTTGCCTGGCTTGCAATTGAGATTAAATCTATTTAAATTTTTGTTCAAAAAAATTCTAAAAGAAATTTATTACAGCATAAATAAAAAAGCAACCCTACTCACCATAGATTCAATATGACAATGGTTGCAACTCGGGGCATTAAAAATTGGATAACAATGAATGGAACTCAAAAGAAGACATGTTGAGAGCAAAAACAAATACAATATTTTAAAGCATCAATTGAATGTAAGAAATAGAAAACTAAAAAACAATGTAAAAATATTCTATTCGGGTTTTTTTTTTTTTTTTTTTTTTTGATATTTCCAGAAGAAGAAGAAAATGAAAAGGAAGGAGGATATAACATGAAACTTAAATAAAATAAAATAAAAACTAGATAAGCAAAAGAAGTTAAAGAGAAGTAAAATTTTTAAATTTGATAGTAAAGCAGTTTCTTAAGAGTAAAACATGGGAGAGTGGAATTCAAGCAATTTGTTAGGAGTAAAATGTGGGAGTGGAATTCAAACGTGTTAAGGATTATTTTTTTATTTTTTTTTATTTTTTTTTTAATTTGAATTTGAAAAGAAAAAGGGGAGGCCAGGGTTTTTTTTTTTTTTTTTTTTTACAAAACGTAGGATTTTTTTTTTTTTTTTAAATAGAAACATGGTAGATAATTCTTTTGATACAACGTGGCTTTTTTCATTAGGTTTTTTTTTTTTTTTTTTTTCATCTTTTATTAATTTAAGATTTTAAACCATTTCTTATGATTTAGAAATAAAGATATGTTTATTAAATTAAGGGTATTTCATTAATTTTTTTTTTTTTTTTTACTGAACGTGAGGTTTTTTCTAAGAATAAAATATAAGAAATTTTACGATTTAGTTGTTTTTTTTTTTTTTTTTTTTTTTTTTTTAACTCAATGTGAGGTTTTTTTAAGAATATAATATTAAAAATGTGTGTTAGAATAAGTGGGTTAGTAGAAGTGTTCCTATTTTGTAGGTAATGTTTTGTCAAATTTATCTAAATTTAGGACTTTTTAAATTGATAATTTTACATGTCTAACCTTACCATTTAAGCTTTACAAACTAGTAAATTTGAGGATATTTTAGGCATCAAAATTGAGGAATCCAAAGAAGGGAAGCCCCTTAAATAATAGTGTATATATATATATATAGAGAGAGAGAGAGAGA
Source organism: Quercus variabilis (assembly GCA_030445155.1). Taxonomy (NCBI): domain Eukaryota; kingdom Viridiplantae; phylum Streptophyta; class Magnoliopsida; order Fagales; family Fagaceae; genus Quercus; species Quercus variabilis. The sequence continues at coordinate 5,818,460 of CP129452.1, read as the reverse complement.
GAGAGAGAGAGAGAGAGAGAGAGAGAGAGAGAGAGAGCTAATCATCCATGCAATAATATGTGTTATTCAAAACATTAATAAACTTCTTTTTGGTAGACAATATTTGATATTATATTTTTCGTCAAGGGTGTCTCCACATTGTGTCCAAGGTAATCACAAGACCACCCTAACTTAGAGTCTTATATATAAATTTTAAAAATTTATGATTTTTTTTTTTTATCATTAAACAAAAATTTGTGACCACTCTAAATTTTTTTAGACCCAACATAATCGAACTCTAGACAAAATTTGGCAACAAACTTGATTATAGTTTTGTAGACTAAGGTTACAACTCTACTCAATATTTTTTTTTATTAGATGTGAATTTTTCCAAATCCACTATTCGATTACATTTTTTTTTTCTTATATCCTCCATACTTGCAAAACTTCATAAAGATCAAAAATCAATAGCTATCACATAAATCAAATGTTTAAATTTCAAGTTTTAGTAGTCTAAAATTATACATTAAAAATAAGTTTATGGATCAAATACTGTACATGCCAAAAATGAGGCTACTGGGCTGAAATCTCACTTGGGCTATTTATTTGTATATGGGGGTTAGGATTTCCTACTTTGGGAAGTTCTCGGCATAGAAACTCAATGAGACCACTTTTCTCTCTCTCTCTCTCTCTCTCTCTCTCTCTCTCTCTCTCTCTCATCCCCCCTTTTCTTCTTCCAACTCTTGTATTTATAGCCCAAAACTAGTGGAAGGATCATGATTGCTTTTTTGGATAGTGCAATGTGAGGTCCATTACTATTAACCGTAAGTGGGTGGTTAGGTGATAGTGGAAAGTGGTGAGAGTGGCTTTAGAACTTGGTTCCCACTCCCGAAAATATGTTTGGCACGGGCGTTAACCGAGACACTGCCAGGCATGTAGAGGACGGTAAGGTCGAACTAGCGCAGCCTTTCTCGGGGATGACTTGTTGAGCAAAGACCACACTGGCAAGGCAAGGTGCGAGCGAGTATCAGATAGTTGACCCTTGGGCCTCAGAGTGACACTCATCCTTGGGTTTATAGCTTTTGTGGGCTTGGGCCGAGGTCTTGGGTAGGGCGATGGTTGGTCCTTTGGGCCATGTTGTTGACTCCAACTCACGGCCCAAAAAGGGGGCATGGACATCTCGGGACCGTACAAATACTAAATAAAATCTAATTGACATGAAATTTGACATGTGTTTTAAGAACATAAAAAACATGCAATTCAATTATTAAATTTTCAAAATATGTAATGAAGTTAATTTGTTTAGTGTGAGTTGTATCCTTGGGTTATAACTAAGTTTGTTACCAAAATTTTTCCTTAAATTTTGGTTCCTTTAACAATATATTAGGTCTTTATAGACAAAAAGAAAAAGCCTAAGAAAAATTGTATTAAACTAAAATTTTGAAAGAGACATAGTTTGCAATATCGATAATGAGACTATCATGCAACAATTTTAAATTAAGAAAATTAGTAGAAAGAAACTGTAAGACTTTATGTATTTGTGTGGTTTTTTTTTTTTTTTTTTTGGTCAATATATGAAATTTTTTTATATTAAATTTTGTATAATTTAATTTTCTTAATAACCACCTTGAAAAAAAAAATTTCTAAAATCACAAGTGTTCTTCGTCCCATAAAATAAATAAAAAGAAAAAAGAAAAAAACTTATGATCCCAATGAAAAGTTATTGGGTACCTAGTGTTTAAGTGCACTACTATCCCTTCTCACACAAAAAAGGGGGGGGAGGGGGGGGGGGATGGGGACAGCCTTCACAGTCCACATGAAAATGAAACTTCCTAATCCACATGGACTAAATAATTTTAAGACAAAAATATATTTAATTAATTGAGCCAATTAAAACCCATGCTCCAATAATGCTCCAATTAAAAATATATTTAATTTTATGTCTTTACAATTGCTCTAAAATAATGTTAGCATTTTTTAAGGTGGTGGATCATGGACCATATTTAAAAATATCTACGTAGATAAGAAGGTATTATATTTTGGACTTTGGATTTTTAAGTTAAAAAAATAATGGTTTGGATTTTGTACCAATAAGATGGATTTGGTGGTAGATTATATCATTTAATTAGTTGGGGGGGTGGGGGGTGGGGGAGGGGGTGTTGAAATAGTGGATAGAAGTCATAGAACCATTAAGATAAGATTTAGTGATAAAAATAAAATTGGCATCTTCTGACATTCTTATGAGATTAAATGCAGATGAATGGATTGTATTCACTTCATACTTCCATAAAATTGTTTGGGTAAAGACATTGATGTTTGTCAATGTTTATCCAGGAAAAAAAAATGTGGATCAATACCAGGAACAAACAAGTACAATTACTCTTTTTCATCTAAGCGCGTGTATAAATACTGTTTATTTATTGAAAATTAAAAATTTATTATTAAAAATACTGTTACAAATTAATTTTTAATGTACGAACAAACCAGTACAATAATAATTCAAGGCTTGATAGGCAAAAGAGAAAAGGACAACTAATAGTAATAATTTGGGGGGCCGTTTGCCTTGGCGTTCACGCAGAGAATATAAAATAGTGCACAGCACAAGTTACACGATAAATTTAAAAAAGGAAGGGGTAAATATTAAAAGGATTGGATCATTTATAGATGAAATAGGAGATTGTAAGGATTCAACACGTTTCACAACTAGGGACCACGAACGGTTGGTGCGTATACGCAATTCACGTTGTTGACTTTCTTCCCTTCATGAGGGGTGGCTAATATTCCTCCTAATTTAATAGATAAGATCAAATAAAATAAAATAGGAATTTTAAAAAAAATTGTTATATTTTTGACAATTTTATAAAAATAATATTTAGATACATAATTTAAATGCTGTTATTTAAGTTTTCTTTTTAAAATTCTATGAATTTTTTCTTATAAAATAAAAGTGTATTTTTTAATTAAGTAAATACATAACTAAATTTAAAAAAAAAAAAACTTATGGAAAAACATCTATTGTACTGTACTTAAGTTTTATAATTTTTATAATACTTTATAATAAATTTTAAATAATAAATTGTTACTCATTATTATTGATTAATAAAAATAATTTCAATAATTAATTAAAATTAAAATTATTAATAATTTAACACCTAAAATTTGTGATGAAGATTTTGTAAACTTAACAATTCTTGACTTCTCATTTGTTTAAATAGTGAAAAAAATGAGGTGTATTTTAATAAATTTTTGTTTTAAGAATCTTATTTAATGTTGTGTCAAATGTCAATTCTTCATATTTTTAAAATGTATCCAAATCTTTTGTCCTATATTTCTTACTCCACCAATATAAATTGGACACATGCCACATCTTTTAATTAAATTCATATTTTTAGCCTTTTTCTTATTTCAATTTTTTAAAATAAATAAAATTTCGTAGTCAGTTGGCACTGTGACCCGGTTTGGATAGCACTTTAAATCACTCAAAGTCACGTTGCGTTTTCTGTTTTTTTTTTTTTTTAGCAGCTGGATTTATTGACTTTTGTGAGAAAAAACACTTTGCATGTACAGTGCATGCACTGTTCATGTACTATTTACACATTAAAAATATTAAAAGTGAGTCCTACGATACTATTCATATATTTAAAAATTATTTTGTTACAGTATTTTTAGCAATAATAAATACTATCCAAAAAGATAAGGCGTAAATACACTTTTGGTCCCTACATTTTGGGCCAGTTCTCGATTTGGTCCCTAAATTGATTTAGCTCCTAAGTCAGTCCCCGATTTCCGAAAATCGTTTTTATTTTAGTCCCTGCCGTCAACCTGGTAACAGAAAATGCTGAGGTGGTAAACAGAATACACTGTGTGCACAGTAAATGCTGATGTGGCTATTATAATAATATTAAAAATTTTGATTAGGCATTTTTTAAATGCCACGTCAGCATTTAAAATGCCACATCAGCATATAAATTAATAAAAAAATAAAAAAATAATAAAAATTCAATTTCTTGATTTTAATTTAAACTGAAAAAATTAAAAAAAAAAAGCTTATTTTCTTATTTTCTTTTTATTATTTTCGAAAGAACAAGGGTAGGATGTTCTTCATGTTCTTCGGGTTGCCCATAAATTAAAATAATCTAAGATTTTCTTCTCTTTTCTTATATTTTCTTAGCAAATAAACATGCACAAATTCATACAAAATTTCCATCCTCCATCGAAACCTCCAACATGAAGAAATCATCAAACCGACATGAAAAAGCCAACCCAGATAAATCAACAAACCTCCAACCCAGAAAAATTATCAAACCCGAAACCTCCAACCAAGAAAAATCATTAAAACTCCAACCCAGAAAAATCATCAAACCCCGAAACCTCCAACCCAAAAACCAAAACCTCCAACCCAGAAAATCATCAAACCCCGAAACCTCCAACCCAAAAACCAAAACCTCCAACCCAGAAAATCATCAAACCCACATGAAAAAACCAAACCCAGAAATTTCAAACAAATCAACACCCACAGGGAAAAACAAACCCAATTCAGAGAGAGAGTGATCTGATTGGTTCTTTTCCCCACTCTTTTAGCAGCCAAACACACAAAAAATCATCATCTCCTTCAATTTCGTAACCCTTTACCAGACCCGATCTGTGACCCACATGCCTCGACCTGGCAACGGAGCTTCGATGCGGTGACGCTGGTCTCGTGTGATGGAGGCGATGCACTTGCCGATCTACTTCGAGTGCTACGACATGCATGACGACATGAAGAGAGTCCCCAAGGAATTCATGAACTCGGTGAGGAAGAACAAGGTGGGTTTCTGGGTAGACCAGACCCGATCTATGACCTACATGCCTCGACCTAGCGACGAAGCTCCGATGCGGTGACGCTGGTCTCGTGCGATGGAGGCGATGCACTTGCCGATCTACTTCGAGTGCTACGACGTGCACGACGACATGACGAGAGTCCCCAAGGAATTCATGAAATCGATGAGGAAGAACAAGGTGGGTTTCTGAGTAGATCAAAGAGAGATTGTTGTTTTATTTGGCCATGGGTTTTTAGTTTGAAGCTTGGTGTCTTTGGCATGGGTCTCTCAGTTTGGAGCAGAGGGTTGGAGTGGAGCAAATCAAAGAGAGAAACGGAGAGTGAGAGAATTCATGGGGCAGAGAGAGATATTTGGGTTAGGTTTGAGTTTTTGGTTTTTTATTTTTTTTTTATTTTTTTTATAATAAGCTTTTTTCGTTTTTAATTTTTTCAGTTTAAATTAAAATCAAGAAATTGATTTTTTTTTGTTTTTATTTTTTTATTAATTTATATGCTGATGTGGCATTTTAAATGCTTACGTGGCATTTAAAAAATGCCTAATCAAATTTTTTAATATTATTATAATAGCCACGTTAGCATTTACTGTGTACACAGTGCATTTCGTTTGCCACCTCAGCATTTTCTGTTACCAGGTTGACGGCAAGGACTAAAATAAAAACGATTTTCCGAAATCAGGGACTGACTTAAGAGCTAAATCAATTTAGGGACCAAATCGAGAACTGGCCCAAAATGTAGGGACCAAAAGTGTATTTACGCCAAAAGATAATGTATGTCTTCATTACTGTTGACTTTTGGTAGTTTCTTTCGCCTTGTGTCTTGTTTTACTTCTAGCTCTTGTAAAACATGTTAAACTTCGCTTTTGTTTCTTGGAAAAACCAAAGCAAAAGACAACAAAAACCTTCGTTTGTTTCCAGGATCCAAACGTGTGTTAAAAAAGGTAACCACGAGGTGGGGGCTAGTGGGCTCTAATGGGTTAGTGGGCTCTATTGGGTCTTTTTTTTTCTTTTTCTATTTTTTGTACTATCGGATGTAGTGTATGGCCACTGATGACGGTTGGCGAGATCTTTATAGCGGCACCGGCAAAGGACGTTGGTGGAGGATTGGTGGTGAGTCTGGTTTGAATTTTTATTATTTATTATTTATTTTAGGAACAAAAAAAACTAAAACTAAGAATTTATTTAAAAGAGGTGGGTATGTGTCTATTTTTATTAGTAGAGTATAAAATAGAGTAAGAATTATTAGACAAGAGATTTGGACTTAGATCATGTTAATTAATCCTTCTCAAAAAAAAGATCATGTTAATAGATACCCTTAAAAAAATTATTAATAAGCTATTTTAGAAAAATTTTGACACTATTTTTATGAGTAATATAAAAAGCCATCAAAAACAGTAATTTTTTTTTTTAATAAAAGATAGAATTCAACTCTAATTTAATTTAAATGTATATGTGTATAAAACTTTCTCTTAGAGACTTAAACTCAAGTTCTTGCCTCACACCTCACAAATACTTATACTTGTGGAGTGATCATCTTATCAAGAGTGTGCGGTGATAATTATTTTTTTTTTAAACTAATGTCATTAGGACATTTGTTAACTTTTCACTTTTAAAATATAACATTAAATTATTGACAAATATCATAAAAATTATAAATAATTATCTTGAGTTGACCCACATAGTTTTTTTCCCTTCTAAATAATTAGAACATTCACATCAAATCATGCAAAAATATTTATCTATTTTAATATGAATCTTTTTAAATAATTATTTTTCAAAATATTAAATTATCTATTTTACACACCGATGAATTGTGGCTAAAATTGTGCGTGTTAGGGGGGCACCCGAATTTTTCATTCAATACTAGTACAGAATCGAACCTGTGACGCATGAGATGACAACTGGGCTTTAAAATTGCTTGTCTTTCGGTTGGATTTGGGCTCCACAAATGGACAAAAAGAGATTTTGACCGTTTGACTCTTTGACTCTAGGCGGCCTTTGGTCACCATTACTTTTACTTCTATCTATCGAGGATTCTGGAACAATGCCTTATGTAATCAATTACGTCAGGAGTGAAAATTTCAAAAAAAAAAAAAAAAACCCTTGATGTGGGAATCAAGCCATCTTTAACTATTTGTAGCCTTTTAATCCCTTTTGTCCATCAACCCAAAAAAAAAAAAAAAAAGCAATTAAATTGGTTAAATTATTAATTTAAAACCCTTTATCTATTTGACAAAATTCAATTCGATTCCTCCATTATCAGTTTAAAAGGATTCTTGTCTGCCTTATTATGTAACCAATTACATCAGGTGTGTAAAAAGTACACACATGATCCGAGAATGAAGCCATCTTTTACAATCTTTCGGCCCTTTCAAAAAAAATTTGTAATAAAAAATTGGTTCAATTATTAATTTAATCCTTTAGCTATTTGACAAATTTCAATCTTGATTCCTCCATTATTTTGAGACTTTAAGGTAACACATTTTCACAATATATTTTGTTCACAATATTTTTACAATAAATTATAAGTTGTTAGTTGCTAGAGTTATTAGTGCTAATTTGAACCTATCATTGAACTTATTTTTTTGCTCCATCAATAAGAATCTGTAACAACCTGTTACTTATAATTTGTTGTAAAAAATGTTGGAGATATAACATCGCTTTTATTAATTAGTTTCTCAAATTTTAAAATGAAATCAATTTAATTTTTAAGTTTTCTTTATGTTAAAATTTTTAATAAGATTATCTAATTAGAAAAAACGAAATATACATCATAAGCACATATTTATAATCACTTTAATCCCATAAAGGAGTGGAATTTAAGGATGAAATTGATACAATAGATAGAAGAGGGGCCAATTTGAATTTTTTATCCAATAATTGGACTAAATTAATAATCTAACTATCTAACCAATAAATTTTCTTAATTTTGGTAACAAGCTGGTGCATAATGTGATTACTAATTTCTCTCTCTCTCTCTCTCTCTCTAGAATTGCAATAGTTTTATTACAATTTGGACCATGAGTTTTTATAAGTTGTTTTGTTATGCCGAATTTGGATAAGGGATTTTGAGATGAAATATATTTAAAGTTGTTATGTATGAATTTCTAATTTTGATTTTTTTTTTTTTAACATTTAGATTGGCAAGAAAGTTATTTATAAAATTATGTTGAATTGTGAACTTATAAATTTAGATATTTGAAAATTTCATGTTCAAATTTGATGGAGAAAGATGGTATTGCACAAATTTTACCAACATTACCACCCTTGTATCTTCATTCTTCACACTACTCCATCATGGCCATCATCACCATCATCTTGATAATTGTTGGCACCTCATTCACTGTTTTTAACATAAAATATTTTTATCGTGCACGGAACGAATATAGCATTTAATAAAATTGATGGGTTCAATAATACCTTAATCAAGAGTAATTTTTCATAAGGAGAAATTGAAAAACACAAAAATGATAATATAACTAATGCATATGGAATCAACAACTACAAAATTGAAGAAAATTACTTGCATCAATTGAAGAATGTGCTACAAGCATCAAAGACTAAATTATACAGCTATACTACTCTTTGGACTCTTTTTCAAAGGCCATGTGTTATAGCTTTCATGCTTTCTTAAGGACCAGTACGATGTAAGAACTGAAAAAGCACTTAATGCTCGGTTTTTATTGGTTCTTAACTAATTTTGACTGGTTTTAAGGGATTTTATTGGATCAAATTAGCGCCTAAATAGTAATGCTGGTCCAATCCAATTTTTAAAGCTATTCTTCAAATATAGTAATGCTCCACATGGCCCGTACTTTTTGCTTTGGGTGAGCATCAACTCAATTTGGGTTTTTCGGTTCAACTTTTATTGACCATATGCGATTAGATGCTGGACTGAATCACCATTTTGGTGTCAATCTTGAGATAACATTTTGGTCTTGGTATCAAGTCCAAATTTTGGGTTTTTTTTTTTTTTTTGGTGATATGAGAAAATCAGCAATATCATCCACCATTGTCATCACTACTAGGACATCTTATTATTACTATCATCAAGTTATTGTAGCTCAATTAATTAAAATCTTTTGGTTTTCAAATTCCCTCTTCCCATTAGAACTATTGAATTATTCAAAAGGTTATTGTTACATCGTTAACAATTTAGCACCATCTAAAAAAAATGGGCACCAAAATTACTTTTATTATTAGTTTTTTAAATTTATTTTTGAGTAAATAAAATAAAATGATCCCAATTTGACTGCATTAAATAATCAACAGCCTGCTGTTGCTATCCTAGTTGGAGGCCTAGCCACTCAGATAGTTGACGGTTTGTTCATATTTAGTAAAAATACTAAAAGGAGTAGAGTCATGTCAACGAGTGCCATATAGTATTAATTAACAAATCCAATTAAAAAAAATTTTATAAAAAAAGAAAAAAAATTAATATTTTAATAATTTTTTTTATTTTTTATAAAAGTGATATCAAAACTTTTTAAAGATTCTTAACTACTACTCCAACTACATTAGTTAACATTTTTTCAAAGTATAAAATCCATCCGCAAGTCAACATCACTTTTGGGCTTTTCCATAATCCAAAGAGCCCGGGACCCCAGGAGGGTGGCTCTTCGAATGCTGAAGAGACGATATACATAATATTTAGGAGCTCCAATGTCTAAAATGAACGCTCTCTGACTCTGTTTTCAATTGACTCTTGTTGCTTGATTAAATTCAGATATGTTCACTAATTTCACTTTTTACCTTTTGAACAAAATTTAATTACAAAATTAATTGTAGCATAAAATTACAACTTTACTCAATATTATTCACATTATTATATATTTTAAAATTTTAATTATTAAATTACATATTTTTTATGTTTTTAATACATATATCAAATTTTGTGCCAATTGAATATTATTTACTATATGATGTATAAGTTTACATTTTATGCAAAATTTTGAATTACAAAAACTTGTAATTTAAACAATTTATTGATGATATAGTTATTAATCTTTAATTTTATAGAAATTTTACAAGCATAAAAGATATATAAAAAAATGTAATTCAACAATAGATTTGTTAAAATTCATTTCCAATAAAAAAGTAATGAGTAAAGTTGTAGCCTTTAACTTTATAGTGCTTGCTAATTTGTTTCTTGGATTTTCAATTTTGAACAATTAACCCTTTGCACATTAAGTTCAGGTTTATGGCAAATTATTTATTAATATTTTTTGCTGAATTCCTATTCTTTTTGAAAAAAAAAAAAAAAAAGAAGCAACAACAACTTCCACTCCTGCATTGACAATCAGAAAAATTGTGGAGCTTAGGTAGGGACAAAGTTAATCATGACTTTGGCACACAGATAATTCATGATTCATACTGGCGTTAAACGACCAAAATATACTAAAGTAATTATTAATATTTATTGGGTCCTGTTAATATGTGCCCTAACAAATATATTTTTGAAAAAGTTTTATTGAGAATTGAAAAAATTGTCAAAACTTTTTCAATTTTTGATAAACTTTTTCAAAATTGGTTTACTATTGTATGTCCTTAGGGCACACATTAGTAAAAGTTTTATTGGGAATTAAAAAAATTGTCAAAACTTTTTTAATTTTCAATAAACTTTTTTCAAAATTAGTTTACTATTGTGTGCCCTTAGGGCACACATTAGTAAAATCCATATTTATTATCATATTTTGTCAAAAGTGTTAAAAAGTACAGCTACATTACTTACATGCATGTTGGTTAATTTAGTCAGATTGAGTACTCAAATCATCTTTTTCGATCAAAAAAAAAAAATTAGGGACAAAGTTTAGTTACAAAATTGATTGCTGCCTTCCTAGACTACAAACTCACTCAATAAAATAAATATTACTGCATATTTTGAAAATCTAACCGTTGAATTACATGTTTTTTACACTTTTAATACACATGTCAATTTTTATGTTAATCAGATATAATTTACTATATAATCTATAATTTTATATTTTATGCATAATTTTAAATTACAAAAACTTGTAATTTAAAAATTTATTGATGACATAGCTATTGGTCTTTAATTTTTTTGAAATTTTGCAAACATAGAAGATATAAGAAGAAGATGTAATCCAATAGTGTATTTGTCAAAATTCACTTCCAGTAAAAAGATATTGAGTGGGTTTGTAGCATAAGGCTACAATCAATTTTATAACTAAATTTTGTCCAAAAATTAGTGCTCCTTTTTTTGGCTAAATAGTGCTCCTTCGGTCCTTCCATTGTATATATATAGTTGATTCGGCCATATCTAGTTGCTTAAAGATTTGTACCATTTGTTAAACAAGAACTAGAGAGAGGGGTTGCTATATCTAAGTACATTTCGACCGTCCATTGTTGCATGAATATCAGAGACTCCATTGGTAAACAATGATAGAGTCGTAGACATAATGGGCACCAAAGGAATCAAACAATGGTACATATTCAAAATTTCAAGTGCCCAAACTCCAATTGGAGATTTCAATTTTCAGATGTCCCATTATAAAAAATGATAATAATAACCCACAAGGACACAAGGATTTCAATTTATGAAATTATTTCATAAAAGCATTAATCTTTTGTTCTAGTCATCTGGATAATATAGTTATAGTTTCGCATATTGGTTGGTAGAAATAGAAAAGCTTTATAAGGCTGGTTGGAGGGCCTGTTAAAATATAGATTGAAGTTTCAAATCCGTAATATTCTTCTATTGCTTCATCTTACTTGAACACCGACCTACTAATTAAATTTTATGTAATAAGATACTTAATTTATCAGTTGAAATAATTAGAATTTATTATTAATGAATTACTTGAGCAACAACTATTATCAATTAAAGAATAATTGCGTGGTTTCAGTTAACGCAATTAATAAAATCTCTTATGGTTAATAGTTATGGTGGGGTAACTCATTCTTGAGCTAAAACCTTTATTTTTGTGCTGATTATGTTAATACTCTACTGTTTAAGGAAATTTTTTCCCTTCTATTGTATACTTTGTTGAATTAGTTAAACTTAGCTTGTAAGTTTTTAAAAAGGATTTATGCGTACGAAAATTTTAAAATTCGAAAATTTTAAAATTTTTAGCTTATCAATTGTATGTCTTCGCTTGCATGATTCGATTGGAGACCTATTGTTGGTACAATTGGGCATACATCATAAATCACTGCTTTAGACATAAACTTTTTCTTTTTTTTAATGAAAGCTTTATACATAAACTTGATTGGTCTTGTTTGGCTTGGCATGAGAAGAAAAGCTCGGAGAATCAACCACTATTTCTTGGTTGCGCCTCATTATCTGTTCCAGCACCAGCAGTTGACGAAGCAAGAAAGTTAGCAAACACGGTGACTATAATGTACCTTAATTACTAATATGACTGTCAATTTTCTTGCTTAAAGGATAATTTGTGATGTAATTGTGTGGGTTCTGAAGCTTATAATTGGGATTTTAGGCAGAGGTTAATGAGAGTTTGGATTGTGCCTCCTCAACAATGAACTTGCATGGACAAGAATAAGGTTACCTAAATAAGTAACTGAAATTTGTCAATGTCTCCCTATTAGAATTGAAAACTCTGGAGGAAGAAAACAAAGCAACTATCTTTTGCACATTTAAGTATAGGTCTTGCTATTTGTCTATTTTCGCCTACTATGTGTACTCTTTAAGAACCCAAATCTCCCTTTCAAAATATTGTTAGCCTTTACCTAGCATCATTGGCAGCTCATTTTAATCGAGGCGAATTTTGACAAATCTACTTTTAGATTACATTATTTTTGTATATTTGACCTCTATATTTGCAAAATTTTAAGATAATTAAAGATCAATAAATATGTCATTAATAAAATGTTTAAAGTTTTTATAATTTAAAACTATGCTTCAAAATTGGTTCTTGGATTAAATAGTTAGTAAAATCCGATTGACACAAAATTCGACATGCATGTTAAAAACATAAAAAATATGTAATCCAGTACTGGTGGGATTTTCAATTTATTAATACAATAGAAAGTTATTAGATGATATAACATTCCTTAAAATTAAATTTAGTGTAATTCTAAACAATGCTATACCATCCAATAACTTGTTATTGAATTCATATTTCGTAAATCCTACTGTTGGATTACATGTCTTATATGTTTTTAACATGCATGTCAATTAGATGTTATTTACCTTTTGATCCATACACTCATTTTTTATGTATTATTTTAATTTATAAAAACTTTAATTTAAATAATTGATTGTTGATATTATTATTGATCACTGATAACTTTAAAATTTTGCAAGTATGGAAATTATACAAAGATAATGTAATTAAATGTATTTGTCAAAATTTGCATCCAATTAAAAAATACTGAGTGATGTAATATTGCTTAAAATTATAACAAACATAACTTAAAGTTTTATATATATATATATATAGAGAGAGAGAGAGAGAGAGAGGTAGAGGTTGGGTTCAAGTTAATATATATATATATACACACACAAATAAACATCATATATGAACACTGATACAGCGTAAACTTTATTCATCATGTGGACCAGATGCTTGGATCCCCAATTTAGTTTAAAGATTAATAATACAGCACCTACTATTTTCGGAAATCAAATTGATTGACTCTCGAATCTTTGTTCACATCTCTAGTAGCAACTTCTAGGTTCTGTTAACTTTAGGCCAGGAGTCTCACACTTCATATGATATTCACATGCACAACAACAAAGACAAACCAGAATAATGAAAGTTACAATGCTTAGTATAAGAAACATGATACAAATCTGAGAAAAGAAAATGAATTTAAAAGAAGAAGAAGAAGAAGTCATATATGATGTATAAAGGGGTAGGACTTTTTGTAGGTTGAGTGGAATGGTGAATATATAATTTGATTAATTTCATAAGACAACAAATTAGTTTATAAATTGATTTGCTATGTTATTTTACTCTTTAGTTGAAATCTTATCTTATCTATTTACTTGGTTTGTTTTTCATGTGATTACAAAGAACAATCATTTTTAAAAATATTAATGAGAAAATTAATAAGTGATTGTCAATGATGATATTAAGTTGATAATTTAATATGGTATAACACTATATCATGAAAATTTATTAGGTTTATGTATTTGTGTTATATAATATTAGTGGTAATCTTGAAACAAAATGTCAGAATAGACCAAAATTTATTAAGTTTATTTATTTGTGTTATTAGGCCTAAGTATTTGATGACGTTCTTCCTCATATTGCTTTGGCAACAATTGGAACAAAAAAATCAAAATGCAAAAACAAATTCAATGACACACATGTAATCATATGTGTGTTTTGTGTGTGTGTAAATGTAGGGGCAAAGGTCCCAGAAATGCGTATTGGGCCGTGGGCCGTGTCTGAGGACGTTGAAATGTTTGAGGACAAGTAAATGCTCGTGAGGGTATACAAGTCAAATATTATGTGGAAGAGGTATGGTGATAAGGGGTCGGGATCATAGTCCAAGGTGGAGTACCTTCTCGGCTAGGCAAGGCCGAAGTTAAGGGTCCGGCCTTTTACCAAGAACTATGCATCAGACGACCATAATGGTAAGGATAAACATCAAAAGGAGATAAGACAAAGGAAAATTGGAAAATCTCTCAAAGGAAAGCTGCTACCACCACATTGAATGCTCTGCAACTAATTCCCTAGCCGCATTAATGTAGAGATGATACCTGAACAGTACTCTTCAGCCTTACAGCTACTTACCAAGACTTCAAGAAGGTTCTTATGAGACAAGGATCAAAGCCAGCAAATTGATCTACACATGTAAGGCTGAGATGAAGTAAAGCAAAAGAATATAAGGAAGAAAAACTCCATTACAAGGGGATCATCTAAGAATTGGTAGAAAAAACACTGTAGCCTAAAGAATGGTGTTTGTACTTAAGTTCAATAGAAATATATAAGAACTACTCTTCTCGGACTTTGCCGGGGAAGATTTTCTTTATGTAAACTTGTTCATTTTCTTTTTCTAGCAACCTTAAACCTATTGTGACCGTTGTCCAACTTATTGAAATTTAGTTTCTAACCCACTCTTTACAAATTCATTGTATTGGGTTTGTTGGGTCTGAATCCTCTTATTGTTTGGGCTTAGGAACTAAAATGTGTCCTTACAATATATATATATATATATATATATATTGTACGGCACCAAACCTTCAGGGCCATTTGGGCCTTGAACCTCAACTCTATAGTATGGCCCATGGTCCTAACACCCCTGTCAAAAACTGGGCTTAAGGCCCAATAAGGTCATAGGCACGGACCTTACATATCATGTTTAGCCCAAAACCCATTAGGGAGGTCATTGTAATATATGCTCATTAGATCATGGCCATGAGGTTGCTTGGAAAATCTTGTCTCCGACGAAGGTGATTGCTCGAAAAGGCCATATCCTAGATGCCTCGTGACGTCTTGAGAAGTATCGCTGCCAAACATCACCTCCCTGAGGTGGGAACCAGTTCCAATGTCACTCTCACCACACCCCACTCCCAACTAAACATCCACTTAGCGATAACAACATTGGACCTCCTCTCCCACTAGCCATAAAAGTAATCATGACTCTTCTACTAATTTTAGGCTATAAATATGAGAAGAAAAAGAAAGAGAGAGGGTTGTTGAGAGGTTCTGGAGGAAGCTTAGAGTTGAGAGCAATAGAGTCATAAGAGGGGAGGGGAAGAAATACAAAGGTGGGAGAGATATTGTTGAGTCTTTAAGCCAGAATAACCCAAAATAGAAAATCCAAAACCCACATTACAAATAAATTGTGAGCCCAAAAGGAAGTTAACCCATTATTGTCGTTTTGGGTGCCTACATATATAATAATTATAATTATTATTTTTATATTTAAATTAGTTATAATAATCAAATATTTGTAAATTTACTAAAGTAATATGTTCATATTTTTTTAATTATATAAATCTTAAAAATTTACATTTCTTAAATCATTTTAATGACATGTGTGTACGTGTGTGTAACCAACACTATATTAGTCTAAATTTGTGGTATATAATTTTTTTTTTCATAATTCAATAGTTGTGAGTGGGGGATTTGTACCTAAATGTCTCTATTGGAAATATCACGAAAAGTCAACAAGTTGAGCTACAAGACTTTTTATTGCTATGTAACTAAAAGTTGTACTGATAGGTTATCTCCATGTATTAATTATTCATGTAAAATGAACTTTTATGATTATTTTTATAAGATTTAAATAAGAAAAAAAGTTTTGCAATATGATATTATCACTCAAATTGATTTGCTTTGGCAACAATTGAAATAAAGTACAACAAAAAAATAAAAGTGAATTTATTTAAACACATTTAAGAATATAAAAAATAATTGTAAGCTTAAATTAGTAAAAAGAATTAAATATTTGTCAATTCACAGAAACAATCATATTCTTGAATATGTCTCTTTTTGAATGGCATATTAATGTCAACGTCGTATTTTGTCTGCCCCAAATATTTTTATGAAAATAACTTAATTTTGTTTATAGATGCTATAGAAGGGGTTCCCTCAAATCTAAACTACCACTAATTAGCTATGTAATTCAACACCACCCATACACTCCTCACATGCCGCCACACGCAACCATGAGAGTGTATTTCATCTTTTTCTTTGTAAGAAGTTGTTTTTATTATTATTATTATTATTATTATTATTATTTTACCTCTACTCACCGGAGGAGACTCCTCTCGTTGCACTCCAGTGGTGCAAGTGGGTCTAGACCCCATGGGGTTGTCTTCAACCTCTAAACCCTAATATTTGTGAAAATTTTCCAATTTATTTATTTATCTAAACTATAATAACATTTTGTATCTGTCTCATTACTTATCCAAATCGAACAAACCATTATGTTGTTGAAAAGCTTATGAGATATTAGATATAGATTCAAGTCATAGAAATGAATAACTCAATATATAAAAAATATGGCACAAAGTTACGACCCATTAAACTAGGATTTGGTTTTTCCCTCAAAAATTAATGATTCCTCTTGTACCTCTCTTTAAATTAACCTTTGCAACAATATCATATCTTTTAAGTATTTTAAAATTACTCGTACGGTGATGCTTGTCATGCTTATTACAAAAAGAAACACTTAAAGGCTATTTGGATGCAAAAATTTTATCACTCATCACTCAAAAATACCATATTTGTTTAGCACCATCACTCAATATTTTTCACACTATTTGTGGGCCCCATTCCTGTCACCCTCTGCAGCTTTTTTTTTTTTTTTTTTTTTTTTTTTTTTTTTTTTTTCAGTACCCAAACTCACTGAACCAGTTAAAAAAAAAAAAAAAAAAAAAAAAAAGAGAAGTCAAAAGGTGCGGTTAGATACTGTTTGTGGGTCCCCTATGTGTGTTTAATTACAATATTTTCATTGAGTTATAAGTTATGCAAATTGAAAATAGCCAAAATGTGTTTTCAGTTTTCATAACTCATAACTCAAAAATCAGAGAAAACAAAGTTATGAAAATAGAGTTATTGTACAACCAAACAACCTTTTTGTTATGGGTCCTAGCATTTTTGAGAATTAAGTCATGATAACAGGTGAATCAAACACCTTCTTAACATCCATAGACCAAATGCGTGAATAAAAAGGTGTGTACAAGTGATATAACTCTTTAGTAAGGACACAAATTTTAATTATAAATTGGACTGGGCCCACTATTAATTAGGCACACTTTATTTGGATCTGATTTGGCCCAAAATTTCTAACAAACATTATACAATATTTGATAAATTAAAATGGCAAGAATTTTGAATGTAACCAAGCATAAAGGTGCATGTGTACAGTATATGTGTAAGTATTTTATGAATATTGATCAATATATGAACCCAAACTAATCTCAGTCTGAGTTGAGCGCTTGTCAAAAGAGTAAATAAAAGAGAGAGGGAAAGAGACTACTCCATACCTAGTTATCAGCTTGTTTAATAAACTCGTTGTCAATTTTAATTGTTGAGACATGAGCAATCTTGTGCCAATCCTCGCCGATTTCTGGCTGGCATCTTCTACTCAATTCAGTACATTCCCTAATTTCAAAAAATCTTAGAGTTGGCAGAAAAAGCTTCCCCTCCGGCAAAGACGACAACTTGGGGCAGCCAGCAATTTGAAGTAGTTTAAGAGATGCAAGATTTGGCAGCCACTCTGGCAATTCTGTCAAGCTGGGACAACCTCGAATTATCATGTGCTGTAAAGTTCTTGTAGATTGTTTGAACCATTGCGGCACAGCCACCAACAGTGGCAATCTAGATAGAATTAATACTCGAATGCTCGGTTTGAATTCTTCTTGATTGTCTTCCACTTTAGTCAGATCAAGTTTTTCACAATTATCAATACACAAAACCTCTAGAAGGGTTAGGCATTTTAGGAAAGGAAACAAAGAGATGAGACCCTCACAATGGCCAATAACCAACATTCGAAGGCCCATGTAACCTTGCTTCACTTCAGACAAATACTCCATGTTGCCACAACGCACTATTGACAAAAATTGTAGGGAATTCAAGGACTCAGGTAGAGACTTTTGTTTAGTTGTTATTTCCAACAATCTGAGACTGATCATGTATCTCATGTTTTTTGGCAATTCTTCTAGCTTTTCACATTCGTCGAGGAGTAAAGTCTGCAAATTTTGAAGCTTGCAAATCGAATTTCGGAGTTTTGTAATGCTACGATTTCTGCTTAAATTCAGCCTCCTTAAATGCTTCATAGTGCCAATGGATTTTGGTAACTCCTCAAAACATGAGTCACTTAAATCTAGGACTCGCAAGTATCTATATCTTGAGATGTATGTATCAACAAAGGATTCAGAAAAGGGTCCAAATCCTTCAATTGGACAATAAATGGTCCGTGTACTCTTTTGTCTTTGTAAACATTTTAAAACATTTTCATTTTGCCAAGTTTTGTCAAAAACAGACAAATGCCTAACCTCTTTAGAGATATTTTTGGTCTGAGAATTTATTACTAAGCACCCACTTTGTACCGATAGTGCTAGATCATGCATGAGATCATGTATTTTGAATACTCGTAAGGAACCAAAATCTTTATAATCTTCAAGGAAAGATCTTGAGTAGAGCTCTTCTATGTATTGGTTGCCAATATCTTCTAGCTCTTGATTTTCAATTGGTGATTTTTGAATCAAGTCATGTGCCATCCAAAGCTGAATCAATTCCATACTAAGGTATTTATGATCTTTTGGATAAAGTGAACAATAGGCAAAACATTCTTTCAAGTAAGATGGCATTAGATTGTAACTCAATTGCAAGGCCGACAAAATATCACCTTCCTTTCTTTCCAATTTCCACATTTCATTATCTTTTACGATTTTCCAATCCTTTTCATCAAGCTTTGAATATAGTAGGCTTCCTAATGATTTCACTGCCAGTGGAACTCCTTTACATTTCTTCACAATCTCATCCCCAATTTCCACTAAGTTTGCGTGTTGCCTCTCTTCTCTGTCTTCAAATGCCCATTTTACAAATATAGACATACAGTCATTATGTGGAAGACCTTTCAAGTTGTACGAGGGCATGGTGCCCATCATAGAAGCAACACTTGGGCTGCGTGTAGTCACAAGGATCTTGCTTCCATTGGCACCCCCCATCAACAAATTCCTCAACTCAACCCATTTATTTCTATCCTTGTTCCATACGTCATCCAAGACAAGCAAGAATTTTCTGCCATCCAAGACATTTCGAAGATGCTTTTGCAATTGCTCTTCGTCCAAATCATTCCAATTTTCATCAGGTATTGATCTTAATATTTTTACCAGTAGTTGTTTTAAAATGAAATCATCTGAGACACAAACCCAAAATTTTAACTCAAAATGTTCCACCACTCTTGCATCATTGAATACTAGTTTTGCTAGCACAGTCTTGCCAAGACCTCCAATGCCAACTATAGGAATAACAAGGACATTTTGACCATCAACAACATTCATTAGATGTTTAACAATGTTTTCCTTGTCATGTTCTCTTCCTATAACTTCTAAAGGATGGACAAAGGAGTGGGTCATCTCCCTCCCACGCACCACGTGCATATTTTCTGCTAGTTCGCTTAGATGGAACTTAGCCTTATCGGCTACAATGTCATCTAACCGTGTTCTAATTTCTTTGATTTTATGACCCATATTGAATCCGAATAGCAGTGGATTTGAGCAAGAAAGGAAATGACGTACCTTCATGGCTATACTCCCTTGTATTTCCACAACTTGGCTCCGCAGTGCTTCACATTCGAATTCATCAAGGACATCTTGAGCGTCTAAAAAGACCTCTTTAAGCTTCCCAAGCCAGACGGTCAGCTCCTGGTTATGGCCCTGCTTCTTTTCTGCATCAAAGAGCACAGCTTTGACGGCGGATAGAGTATTTTTTAGTCTTTCCAGATCGCTTTCAACACCCCATATCAGGCAAAATTCTTTGTAAATCTGGGACTCTAGCTGCCCCAGGACTTTTTCTGCAATTTTATTTAGAAATATCTCTGCAGCCATCTTACAAAGAGAGAGAGAGAGAGAGAGAGAGAGTTTCTTTAAAAAGAGACTGAAAGAGGCGGCAGATTGAGAGTCTAGGAAGAAATGAGAAAAATGTGTTTCGATGTATGCTCTAGTTTTCAATATAACTTATATTAAAACATATCTTTCTAGAAAAGGTGTAGAAATAAGATAAACAAAAGAAGCATTTTATTAAAAACAAAGACTAGACGCATAATATTCTATTAAGACAAGAACCAATGCTTATATCTATCCTTTGCGTAAATATGCTCATCTCTTTACAGCATCCGACGAAGCTTGAGCTTGTGCCTAACAGGTCCTTTGGCTTTTCCTATTTTCTTCCTTTTTCCTTTCTTTCTCTCTCAAGGTTGTGCTTTTCTTTGTTTGGTGGCAAAGTTCTTCTAACTGTTATATGCCAATATACTGATGGACAATATACCTATTTTCCTTTCCAAGAAGAGTGTCACAAGACACAAATTATAAGATGAGATAGATGGCTAAACAAAAGAATTATCAAAATATGCATCACATGACAATATTTTATGCTCTGATTCATGAAGTTCTTCCCTTTTATGTATATACTATATTAGAAGGTCCTTTTGGCTTTTCCTCTTATTCTTTTCTTCCATTTTCTTATTCTTTTCCTCTGATTTTTTTTTTTTTTTTTTTCGCTTTTTCTTTCTTTTTCTATTAAGGATTGTGCTTTTCTTTGTTTGGTGGCAAAGTTCTAACAACTTTTTATATACATCGACAAAATGTCCCTACATAATTGCCTTAGTTCATGTTGAGAGCCCGTGTGGGATTCTTTAGCCCTTCCAGATCATTATAAAGGCAGATAAGAAGAATATCAGTAGTACCTCTCTATGTCTGTTTGGATAGAAATATTTAAAAAGGTGGATTTATATTTTAAATTTAGGTCATGCTAATGAGTGCGTTTAGAGTATTGGTTAACAATCTATTTTAAGAAAGTTTTGACACTACTTTTATGGGAAATGAAAAAAGTTGTTAAAATATTAATTGTTTTTTTTTTCCATAAAAACTTTCTTTAAATAGATTATTAACTAATGCCCTAAGGGCAATCGTTAGCATTTCCCTTTAAATTTTAGTTTAAATATTTGAATAGAATTTAAATAATTATAAACACAAAATTTTAAGTGTTGAAATTTAACAAATGAAAATCTTTCACAAATATAAATTTGTATTGATGAGTGAGTGGGTACAATTTTTTATGTTTACATTCTATTACAATAGAATAATCCTCTTCTTCGATCACCTTGGAAACGTCTTCATATCGAGAATTGTGTCAATACAATCTTGATTCGAACATAAAATGTCATCTACCTTGATTGGAAGATGGATGAAAGAATTTTTAACAGAATTGCAATTAATATCCAGCTATTTGCTTGTTCAAGACTTCTCATTCTTCACATTCTTTGTGTTATTTGTGCATTCTTTGAATGTTATTTGTCTTTGAAAATTTTTGATAAAAGTTCTTTGGGGTTTTAGAGGTTCAAATCTTTTGAATTTCACTAATTTGGAGTCCTTTGAAGTTTCTAAGGCCTTGGACCTCGCTTCCAATAGAACTCTAAGACCTTGAAGGGTGATTTGAGTGAATGTACTTTGTATTCAAAGTCTTCATACAGTAGTTTTTCAAGGCTTTGGAGCTTGATTTGAAAGATTTTTGAAGTTTGAAATTCTTGGAGATTTTGGAGTTTGATTCCAATAGAATTTTAAGGCTTGGAGAGATAAATGTTCTTCAAATGTTTTTTTTGTGAGTGGTGACATGTCAAAATTTGTAGTATCTTTAGTATCACTCTTTTTTTTCTATGACAATAATTTTTACTTGTTGACTAATATTTGAGACTCAATCAATACTCACATATAAGGAGGTATACTTATTGTTTAAAATTTGGGTGCCTTCTTCCACTTAGGGCTTTAGGCGATGGCCTAACTCACCTAGTAATTGGGTTGGCTTGCTTTTAGTCACATAACTTCTTTAATGAATCATGTGACTTATCTCACACACACACACACACACACACATATATATATATAGAGAGAGAGAGAGACAGAGAGTGTTTGTGTTAAAGCTGAGAGAAACTTCAA
The DNA here is from genome assembly GCA_030445155.1 of Quercus variabilis. Lineage (NCBI taxonomy): Eukaryota > Viridiplantae > Streptophyta > Magnoliopsida > Fagales > Fagaceae > Quercus > Quercus variabilis. The sequence goes on along the minus strand of CP129452.1, from coordinate 5,796,067 downwards.
TTCAATTTCAAATTAGAATCTAATTTTGCGTTATGTGTACCATCTAAATTTTTAAATTTTTGTGCTTGCATTTATACATAACACAAAAGTCAAGAAGACCACAATAATGTAGTCTCATTCGCCTAAGAATATCTCACCTACATACTTTTATGGTGGACTCAATAGATGTGTTTCACTTTCTAAAAGACATAAGGCATCTAATATCTCTAAACAGTTCGTAATAAGGCAAAGAGAGAGATCTATCTATCTGTGTGATAAACAAATAATAATAATATTGAGAGTAGGTAGAGAGACAAATGTGGGAATCAATAATCTGTTTAACATTTAGCGGCGATTGCGAGTAACAACATTGGCGAAGTCCTTCAGAAAAAAGGCACTATCATTCTTTCCCATCTCTTTCAAGTTCAGTGTTTTTTTTTCCTTACCCCTTCTAAATTTCGTTTTAATACATCACGACCCTATTGATTTCTTGATTAAAACATATTTTACAATAACAAAGCTCAAGTTACTATATTACATCTCATGGAAGCCAGGAACAATAATACAATACAAACCCTTTCTTCACTCACACCATTGACCATTAATCACCCATAATAGTGGTACTCTAATGCCATTAGTTCATGCCTTATAAGGTGCAAAGAGGAAGGATTTCCTTCAAATGTGGGACAAGAGCAAAAATTTGCCTAGGAGTACACATAAGTTTCCTTGAAGCAAAAAACTCCCCTTAACCAAACTAGTAGTATTCTAATGCCATTGGTTCATGCCTTATAAGGTGCAAAAAGTAAGGATTTCCTTCCAATGTGGGACAAAAGCAAAAATTTGCTTAGGAGTACACATGAGTTTCCTTGAAGCAAAAAACTCCCCCACAATAACCAAACTAGCAGTACTCTAATACCAGCAAAAATTTGCCTATTCTATGTAACAATAAAATTAAGTTTTTTATTTTTTTAATTTTTTTTATTCCAGTAAATTGAGAGAGTCTACGTTTGATTGATGAGAGGGGTTATTGTAAGAATAACTAAGGAGCGAAACCAAATGATAATTTCTTCTATTATTATTATAGATGTGAATATAAGTTTATTATATTTCCTAATTTCTTTCATTATTATATACTGTATTTAATAAGCTATGCTTAATATCAGTAGTAATTTAGTACCACTACAATTGAAAATTTATGTGCCTAAGCATGAGTTACAAGCTAGTTTAAATAATACATATAAATTATTTTATAACTTGTCACCTAATTGATTAGAAATGATTCTTCCAAAGCAATTTAGTAGAAAACTTTGTCCATACTTTAATATTTCCAACAAGAAACAAATATTAGGCTCCATTGTATTTGTAGCAAAGCTATGGATTATTATATTTCTTTTATTATATTTTTACTTTTTCAAAATCTTTTAAATTTAGTAATATGTATTTTTTTTATTAACAAAAATAAATAAATAATGTAGGGTCTCGATTTTAAGACTAAGCCTAAAAATGAATGGGATCTTGGCTCCAATGAACTCAATACAATAAATTTGTAAAGAGTGGGCCAAAGAGTTAGGCTTGGGTGCATAGGCAACGGTTAACATAGGGGTTCATGGCAATCAAATAGAAATGAGCTAAGGTTATCAGAGGAAGTTTGTCCTCGGCACAATCCGAGGAGCTCTACTCCTGTATATGTGTTGGGTGACAATCATGCTTTTTCTCCTTTTCTCTAGCCACCCCTTCTCTATGGTGGGTTTCTCCAATTATATATCCCTCTTTAGACGATCTTGGCCTTCCACTTGTTAATTATCCAAGCCTATACTTGAGTGTCTGTCCCATCAGACACTCTCTCTGGCGTTCTGTGAGTCACGGTAATCGAGGTAGCGCTATTCAGAGGTCATTTCCTCATTAATGCGGCCAGGACGTTAGTTGGGGGCATTTAATGCGAAGGTAACAGTTTCTCCGTGAATTACTCCTACACCATACTCCCATGGCTGGTCCATTATACTCTTCCTTCTTTTTAGAATGCTCTGAGAGGCTACCTTAGGTGGCGTGCCGCTCTTCCCTTCTATGATCTTGGTTGGCCGAGGACAGGATTGTCCTCGACTATGATCCCCGGTAATTTGGGTTTTCTTTGTTCATCCTCGGACATTCCTTCCTCTTCGGCGTGGGCCTTGAGCTCAGTATGAAATGAGTTGGGTCACCAAATTCTTTGTCCCCACAATAGCCCTTCAAAATCTTACTGTTCGGCTCCTCAGACGAAGAGGAAGATTTTGATGTCCTTGGCCTTTGTCATGGCTTATCAAGTCTTGTCTTACGTCAGCTCTTGAGTCTCTTCACCTGCCCAAGGCATGTTCTAGGTGTTTCGATACACGAAGCGCTCTTTCATTAATACCTTTATGAAGCGTCGTAGATCTAACGGTTGAGGATTTCTTTGGAAATTAGGCAGGAGTTATTTCACTTGTAACTCCTTCTTTGGATTTTGTGCGAATTAATTTCTGCCAGATTTCACCTTCTATATAAGACGCTCTAGGGGAATCATTCTTTCGTATTTACAAATCTTTGAGTTAGGTAGGAACTTTAGGTTCTCAACCCTCCAGGCATTTCCAAGAACCGTGCCAAGATCGTGATCAAGGCCTGGGGAATGAGATGGCCTTGGATAAAGGCAAGGGCAAGGAAGCCAAGCCCCTTTCAGGAACCAAGAATGTCGCCCAGATCCTGGATGACACAGTTGAGGCAAAGGAAGCGGAGGCCAGAGATGTTCCTACCTTTCAACCGAGCAAGAAAGAAGACCCTCCTCCTTTAGCCAAGAACCGAAGCATAGATTGCGTTAGACTTTCAGTGCGACAAATTTTGGGTCTCACCTTAATGGTAGGACATCTTGCGGTTAGGAGAAAAGCTCGTGAGAAATATAACATTTTTCTCTAGTATGCTTCTCTGCCTACCCTTCAAGCTGGTAGTGATTCACATCCAGTTTGCTTACCGATGGAGGTTTGTAAGATTGTCGAATGGTTGATGCCCGAGTGTTGTCATCTCCAATGCTTAATTATCATGAAACTGGGAGAGAATCAAGGGAACATCCTAGGATGGGGCCATCTGGAGCTTCTGCCTTTTCTTCTTTCTCATCGCCAGTACCACCCATACTAGCTCAATTGCTGCTGGGACGAGATTGCGAATCTACCATTCCCATGGGCTTTCTCTTTTTGTAGTTAGCCTTAAAACAAGCCTGCCTCAACCTCTCTCTTTCTTAAGGTTAGCTTTAAAACAAGCTTGCCTCAGCCTCTTTTGGTATAGTTAGCTTCAAAACAAGCTTGCCTCAGCCTCTCTCTTTCTTAAAGTTAGATTTAAAACAAGCTTGCATCAGCCTCTCTTTGTATAGTTAGTTTTAAAACAGGCTTGCCTAAGCCATTTGGTGTATGATGTACCTTTCCTTTATTTAATAAAAAGGGCTGCAATTTTTACTTTATGAATTTTAATTCTTCCTTTCTCTGTAGTAATTATTTAATGTGTGTGTTATTTTTCCCTCCAATGGAGCTTGGAGCTGGTGTTGTTGACGGTAGTAAAAAGTTGTCATCCTAACTTTAACAAAATCGGCAATAGCACCCAACTGTTAACCTTAAATAAGTTAGCTATGTAGGGATAATCAGGAACATAATCATGTGCTCTATACCACAAGCTATGTAACTGTGAAAGGATGTTGGCTTTAAAGTAGGTCATCCGAGGGGACCGTTGCGAATTAAGGCTCTGTTTGGCATTTATAATGACGTCATGGCATCGGCTTTCCCCAAGCGTCTGGTCCGAGGATCCAGGCACACCTTAAGTCCTCTTTAGGCACTTGTAAAGAGATGTCATAGCGTTAATTTTTCCAAAGTATGTGGTTTGAGGATCTGTACAACATCCTAATTCTATTCAACCTTCAGGTGCTCGTCGAAAGTTATTAGTTTCCCATAGGTTTGTGGTCCGAAGAGCCATGCAAGACCTTGGTTCTGTCCAACATTTACATAGTTGTCAAAAGTTATTAGTTTTTCCATAAGTTTGTGGTCCGAGGATCCGTACAACATCTTGATTCTGTTTAGCCTTTAGGTTCTCGCTGAAAGTTATTAGTTTCCCATAGGTTTGTGGTCTGAAAAGCCATGCAAGACCTTAATTCTGTCCAACATTTAGATAGTTGTCAAAAGTTGTTAGTTTTCCCATAAGTTTGGGGTCCAAGGAGCCATGCAAAACCTTGGTTCTGTCTAACACTTAGATAATTACCAAAAGTTATTAGTTTCCCCATAAGTTTGAGTTCAAAAACCATGCAAGACTTTGGTTTTGTCTAACACTTAGATAATTACCAAAAGTTATTAGTTTCCCTATAGGTTTGAGTCTGAGGACCATGCAAGACTTTTGCTCATGTCTTTGTTGAGTGAGGAAAGGGTAGGCGATCCGAAGAGTCGAACTCCTTTTAGATTCTACTCATCACTCAGATAGATGTTTGAAATAGTTAATCTCCTTACGACCTGTGGTCCAAGGGTCCATGCAACGCCCTGATTCCGTTCAACCCTTAGGTAATTGCTGAAAGTTATTAGTTTCCTCATAGGCTTGTGGTTCGAGGAGCCATGTAAGGCCTTAGTTCTGTCTAACACTTAGATAATTACCAAAAATTGTTAGTTTCCCTATAGGTTTGAGTCTGAGGACCATGCAAGACCTTGGTTCTGTTTAACACTTAGATAATTACCAAAAGTTATTAGTTTTCCCATAGGTTTGTGGTCCAAGAAGCTATACGAGACTTTGGTTCAGTTTAACACTTAGATGATTATCAGTGTGTGTTAATTCCCCCAAAGCCGGAGGTTCGAGGGCCCGTCATGGCCAAGGTTCCATTTATCCACTTCAATGGATTAGAAGATATCAGTGTATAATTTCCAGAACTAGCCCCACCGCAGAGCCTCTTTGAATCGCTCCATGTTGCTGCCACTTCTTCGAATGAAGGTCTAGAGAACTCGGTCACCATATTCGCAAAGACCTAACCCTTGGCTGGGATGCGGGGCACGTACTTGATGTCAAAAGCCCCTAGAATCGTGCCCTATTCAGCAATCCTCCCTGTATAACTTGCCCTTCGAGGTATAGACCATAACGGCTTTCCTTAGGGGCTCTTGCTAATGGGGGCCAAGATCTTGACTAACTGTTGCACCCACCCAACACATAAGCCCTTCCTATAGACGGTGCCAATTGTAGGGTCTCGATTTTCGGACTAAGCCCAAAAATGAATGGGATCTTGGCCCCAGTGAGCCCAATACAATAAATTTGTAGAGAGTGGGCCAAAGAGTTAGGCTTGGGTGGATGGGCAACGGTTAACATGGGGGTTCATGGTGATCAAACAAAAATGAGCTAAGTTTATCAGAGGAAGTTTGTCCTTGGCACAATCCGAGGAGCTCTACTCCTCTATATGTGATGGGTGACAATGGTTATAAGAGTTCTTGAGATTGCCATCATGCTTTTTCTCATTTTCTCCAACCACCCCCTCTCTATGGTGGGTTTCTCCAATTATATATCCCTCTTTAGACAGTCTTGGCCTTCCACTTGTTGATCATCCAAGCCTATACTTGAGTGTCTGTCCCATCAAACACTCTCTCTAGCGTTTTGTGAGTCGCGGTAACCAAGGTAGCGCTGTTCAGAGGTTATTTCCTCATTAATGCGACCAAGACGTTAGTTAGGGGCATTTAATGCGGAGGTGACAGTTTCTCCGTGAATTGCTCCTACACCATGCTCCCATGGCTAGTCCATTGTACTCAACTTTCTTTTTGGAATGCTTTGGGAGGCTACCTTAGGTGGCATGCCACTCTTCCCTTCTATGATCTTGGTTGGCCGAGGACAGGATTGTCCTCGGCAATGATCCTTGATAATTTGTGTTTTATTTGTTTGTTTTCGGACATTCCTTCCTCCTCGGCGTGGGCCTTGGGCTCAGTTGAAATGGGCCGGGGTCGCCAAATTCTTTGGCCTCACAAATAAAAATATTTTTTTTCCCTTTTGAAGTCATTAATTTAGACAAAGCAGTGAATGAGATGCTTGATTTCAAGTGCAACTGAAAGGAATACCATGCTTGCAAGGATAGCTTCGTCACATAAGAAGCAAATTCCTCACTTCATAGCAATGTATAGGGATGAAAAAAATTTCTTGTACTACCCCGCTTTGTCTCGAACAAATTTTTTCTGCCCTATAATGGTGGCTGAACAAAGACGTATATATTTAAATTGTTTATATATTGCACTTTACTCCCTGTAATTTTGGCTAGTTTTACATTGTTTACATGTATTTTGAAAAGTGTCACTTTACCCACATGAATTTGGCTTTGTTATACAACTTATGGTTTTTTTTTTTTTTTTTTTTTTTTTTTTAACATTTGAACAGAAAGCATAAAACAAAACATATCTAAGAGCCTATCAAGATAAACTTTGTCTTACTATTTAGAAATCAAAGATCCTAACCCCAAATTCGTTTGATGGAAGGAGGACATATTCCATGATGTAAGGGATGAGAGGAAGCGACCAGCTTTTTTCTTTTTCTTTTTCTTTTTTTAATTTTATTTTATTTTAATAGATATAATAGAATTTAAAATTTATGACACTTACTTCATAATAATTATTTTTTATAATAATACTAATGGATTCATTTTTTATGTAGGCATAATTTAAATCTAGATCTCTTGTTCTACAACAAAAAAATTTTCCATTTGAGCATTGAAACTAATTAGAACACACTAGAGATATGCTTACAAATATACAGATTAAGAATTCACTTATTTAGAGTACTTCGAACCAGCATTAATAATCCACATTCGCTTATCTATGTCATCTAGGTAGACCTAGACTAGACCCACTAAAATAGTACATAGAAATTTTCATATTATAGAGTTTGGGCCCTGTCTCAATTTTTTTTTTGATTGGTCCCCAGAACCCAATAATATCTGAATCGGTCCAAATAACCCAAACAAAATTAATCACTTAACCCAACCATTGAGCCTGTGGTCCCTCCAAAGTCCAAACATAATATAACAAAAACACCCATCCCGGCCCAAACTACCTAATCAGGGGGAAAAAAAATCGCCAAATCACCTATCATAACCAAAAAAAAAAAAAAAAAAAAATCATTTAAAAAAAAATCCTTTACTAAATAATGTTTGTTACACTGTGGTAATTAATCTTGAAATCAATCTAAATTCATAGCAATTAATTTGTTAAAGTTGATTAATTCCACTTTAAAATAAATCTAGGGTCTAAATTTGCCCCAACACTCAGCATTCACAGAGTAATTTAGCCGAAACAATATGTATATATAGGTGAAAGATTTGACAAAATAGGCCGCAAATTTTATTTCATCATTAAATTCCAAAACGGCACTTTAATATAATATTGCCGGCATGGAACAAATATTAGGTTGTAGCTAGCCGAATAGGCTTAATTCAAGCCACATTTTCACATGTACAACTTCATTCTCACATCACAAGTAGTTCATCCCAAAGTACGGTTAATTGAATCCTCTTTCTTTTGTTAAGTAGCCAAGTCCTTGAAGTTTTTAATCTCTCTCTCTCTCTCTCTCTCTCTCTAAGAAAATAGAGAGATATAGAGAAACACAACTAAAAAAAAGTGAGGTATAATGGTATAGGACTTTTTGTAGGTTGAATGGAATGGTGCATATATTTTTATAAACATTAATGAGAAAATTGTTGAGTGATTGCCAATTCTATTCCAATTCATTTTGCTAAATTTCAACAGATATGATGATTTTAGTCAATATGTAAACAAAGCTTTTTTTTTTTTTTGGCCATTTTACTCACTTATTTTTTTTCATTAAAATGTTTATATATATATATATATATTTACTTTACTCATGACATGTTATGTAACAATGATATTAAGATAATATATTATTTGGTTATGAATTGATAATTTAATATGGTATGACAAAATGTCATGAAAATCTATTAGGTTTATGTATTTGTGTTATATAATATTAGTGGTAACCTTGGAATAGTAAGTCAGAATAAACCAACACCAAAATATTTCATTCCAATAGACAATGGATTAGAATTGGCAACTATATTATACACATAATTGTCAACACATGATTCATATTATGAATCGATTTTTTATTTTTCAGTATCATGCATCGTATCGTATCATATTGTATATCGTAAAATACACAAACTTATTTAACGTTTTCTATATAAAAAAAAAAAAAAAATTGCTAAAAGTATGCTAAAGTACACTTTTAGAATTAGATTAGAATTGGCAAATATATTATACACATAAAGGCCTACTTTTTTATTTTACCACACTAAAGGCCTACTTTATTATTTTACCACATTATTTTACAACATCCTATTTATCAGATGTTTTATAATTCAATTCTATACATTAAAATAATATTTACTACACATTAAAATAATATTTATTACAACACACCAACACACCAACTCACCAACAGCCACAGAGAGATGACAGAGAAAGGAATAAAAAAAAGAAAAAAAATTTTGCCACACCATTCCGTATCGTGGCAAATTTGCCACGGTACTGTTCAATGTTGCAAAAAAAAATAACATATGTCACATCTGCTAATGGGCTCAATTTGGGTTTGGTGTGGGATATGTGCCAAATATTTAGCATTTGGCACATATCTCACATCTAGTGTGGATGCTCTTATGTCGTTATATGATTGAATCCTATATCTTATGTCCATTCTCACATGTTCCTTATCATAAGGGTACTATGGTAGTTCCACCCCTGCCTGTCATAATGAGAATTAATGCACGTTATCTGATCGAATCCTATATCTTTACAATTCTTTGGACTTCATAGTATCTCTCTTTCTGATTGTTTAGTTGTAGCAAAAAAGCTATGACTTCATAGTATCTCTCTTTCTGATTGTTTAGTTGTAGCAAAAAAGCTATGTATTTGCTTCACAAGTTCTTGAACATTGTACTCCTTCCCTTAAATCTCATCGTGTTACTCTCCTTCATGCCACCATTTCTTATTCTCAAGTTTCTTTGGTCCTTAAAAAGATCCACATACAGTGAAAATGTGTCTGGCAAAATTGTACTTATCACTGGAGCATCTTCAGGAATTGGCGAGGTTTGTATCAATCCCCTTCATTTGTCATTATTGATAGTGGCAGAGGCCATAGGAATAGGGTTTTATTCACGTCAGTCTGTGTAAAATTTCGGTCTATTTTAGCATAACAACTTACTTTTTTATTTTATTTTATATAACCATTTTTTTAAAACACGTCAATCTATTTTAGAAGATATTTCAATAAAATATTCATCTTTTATTAATTTTTTATTATTTTCTCTACTGGTTATACTTTTTTAATTTAAACTTATATTTCAAGTAAACTACCAAAACTGGTGGCTCAGCCAATAGAGCCACTTGTACCGGAGGTCCAGTGGTCGAATCGCCTAAATAGTGTTTTCGGCAACCACTGCCGGATTGGTGCCTCCACCTACCGTACTGCCAGACCACCAAAATAGTGGCTCCGGTGACTGCTGACAAGTCAGTGTCTCCGACCATCATACCGCCATCAATAAAATATTTCGGTGTGTCGTTTCAAGCTTACGCACCGGATATATATATATATATATATATATATATTATTTACAATTAGTATGGTGAATGATATAAAATTTTAGTTAAAAAAAAGGTCTAATTTGAATTAAAACTCAATTATGATTCTTTTGTAATTAGATCATATTGCAGAGATATTTGCAAACTAGGAAGTTTCCTTTCCCACTCACTTTTAACCCCCATCACATAATCTCTGATCCTCTTTTTTCTTTTTCTTTTTTCCTTTATTGTCTCACAAAATCACATCTCTTTCTCTACTTCCTCTCCCACAGTCTTTTCTCTTCATTTTTTTTTTTTTTTGATCTTTTCCTTCACCATAGCACTCAAGCACTTGGGTTTGGGTTGATGGGTTTTTTGTTGAAAGTTTGATTTTGGGTTCTAAGTTGTTGAGTTTTCCGTTGAAGGTTTGATTTTGGGTTTGAATTGATTTTTGGTTTGATTTTCCTTTGTTTTTGGTTGATTTTGTGATTGGAATATCATGGGTTGTGATGAGTTGTGCTGGGTTGTGGTGGTGATTATTGAGTGGTGGTTGGGCGGTGTTGGGTGAATTTGAAGCAAACTAGGATGGACATAGTTGGGTGGATTTGTAGCAACCTGGGATGGACACAAACAAAGAAGAGAGAGAAAGAGAGAAATTAATAAAATATTGTAGACAAACTACAGTGACCGTGCATATTGTAACATTTTTGTATATATGCACAATTTTGCAAGCACCGATGTGGGTGTTTTTTGAATTAAAATATGTAAATTTAACCACTTTTTGTTTTTTGCATAATTTTGCAACCTCTGATGCGGTTGCTCTAATCCTTCTATTTTTATCCACTTTTTTCCCCAACCTTGGAGATAATTTTTTTCATACTCCTATATTTTTGTTTCTTTAAGTTAATAATATTTTTTTTTCAAACTTTTTTTATTGTTTTTTTTTTTTAACTTTCTTCAAACTCTCTTAAATTTAATAAAACTTCTATTTCCTTTCAATTAATCAATTGAGAATAAGTGTATAAACACCAAGCTTTAATCTTTCATAGCTGTTAAGATGGTATATTACGCTATTGATTTAGCAACAGTTACATTCATTATCACATTTATTTTACATATTAATATATAAATTGAGATATCTAGTTCCTTTATACTTAGATTGTTAATATGACATATTAACTTTGGGAGTTTGAACTATGAAGCATGTTGCTTATGAGTTATGAGTATGCCAAGAGAGGTGCTCGTTTAGCCCTTGTTGCAAGAAGGGAGGACCGTCTTCAGGCAGTCGCTGATAAAGCCCGCAAGCTAGGATCCCCAGAGGTCGTTGTGGTACGTGCAGATGTTTCCAAGGTTGAAGAATGTGAGCGGTTTGTTAATGAGACAGTGAACCACTTTGGACGTTGTAAGTGTGTGATATATATGTTTTGGGTGGTGGTTTTTTTCAGTGTGTTTAACACAATACAGTAGTGTGAAAGAGTTTTTACCCATATGTTTTCAACAATATTTTTTTAACTCAAATGACATGTGCTTTCCTTGTAAAAGTAAGGTAGATGATAAGATCTAAGTTCAAGACCTACCAACTCTGTGTGTAACTTATTAATAAAGAAAATTGTGCGATATACTTTGATTTTTCTATGACTTTTGTGGGGGTGAAAAATTTTAACTCGTGTTATGGTTGGTGGGGTTTTGGAACAGTGGATCATTTGGTGAACAACGCTGGAGTAGTATTACAACTACGCTTGTTTGAAGATTTCACCCATTTCTCTGATATTGCTTCAGTTATGGTAATAAAACCAGCATGCGTGATTGCATTCTTGTCCTACTTTTGTAACTAGCTTGTGATAGTAATTGTAATTCGAATTTAAAACAAAGTTGCAGCTATTGTTTATTTGATAATGTCCCTTGAGGTAACTTCAAAATATACCATAAAGTAAATTATTATTGCATTTATAGGCCAAGTGACTAGTGTTAACGTGTTTGTCAAAATGAAATCAGCATTGGGGTTCAATTCAAATCGCACTGCAGGCTATTCACATCCAAAAACACAAAATCTTGGCAACAAAACGCAGACCTTAAAGTTTAAAATTTCTCTCATATGATAGATTAGTAAAACAGCATATTGTCTGCACCCATTAACTACCTCCAACTTTATAATTTTTAGGATATAAATTTCTGGGGATCAGTGCATAGCACCCATTATGCAGTTCCACACTTGAGAAAAAGCAAAGGGAAGATTGTTGTAATTGCTTCGGCTGCACAAGGGTTAACTTCTCCGGGATTGAGCTTCTACAATGTAAGAAACCTCCTTATATGTGTTACTCCCACTTTTTCTTTCTCATCAATTGCTTGTAAATCTGTGATGGTTTCAGGCAAGCAAAGCAGCCCAGGTATCCTTTTTTGAGACATTGAGGACTGAATTTGGACAGGATATTGGAATTACAATTGTGACTCCGGGAGTGATTGAGTCAGAAATGACACAAGAATTTCTACCAGCAGTAGGCTTTAGAAATGTGAATTATCAAACTCAGCTCATCCTTTACCCTACCAATGCGTGTTGCATTTATATTAGAGGCATTGAGATGTTTAACCCATACCAAGAGGGTTTGAAATCTTTTAAAAATTGCAATGGTATGGAAAACTTTCCCTAAGAAACAAGTTAGGTAATAGCTAGTATGGCAAACTTTCCCTAAGAAACAAGTTTTCCTCAATAACAACTTGTTTTGGGTAAGGTTAATTGTGGGGGAGGATAAAAAATAAAAATAAAAAGCTCTCCTTTATTGCGAGTCAGTACCAATAGAACCAAAGCTTGTTGGAACTTATAAAAAACTTCCAACTACCATGTGGATGTGCTAGCTGGAAAATCTTATGCTTTACAATTGTACCTCTTTAAATAGACAAAGTACACAACTCGATGTTGACCTATGTTTTTTCTTTTCTTTTCTTTTAAATCGGTAGATACAAATGGGGAAAGATGATTTGATTTATGAATATCTTCATTTGAAACACATAATTTGTTATTATTGTTTGGAGGCCCACTGAACACTAGATATGTATATGAGTAGTTTGAGTAAGGGGGGATATTGAGTGTGGATAAAAATTGTCACCTCAAATTGAGCACTTAGGCCTAACAACTATTGTGCTAACTTTTTTGTACCCTATTAAGCAGAAAAGCTTGTAATAACCTACACTCTTTGTAATTTCTAATTTTCTACTTCCAACTTATCTATTATGTAGTATGTACACTTTTATTCTTATTCTCTTAAAACTAAGAAGGATATTTTTTTCATTTTCTTAATGTGATGCTTGGTTAGGTTCAATTTAACTGGATGCCAGTTGAGACAACAAAAGGGTGTGCTAAGGCGATTTTGGATAGCACCTGCAGGGGAGACATGTACTTGACTGAGCCATCTTGGGTGAAGGCTACATTTTGGATCAAAATATTGTGCCCTGAAGTATTTGAATGGTGCTTACGCCCAATTATTTTCAACAACATGCCTCAGACTTCAAAGAAGGACTCCTAGCCAGAACCTTGGGTTAGGGAAAAGCTACTTCACGCTCTTGCCTTGGTTGCTTTGCAAGCTAGCTTTGCTATAAGTTGACGTCTTCTCTTACCTTGAAAATGATAATATTTCATAGTTTAATGAATCTTCCACTACTTTGATAGAAGAAAGGGCTATTTATACTATTTCAAACATTCCTTGGCCCTTGAGTTTAGCCAATTAACTCCCAATTAATTCAATTAAATAAAGTGATATTAATATTAATTAAATCCAAAGTTTAGTAATTAATTAATACTTTGTCCTGGGATTGAATTATATGTATGCAATTCCATGATAAATTATATCCTCGATCAATAGTGTTACAAGACTTTATTATATTTAATTTGGACTGAAATTAGAACAATTAAAATTAAGGGTTCATCACCACGCACCTTTGGTGTGATGGTCACTACACAAATATAAGTACTTGTAGAGTATGGAGGCAAAAGTCGAGATTCAAGTCTCCAAGAGAGAGTTTCACACACATATACACTTAGATTAAATTAGAGTAAAATTTCTATCTTGTATTAAAAAAAAAATTAAGGGTTCATAATCACGTGCGGTCGGGACTTAATTCATGCAAGTGCACATTAACTGTTAAAACTTGATTTAATGATGTCTTTCAATCAAATTTTCCGATTAAGGCTCATGACCTTTGATTTTAATCATTATGACTTCAAGATTTATTTCCTGCAATACAATTAGAAATCAAACAGTCAAAATATTAGTTTTACCCCTAAGATGTGAAATGATTGTGTTGTGATGAAATGAGGTTAAATATAAGTTGCAAAATGGGGTGTTTACACAACTAAATTAATAAAGTAGAGTTAAGGAAATGCAAACCACAAGAAAACATCGAATGTGTTTTTGAAAATAAAAATTGAAGTCCCTGGGGTCAAAATCTCTCTGTGACACCACTGCCAAGCCTCCACTGTAAATAGTTGCAATACAGATTTACAATAGATCTTTCAAGCCTAAAGCTAGCCTAGAACTTGAGTCCTACATGCTCTTGTTTGCAACTGAATTTGCTGAGCTGTTTCTTCACCTTGTCTTCGGAGTACGCATGCTGAGTGGCCGGTGGTAAGCCCCCAGGTTCTCTTGGAATTGTGGTATTGCTCTCCAATAATTCCAAACACCAACCACTCAACCAAAGATCACTGAAAGGTAATATGGAGTGTTTGGAAAAACTCCTCTTATGGCTTGGAAATGGTAAGTGAGCAAGAGAATGAAGAATGGTAAAGATTCACTGAGGGAACATAGGTTCTCTCTCTCAAATGGATGAACTCAATAATGCTCTAACAAACTCTCAAAGATCTCTAGGGATTTTCTCACCAGCTCTTGCTAATTGGAATGGGGTACAGTTGATTGAAATTGAACTAACTAAATGATAAGAATGCAAGACTAGAATCTATTCTCAAGCAACTCGCTCGCGGGCGTGACTTGGTCTCGAGTTGCTCATTAGCTGCACTGAAAAAGGTTGTTCCTTTTTCTACCATGTGTCCATCTCACGGGCCACACTCTTATCACATTAGTGCAACCTTTCTCTTCAAAGCAATAGTGGTCAGGGCTCAAGTACTTCTACCCAATTACAAATTAACTCAAAATTCATGAAAATTGAGAAGAAAATACAATAAATTTGGCATGGAATAAGCCAACGAAACAAGGACTCAACAGTGATCAACGGAGAAGAAGGTTCGAAGTGCAGCAGCTATAGAGAAGCTTTAGAAATAAAAAATAAAAAATAAAAACTCTGTTTTATGCTTTGAGTGGAGAGTGACAAAATTTTCAGCAATCTGCACCCAAAAAAAAAAAAAAAAATTAATTAAATTAAGGTTTGAGATTGATTTTTTTTTTTTGATTTCATAATTTTTTGTTGAGAGTAATGTGTGTGTATTTTTTAGCTTCTGGGAGATTAACAACTTTTACACTCTAAAATTCCATGGAGAAAACAAACGTATAGTAGCACATACAATGAAAATATTTTTTAACATTTTATTTTTGTGAAAATGTTAAGTTACTAAGATTTTTATTAATACTCACATATAAAGAGATATACCTATTGTTTAATATTTGGCCGTCTTCTTCCACCTGGAGTAGTAGGCGACTGCCTAACTTAAATAGTAATTGGGTTGGCATTGTTTTTTAGTTACATAATTTTTTTAATTAATCATGTAATTTATTTAAATAATACATATGGATGATTTTATAAATTGTCAAAAAAAAATTCCTCCAAAATCCAAATCAATTTAAAAACAAACTTTGTCCCTCCTTGAATATTTCCAGCCAAAAACAAATATTAGGCTTAAGCTGACCCAGCTAATGGTTTAATTGAAGCCACATCTTCACATATACAACATCACTCTCACGTCACATTTACATGTACCTTATCTCAAGTCCTTCACGTGAGATCCCAAAGTAACGTAAAGCCACCGTCTCTTCCCTAAATTACAAATTAGTGATCATTTCCAAAGTTGTAAAAGCTAGAAATATCAAAATCTTATCCAAATGATAATGACCGTTATCCAGTTGAATCCTTTTTGTTTTGTTAGGTACCCAGTTCCTTGGAGTTTTTAATATCTCTCTTTCTCTCTGTTCATTGAAGCAAAGCTATGGATTTGCTTCACAAAATCTTGAATATTGTACTCCTTCCTATAACTCTCACCGTATTACTTCTCTTCATGCTACCATTTCTTTTTCTGAAGTTTCTTTGGTCCTTGAAAAGATCCATATATAGAGAACATTTGGCTGGTAAAGTCATACTCATTACAGGAGCTTCTTCAGGAATTGGTGAGGTAATTATTTTATATGTATAATTAGTCATACCAATAATTTACTAAATTCTATTCCAAATAAAAATTTTCTAGCAATTTAAAATAAATTAATATTTAGTTTAATTACTTTGATTATATATCATAATTTTACATTTTGATATAATAAAATTTACACATTTCATACCTTGCTTGGATGAAGTAGCTCAATAAATTTACCTACTATACTTCACAAAATTAATGTTTTTTTTATTATATGATTCACTAATTATTAATATAATTTTAATTAATTTATATATAATTTTCAATTAAGTCGTACATCGCACATACATTATAATAGTTTTCAATAAAATTTGACACAAAATGACATGTTGTGATTGTTAAAATTGTGTAGTTAAATAATTAAATTTACCATGCCTCAATATCTTAAGCTTTTGGGAGAATCGGAGATTTAACATGATATCAAAGCAGCCCATGTCTCCTTCGCTCTACATTCCTTTTAAAATCCCACTTGTTGGACCTCATCTATTAAAAAGGTAGTTTATGCCCAAAAGTGAGAGGAAGTGATGGAATTTGTGGTTAAATGATTAAATTTATCATATCCCAATAATTTTAGCTTTTGGGAGAATCGGTACTTAATTTACAAAATAAAGCGATGTCAATGACTCAATAGTGGAATCATGTAAGAGTGAAGTTACTTTAATCACAATATCATGTGAAAATTTTAAGCTTATATACTTTTTTTTTTTTTTAACTTTTCAAACTCTTTTACTATATTTTTACCTTTTAACATTAAGAAATCACATCCGCTTATCTATGTCATCCATTCAACTACGTAGAACAAAAAAATAAAAGTTCTAATAAACACTATATTTCATTATAATTAGTGGTTTCTAAAACCTCATGAGATTCTGCGTTTAAAACCTCTTGTCAGCGTCTTGGCACCACCCATAAGGGATTCCTCCCTGTAATAAACCCGGGTGTGTGGGATGAGGAGATTGCATACAGCCGAGGGGATAGTCAAATACTCAAAGTGGTCTAGATATCCTTGTTAAAAAATAATAAATAAATAAATAAACCGTCAATTTATTAATTTAACACACTTCTAGTGTCTTGTCACTTGACTATGAATGGTTTTACAAATAATTAATACAAACACTTATCGTACCACTACATAGACTTGGCCCTAGTGAAAATTTTCTAGTTGTGCCTTTGTTAATATATAGATTGATAGTAATGTGCCATTAATTTTGTGGGTTTGAAGTATGTTGCTTATGAGTATGCAAAGAGAGGAGCTCGTTTAGCCCTTGTTGCTAGAAGAGAAGATCGTCTTCGAGCAGTGGCAGATAGAGCCCGTAAGCTAGGGTCACCAGAGGTTGTTGTGGTTCGTGCAGATGTTTCCAAGGTTGAAGAATGTAAGCAATTTGTTGATGAGATAGTGAACTCTTTTGGACGATGTAAGTGTCTTATTTTTTGTTTTCACAATGTCTTAATTCAAACGACACATTCTTCCCTTGTAAAAGTAAGGAAAAAGATTATGTCGTGAATTCAAGACCTATTGAGTACATGTCTATATAATTAACTTATCAATAAATAATATTGTGCTATATGTTTTCCTTTTCTATAGCTTTTTGTGAAAAATAAATAAAAATTGTAACTCGTGTTATGGTTGGTGTGGTTTTTGGAATAGTGGATCATTTGGTGAACAATGCTGGGGTGGTACACGCACGCTTGTTTGAAGAGTTCGCCCAATTCTCTGATATTGCTTCAGTTATGGTAATAAAACCAGCAGGCATGATTGAATCTCTATCCTACTTTCTTAACAGTGATTGTTATTAGAATTTAAGAATGAATAGTGATAGCTATTGTGTTTTAGATAATGTCAATTGTTAAACACACATAAACACCAAAATATTGAAAATTAATGCATGTCCAGGCTTACTGTTAACTGTATTAGGAATCTTTGCAATTAACCTTTAGATCTAAAAAACAAAAAACCTCAATAGGGAATTAAACTTTCTCCATATTTTAAGCAAAATTTAGAGAATCATATTCCAATATTTACATGTTTGTCAAAGTGAAATAGGCATTGTCATTCAATTCAAATCCTTCAGGCTATTCACACCCAAATACACAAAAACTTTGCAACAAAATTGCAAACCTTAGAATTCAAATTTTTAAACTATATTTTGTCTGAGTTTTAGGTTGCATACTCGCCCTAACTGACTCTAAATTTATGTTTTTAAGGACATAAATTTCTGGGGTTCAGTGTATAGCACCCATTATGCAGTTCCACACTTAAGAAAAAGCAAAGGGAAGATTGTTGTAATTGCTTCAACTGCAGCATGGTTAGGTACTCCAAGATTGAGCTTCTACAATGTAAGAAACCTCGTAATTTGTGTTACTCCCATATTTTCCTTCTCACTAATTGCTTGTGAAATCTGTGATGGCTTCAGGCAAGCAAGGCAGCCCTGATATCCTTTTTTGAGACATTGAGAACTGAATTTGGACAGGATATTGGAATTACAATTGTGACTCCTGGAATGGTAGAGTCAGAAATGTCACAAAGCGAATTATTTTCAGAGGTAGGCTTTAGAAAAAGTGTATTGTTAATTATCTAACTTAGCTAATTGTTTACCCTACCATTTTTTGCTGCATTTATATTATAGGCCTTGAGGTGTTTAACCCATACCAAGAGGTTTATAAGATCTTTGAAAATTTGTTCTTTCCAAAAAGCATCAGCTATTGGTATATGGCTTGAGTTCATGGAGGAGAGGGGGAAGGTTTTGGAAGAACATCAAAACATAATGATGCCTAATTTCTATTTTTCACCTGTGCTTGACAAAAATGAGCTCTTCTATATAGCCTATCAGTATAAATCGAACCAAAGCTTGTATTAATATTTTTTTTTAAATATTTCCAGCCCCCATGTGGATGTGCAAGAAAATCTTGTGCTTATAACATTAACATATGCCAATTCATCAAGGGATTGTTGGTGAACTTGATTTTGTTTTGCGAATATACCTATTTCATAACACAAATTACACTGTTCAATTCTGACCATAATTGATCTGTTGAGAATCTATAGTCAAACTCAAATTTTTGAACTTAAGACTTGATAGTTGTTTGGAGTCCGACCGGATGGTTATCTGACAATATGAGTACCTAGGCCTAACAATAAATGTGCTAACCATTTTGTACCCTGTTCAGCATAAAATTGGTAATGGCCTCTACTATGTGTGATTTCTATTGCCAACTTAGCCATTATCTACAATTCAATTCTCATTCGCTCAAAACAAAGAGGTATATTTTTCATTTTCTTAATGTGATTTCTGGTTAGGTTCAAGCTAACTGGATCCCAACTGAGACAACAGAAGGGTGTGCCAAGGCAATTTTGGACAGCACTTGCTGTGGAGACATGTATTTGACTGAGCCATCTTGGATGAAGGCGGGATTTTGGGTCAAAACCTTGTGTCCTGAAGTATTTGAATGGTGTTTCCACTCACTTTTTGTCAGTAGGCCTTGGACTTCAAAGAAGGACTAATGCTGTAAATGAATAGACAGTTTGAGCTTGACGTGAGAAAAAAACTTAAATATGTTCATTTATTTAACAAATAAGCTCAGTTGAAGCTTATTTTACCCTCAACTATGAATAAGCCAAGCTCAAATAAAATAAAGTATTCTTGAACAAGTTCATGATTATGAAAGTTTGAATTAAGTATATATGATATTATATGTTTATATGTATAGATGTATAAAAATATACTTATATAAACTTGATATTAGATTATGAAGGTTTGTAATTTTTTTATTTATTTAATGTACGTTTGTAATAAAAGTCATAAGAGATTAAATCATTATTTATAACTTAATGATAATATAAATAGTTTGATTTGTAGTAAAATTATATATAATATATAAGTTCATAAACAGAAATTATTCTATCTTATTAACTAAAATAATATAATTTATGCAATAACTTTTATTTATTTATTATTATAGCATATATTTGTGAACAGGTAATTAATTTTAGTTGTAGTGTACTAGTTTTTATTATACATGGAAAAGAAATAAGTTAATCAAGTAAATTGAGTCCATAGTATTAGGTTGGCAAACCATGAACAAATGTATCCATATTGGAAAGTCTAAGTGCGTCTTGAAGTGTGCTTGAAGTCTTTTTCAATTCCAAGACAAGACCAAGATTCAACTCAAGGAGAACTGCTAGTTATGTGATCTTGATGCATGTTGGACACCAAGCAGCTTGACCAATCAAGATTCATTAAACTTGATCCATTGAGACCAATTCTCAACCAATCAAAAATATTGTTGAACAAAATCCATGTTTAATTAAGTTCTTAAAAAATGATGGATTTAATCATTTAACTACATAATTCTAACATCACTCATAGAAGAATTCATGGTCTTGGAGGTTGGTAACTAAGCCCACACAGTAATTTTTCCATTAGCTTTTCCATGTCACCATATGTTGTGTTATTTATTTAGTTGTTTATTATACTCCATTTAGTGTATGTTTTACTATATGTTAATTAATCTTGAAATCAATCTAAATTCATAAAAAATAATTTGTTAAAGTTGATAAATTCCACTTTAAAATAAAGGTGAAAATACATTGTTGGTTGATGATGCTGAAAATATCACCAATGAGTCACATGATGTTTGCACACTCGAAACGACACATGCACAAAAAAAAAAAAAAAAAAGAAAAAAAAAAGAGAAGACCTTACAAAGAGCATTAGTGTAGTGCTAGCCAAATACTCTCCGAAGGTCAAGTTAGAACTTGTTACAACTCTAGAGTGCTAGAGAGGGCTTAATCATGCGTACCTTGATTTGTGAGGGTATTGGGGCTTTTATAGTTGTAGAGGGCTGACCTCTCTGTCTTGGAGTAGAACTCTTTTCCTTATAGGAGTCCTCATGAGCATAGATTTCGGAACCCTTTCCTCATAGGACTCTAACATTGAATGTGAAATTCAAGTCATCTCTTTATTATTCATGCGTGGTGGCCAAGTCATGGTTTTATTAGACCTGTCTATTTTAAGACCGTTAGTTTGTCTTATTCCCTTCAGTTAGGAAGGGTCGTCAGCCTTATAAGGGAATCAGCCTTTTAGGGTTCTTTGCAAACCTCCTTCCACGACAGCCTATCACGGTCCGTCAACTTCAGGGTCTTTAGCCTTCTTTATAACTTAGCCCGTCAGCATGAGCTATAGGCTCCATACTGGGTAAAGCCAATGGGTTAAGCATGGGGTGCCTTTGCGTGCCATAATTTTATGTTGTCAGTTGCTCCCTACTCCATATCTCCATTAGTAAAAACTTACGGGTTATGGAGTTAACATTTCTTGTTGCTGACTTTCATTTTGGCAATGAGGGAGAAATTAACTCATATGCGATGTAGCCAGTAATAAATGCTTGGACACGCGGCGTATCATGGTTGGCTCCGCTTCTAGATAAGGGCGTCGCTACGTCTTCTGTGCATATCTCCTTTATATATAATCCACCTTTCCTTCTCATTTTCCCTATTTCATCTTTTCTGATTCCTGGAGAGAAGATCCGTCGCTTTTCTTCCGTCAATCCTCCTACATCATCGCCTGTATTGCTGCCATCGCGTTTTCAACCGTCACCCATTCTGAGAAACTTGTAAGTCCTTTTCCTTTCTTTGTGTATACTTTATTTTGATTGATTTTTCTAAAGCGAGGTCGTCATCTTAGGTGCTTAGAACAAATCCGTCACTTGTAAGTAGTTAGATGTCAAGTGACAAGTCGAGTGATCAGTCGTTGGTCCACGATGGAGCGAGCTACAACGAGGTATTTGGTTCAGGTGATGAATCCGAGAGCTTTTCGTAGTCGTCAGAGAGGGAGACATCAGCCCAAACTCTTGACGAGGAGGTAGGGAGTCATGGAGGCGAAGATCAGGAGGAGGTAGTAGGTGAGGAAGGGGAAGTTGAGGTGGAAGAAGAAAGGGACAGTGACGGAGATGAAGGTGACAAGGAATCCTATGAGGGAACTGTAGGAAGTCCTGCAGGTAGTCGTCCCTTCATCCTTCCTGAGGAATGGGCCGTCAATAAATTTTTTCCAAATATGAGTGATAAAGTCTTTCAAGAGTTGCGCATCCGTTTCCAAATCCCAGACCATATCCCTATCCTTCTCCCTAGGGAAAATGAACAGTGCTATACAGGAAGAACTGCAAACATTGGTATATATCATGCCATGTTTGTCGCGAGGCTCAGATTGCCCTTAACGGCCTTACACCATTAGTTAGCTGACTATCTGGGGTTGTCCATTAGTTAGATTGCTCCAAATTCATGGAGGATCTTTATAAGTGCTGAGGTCTTATGGGGCCATCTAAGTAGAGGACACCGTCAGCTTTCTTGAGACGAGTTCTTCTACTGTTACAGACCCCAACACCTGTCTTCTTCTAAAGGGATGTACCATTTTGTCGTCAGGGAAAGGGCATTAAGATTAGTATCTGAGATGCCAGATTCAAATAGAAATTGGAAAAGTAGATACTTTTTTGTTAAAGGGACAGACTGGGTGTGCCGTCAAGAAGAGTGGGAGACAATGCTCGGTGGTTATTTTGACAATACCTGGGCTTTTTTCAAGGATTCAGGTTTTATCTGTCAGCTTTTACCTTCGTCGGTTTTTACATGTATTTGCCCATCTACCTTTTGAAGTGTTTTAATGTTATTTGCTTTTTCTTCATCAGCCAACGCTTGTCCTCACATAACTGAAGAGCAGGAGGATTTTATCCGTCGAGTTCTAGAGATTCCCCTAAAGGAGCAATTGTGTCGAGATTTAATTACTCTTGACACTCTTCACACGTACTGCGGGATCCTAAACCGACATCTGAAGCTCGCAAGTTAGAAGATTTTTCTCACCGCCGTGAGTAATTTCTTCCTAAAGTCCCGTCACTTCAGCTTTCGCCATTAATTCTTCTCATATGTATCTGGTATCTTTGTAGAGATGGAGTCAGCCAAACAATAGATAAGGGCTGCTGCTGCCCATCAGAAGGAAGAGAAAAGGACAAAGGAGGAGTTGGCATCTTCGTCAGATCCCAAGTCCATCACCAAAGGCATGCCTAAGAGGAAGACCGACGAGAAGGATAACCGTCCACTTAAAAAGGCTGCCGTCACTTCTGGGAATAAGTCCCCAGAGAAGTCAACCCCCAAGTCAGGCCATGGGGTTGGAAAAGGGGTGATGACTTCTGCCAGCCCTGTCTTGGAAGGGCCTCATTGCCTACTGATGCACAAGAACTATGTTGTTAAGGAGGTAGAGTTGTTTATAAAACCTACGGACATAGATTCTTGTGCTCAAATAAGGACGAAGGATTTGGGGGCGTCAGCCATTTTTGACCTAACACGGGTAAGTTGTCTTTTCCACCTAGATTTTTCTCATTTTCTTTTCGCTTATTTGACTGACATTGTGTCCTTCTTAGGCTTTGGTATGCGTAAAAGCGCTCCAGGACCGATGTGTGGCCCAAGAGAGAGTCGTCACTCGCATCCGCAAAAATAATGCTAATATGTTAAACTAGCAAGCGCAATACAAGGAGGCCATCCGTCTACTGAACATTGAGGTAAAAGAGACGAAGCAGAAGTTAGAAGAGGCAGGCCGTCAGCAGGAGAAGTTAGGACTAGAGTTGACGGCCCTTCGTAAGGTGGTAGAGACGACAGGGGCCGACACGGTCGAGGAGTTCAAGGCGTCAAATTCCTTTATCAATTTCTGTGGTGGATACTATGGTGTTGGGTTCGATGATTGCCTGAAGCAAGTCGCGCCAGCCTTTCCTGAATTAGATCTATCCAGGATTACTATAGATGGACTCCTACTAGCAACGCCTGCTAACGACACCGTCAATGTCGAAAATGACGACTTTGGAGATCCTCTTCAAGATGACGATGTTGTTTTGGCGCAGCCTGCTGCGAACCCTCCCGTCACTTCCTCCAATCCTTCTGTGGAGGATTTAGATGCTGAAGACCCTCCTGTACAAAAGAAGTAAAAGGCTTTAAGTGACGCTCCTTCTTCCCAACCGTAGTTTTTATTTTGTTTTATTTTCAAACAATGTTTTCAAGTGCCCCCTTGCTTTTTGGGGCTTCTATTTGCACCTAGTTTATTTTTGCTTATGATACCCGTCGTTTTTAAACATGTATGTAAAGCCATTTGCTTATGCGCTTCTTTTTCTTGCTAAGGCTATCTCCCAGCCGTAGGTTAGGCTTGTCGGCCTATTTGTAGGTTATGTTTTTAAAGGTACTGTATGACGATTACGAACCCATCTAGTTCAATAACGCCGCCAGTTAAATGGAACCGTTGGCTTAATTAAGCCGTCAGTTTTGACAATTTTACGAGCAGAGGGTCATATTGGTGAGCCCGTCACTTTTAATGACTTCCTCTATTTTATTAGGCGAGATTCGTCTTCTTTATAGATCAATAGACTTGTCTTTTTCCTAGACTTTTAGTCTGTTGCAACATATTGCCTTGGGTTAAGGTCGTTCACCTTATGGACTTGCCAAGTTTTGATAATTTATTACTTTTTAAGATGAGGTCATTTTATGTAGGATCGTCAGCTTTATAGTCTCGTCCATACTGTGGACTTGACCACTTTGCGTCTTTTGTTAGACCGTTTAGCTTTACGACCTTGTTTACTTGGTGGATTTGGGCAACACATAAGTCTTTTATAAGACTGTTAGCTTCATTTTATGGGCTCGGCCAACTCATTGGTCTTTTATTAAGCCGTTAGCTATTTTAGTCTTTTATTAGACCTTCAATTTTATTCTATGGACTTGGCCAATTCGTCAATCTTTTATTAGACCTCAGTTACATAGCTTCGTCCATCTTGTGGACTCGGCTAATTCGTCAATCTTTTATTAAACCGTCAATTATGTAGTTTTGTCCATCTTGTGGATTTTGGCCAATTCGTCAGTCTTTTATTAGACCGTCAGTTATGTAGTTTTGTCCATCTTGTGGACTTTGGCCCATTTGTCAGTCTTTTATTAGATTGTCAGTTATGTAGTTTTGTCCATCTTGTAGACTTTGGCCAATTCATCAGTCTTTTATTAGACTGTCAATTATGTAGTTTTGTCCATCTTGTGGACTTGGACTTGTAAGTAGAAACTTCAGTAATTCTGAATAAACTCCTTTTATTGCCATACATTTATATAAAAAGTAATTCAAAAAATGAAATCCTACCATTTGGGCTTATTGTAGCAAAAACTAAAGTAAATGATAAATCTAAGGAGTATAACTAAAATTTACTGTAGTAAACTTATGAATAAAGGGGTGGGGTGTTACTCTTCACGTCATCATCTCTACTGGTAGTATTTTCGCAAGTGTTCAGCATTCCAAGGATGTGACAACTTCTGTCCATCTAGTGTCTCCAGATGATAGGTGCCCTTCCTCTGCCACGCTGTGACTCGGTAAGATCCTTCCCAATTTGGTCCGAGTTTTTCTTGAGTTGGGTCTCTTGCTGCGCCCATGACTTTCCTTAGAATGAGGTCTCCAACCTGAAAGTCTCTGTGTTTGACCCGGGACTTGTAGTGCTTGGCCATGCGGTCCTGGTACCGTGCAAGCCTTTGTTCTGCTGCTATCTTGACTTTGTCCACTAGATCGAGCTGTAGACGTATGGCCTCGTTGTTTTTCCTTTCGTCATGGTTATGCACCCTGTAGCTTGTGAGGTCAACTTCGGCTGGGATGACTACTTCGCTCCCGTATGTTAGTCGGAATGGTGTCTCTCATATTGGTGTCCTTCCCGTAGTCTTGTAGGCCCAAAGTATGCTCAGCAACTCTTTTGCCTATATACCTTTTGCCTCTTCAAGCCGAGTCTTGATAATCTTCAGTAAGGATCAATTCGTGACTTCGACCTATCCGTTGGCTTAAGGGTGGGTGGGGGAGGAGTAGTGGTTCCGTATCCCCAACTGGGAGCAGAAGTCCCGGAAGGAGTCGTTGTCGAATTGCTTCCCGTTATCCGAGACTAAGACTCTAGGGATGCCAAATCTGCATATAATACATCGCCAGATGAAACTCCGTACGTTCTTTTCCATAATGGTGGGCAAGGCTTCAGCTTCCATCCACTTTGTAAAGTAGTTGATGCCCACTACCAAAAACTTCAGTTGTCGTATTGTCGTAGGGAATGGCCCCTTGATGTCCAGTCCCCATTAAGCAAACGGTCATGGTGCCGTCATCAGGGTAAGTTCTTCGGGTGGTTGTCTGATAACATTGCTGAACCTTTGGCACTTGTCGCAGGTTTTTACATAAGCCTCGGCATCCTTCTGCATGGTTGGTCAAAAGTACCCCGTACGCATTAGCTTGTGCACTAATGATCTCGACCCTGAGTGGTTTCCACAAATTCCCTCATATACCTCTCTCATGACGTAGTCTGCTTCTTCAGGACCTAAGCATCTTAGGTAGGGGCAAGAGAAACCTCTTTTGTACAAGACATCCCTTATCAGAACGAATCTCGTTGCTTGGACCTTTAGTTTTCTTGCAACTTCCTTTCTATCTAGTAATACGCCATTCTTCAAGTAAGAGACTAACGGCATGGTCCAATCACTTTTGAAACCAAGCTCTTGTACATCGATAGAATTTATAAGTGGAGAGAGTTGAATGAAGGAGAGTACATTACCAAGGGTGGCCATATGTTCAGCTGAAGTGGCTTTGGCTAGGCGGTCAGCTCACTCAGTTTCTCTCCGGGAGATCTGTATAATTTCGGCCTTTAGCTCGTTTACCCTCCTCCTTGCTTGGTCCAGATACTTCTTCATTCTTTCGCCTTTACATTCTTAATCCCCATTTATCTGGTTGGTCACAACATGAGAGTCACAGTAAATGATCATGCTCTCGGTTCCTGCAACTTTGGTGAGGTCAAGCCCTGCTACCAAAGCTTCGTATTCCACCTCATTGTTGGTGGTAGGGAACTCAATGCAGACCATACACTCAACTGTGTCTCATTCGGGCGACTATAATACAACGTCGACTCCCTCAACCTGCCTATTGGAGGATCCGTCTACATGTATGCTCCATTGGGGAGATTCTTCTACCCCCTTGTCCTCGCCATTTGTAAACTCAGCTATGAAATCTGCAATGACCTGTCCTTTAATGGTGGTTCGCAGGTGGTACTGGATGTCAAACTCACTTAATTCTATAGCGCATAGTGCCATATGTCCAGTAGCTTCAGGGTTGCTCATCGCCTGCCGCAAAGGCTTGTCAATTAGGACGATCATCGGTGGGCTTAAAAGTACTGCTTGAGTTTGCGTGTTGCCGTTACTAGTGCAAATGCGAGCTTTTCCATGGGCGGATATCTTTCTTCGACTCCACATAGTGCCTGACTAGTGTAATAGACGGGCTTCTGCACTCTTTCTTCTTCTCTAATCAAGGTGGTGCTGACGGCGACTGGGGAGACAGCAAGATAGAGAAAAAGTGCTTCACCTAGCTGCGAGGGACTTAGCAGTGGTGGGGAAGAGAGATAAGTGTTCAACTCCTCGAATGCTTGCTGGCACTCGGCAGTCCACTTGAAAAATCTCTTCAGTGTGCGAAAGAAGGGTAAGCACTTGTCTGTCGCCCTTGATACAAACCTATTTAGCGCTGCTATCTTGCCATTGAGGCTTTGTACTTTCTTCACATTTTTTGGTGGTGTCATCTCCACTATATCCCGGATTTTGTCCGAGTTGGCCTCTATACCCCTCTGAGACACCATGAATCCTAGGAATTTTTCTGCTGTCACCCTAAAGGCACACTTTTCTGGATTAAGCTTTATGTTGTAAGACCGAAGAGTGTTGAATGTCTCCTCAAGGTCCTTCAGGTGATCTTCCTCCCTTCGACTTTTCACCAGCATGTCATCAACGTAGACTTGGACATTCCTCCTAATTTGCTGTGCGAACATCTTGTTCATAAGCCTTTGATACGTCACGCCCGCGTTTTTTAGACCAAACGGCATTACTTTGTAACAGAAGAGGCCTTGGCTGGTTACAAACGAAGTTTTCTCTTGATCGGCTTCATGCATCTAGATTTGGTTGTAACTGAAGTAAGCATCCATAACACTTAACAGCTGGTGTTGAGCTGTAGAGTCTACTAGAGTGTCAACCCTCGGGAGGGGATAGCTATCTTTTGGGCACGCTTTGTTTAGGTCGGTGAAGTCTACGCATATCCTTCACTTCCCGCTAACTTTCCTGACCATCACTACGTTCGCTAGCCAGTCGGGGTAGTAAACTTCCCTAATAAAGTTTGCCTCCTGTAGCTTATGGACTTCTTTAGCTATGGCCTGATCTCGTTCTGGGGCAAACACCTGCTTCTTCTGTCAGAAGGGTGGAAAGAAGGGTGACACATTTAGCCTATGCACCATGACTGAAGGGTCTATTCCTGGCATGTCCTCGTGACTCCAGGCGAACACATCCCAATTCTTCTTGAGGAAGCCTGTAAGTGCTTGTTCAACCACGAGACTCGCAAGGGTTCTAATTTTTGTTATCCGATCAGGTGGATTTCTTCAAGCTGCTCAACAGGCTCCGTCGTACTTCAGTGTTCTTCTATGCTCATGATCTGAAGGTGGTCCTCCATTTCCATCATGGCCACGTAGCACTTACGTGCGACCACTTGATTTCTACGTAGTTCTCCTACTCCATAATCAGTAGGGAATTTAATCATCAAATGGCAAGTTGAGGTCGCTGCCTTCAATGAATTGAGGGTGGGTCGCCCTAAGATAGTGTTGTAGGCAGACGAACAGTCGACCACGAGAAATGTCACGTCCTTGGTGATCTGCTGAGGATAGTCGCCTATCGTTACGGACAGTGTAATCGCACCTAAAGGAAATACCCTTGTTCCTCTGAAACCGATGAATAGGGCATTCGTCGGAATTAGTTGTTCTCTGCCAATTCTCATTTGCTGGAA
Source organism: Quercus variabilis (assembly GCA_030445155.1). Taxonomy (NCBI): domain Eukaryota; kingdom Viridiplantae; phylum Streptophyta; class Magnoliopsida; order Fagales; family Fagaceae; genus Quercus; species Quercus variabilis. The sequence goes on along the minus strand of CP129452.1, from coordinate 5,767,331 downwards.
TGCTGGGTAATACAGGATGTCTGCCGAGCTCCCATTGTCGACGAGCACCCGGTGCAAGTTGTAGTCCCCTACTCGTAGGCTGACAACAAGCGCATCATCGTGCAAATGGTGAAGACGTCACGCATCCTCTTCTAAGAACCCGATGATAGGGCCTTCTCTTCGTGTTATTTTTGGTACTGGGCCTATCAGCTGGACATTCTAGACCATCCTAAGGTACATCTTTCGAGCCTTTTTGGATGACCTGATAGTCGTTCCTCCTACAATCATTCTTATGTCACCAATGGGAGGTCGAGGATGATCATTATCCCATCGTAGGGGCTGCTCTTGAGGCAATGGATCTATTCTTTCCTTGCTTACGAACTTTTGTAATTTCCCTTGTCTTATAAGGGCCTCGATCTGCTGCTTTAAGTCACAACAATCGGTTGTGTCATGACTTTGGTCTCGGTAGAAGCGGCAATATTTGTCTCTAGTACGCTTGCTAGGATCTCCCTTCAGCCTTCCGGGGAAGGTCGGAGCCCCTTCGTCCTTGATTTGCATTAGGACTTGATCTATCGGGGTGGTTAGCAGGGTGAAGCTTGTGAACCTTCCCCCTGGGGGCTTAGAATGCCTTTCATCTCTTCGGTCTCCTGTCCTCAGCTTCTTCCGCTTTTGGTCTTGCCTTACATCTTCCGGTCTCTCCTTTTTTCTTGGCTTTTCCTTTCGAGCCTGCAACGCATCCTTAACATTCATGTATTTGGTGGCCCTGTAGAGTACTTCCGACATTGTCTTCAAGTCATTTTTGTATAGTGAGAACAAAAACTAACCCTTTCGCAACCCATTTGTAAAGGCTGCTACAAGTATTTTGTCGTCGACTTTGTCGATCGAGAGCGCTTCCTTATTGAAGCGTGTTATGTAGGATCTCAGTGTCTCATCCTCTCATTGCTTGATACTTATCAAGCATGCCGTGGACTTTTTATACCTGTGCCCCCCAATAAAGTGTGTAGTAAACTGAGCGCTTAGCTCCTTAAAAGTGCTGATAAAGTTCAGCGTCTATCGGCTGAACCATACCCTGGCGAGGCCTTTCAATGTTGTAGGGAAGACCCTACACATGATTTTGTCTGCTACCCTTTGAAGGTGCATTAAAGTCTTGAAGGTCTCCAGGTGATCCAGTGGGTCCTTCACTCCGTCGTAACTGTCTATATACGGCATGCGAAATTTATGTGGTAGGGGGAAGGAATTGACGGCTGTAGTGAATGGCGAGTCAGTGCGATTTACCAGATCATCAAGGTCGCTGGATACCCGTCCTTTGAGGGCATTCATCATGACCTCCATTTGTTCCTTTATTGCCTGTATCTCCATGACAATGTGTGGTTGAGTTGCATCCGTGATGGATGGCATGCTTAAACTCTGACGCTCCGGTCTACTCGGAGCATTACTGCCCTCCAGCCTTTCTTGTTCTCTTCTATCAGCACTGGTGCCTTCTTGGTCCTACCCTTGAATGTCGTGACCTGCATTTTTCTGGTGTAACTATTCCTCCAGATCGCGGTCCTGCTTAGTAGGGCGCTCTACGGCGGCGCCCAAGGTTTGCACTTGCCTTTCAAGGGTCGCTGCGTGGGTTTTGTCTCCCTGAATGTTGTTCGTTGTCGCCATCGAGCGAGTCAACACCATGCAACTCTTTTGTCCAAAAAGCGTTGCAATGGCTTACAAACCAAAAAACATCAGATCGCTTCCCACAGACGACGCCAACTGATGATGCCGAAAATATCACCAGTGAGTCACACGATGTTTGCACACTCGAAACGATACCTGCACAACAACAACAACAACAACAACAACAACAACAACGACAACGACAACAAAAAAAAAAAAAAAAAAAGACCTTACAAAGAGCACTGGTGTGGTGCCGGCCAAATACCCTCTAAAGGTCAAGTTAGAACTTGTTACAACTCTAGAGTGCTAAAGAGGGGTTAATTATGCGTACTTTGATTTGTGAGGGTATTGGGTCTTTTATAGTCGTAAAGGATTGACCTCTCTGTCTTGGAGTAGAAGTCTTTTCCTTATAAGAGTCCTCGTGAGCATAGATTGCAGAACCCTTTCCTTATAGGACTCTAATATTGAACATGGAATATAAGTCATCTCTTTATTATTCATGTGTGGTGGCCAAGTCATGGTTTTATTAGACCTGTCTATTTTAAGACCGTCAGTTTGTCTTATTCCCTTTAATCAGGAAGGGTCATTAACCTTATAAAGGAATCAGCCCTTTAGGGTTCTTTGCAGACCTCCTTCCACAACAACCTATCACGGTCCGTCAGCTTTAAGGTCTTCAGCCTCCTTTATAACTTAGCTCGTCAGCATGAGCTGTAGGCTCCATACTGGGTAAAGCCGACGGGTTAAGCATGGGGTGCCTTTGTGTGCCATAATTTTGTCTTGTCATTGGTCCTTAAGGTTTGCGTAATAAGTGTTTTTGGCCTCTGAAATTTCAAATGAGTGCTATTTATCTCTAAAATTTAAAAAATGAGTACTATTAGTCATTATTTTAACTTTTATTAGCATTTTTGCTTACGTGACTAATGAAACAATGAAGTGACATTTTTTAAGTGATGTGGCAATACTTAGCGACTTGAATTGTATTTTAACCTTTTAAAAAAAAAAAAAACTATTGGCCTAAATTAGGCCCAATACTCACCATTCACTCAGGAATCTAGCCGAAAAAATATGTACATATAGGTGCTAGATTTGGCAAAGTAAGCGGCAAATTTTTTTTCATCATTGAATTCCAAAACGGCACTTTAATATTGCCCACCAATGAAATAAATATTAGGTTGAAGCTAACTGAATGGCTATTTAATTGTTTCTCAAAAAAATTAATAAATAATAATGGCTAATTAATTCAAGCCACATTTTCACATGTACAATATCATTCTCACATATCACCGCACACTCTTGGTATGATAGTCACTCCACAAGTATAAGTGTTTGTGGGGTAGGGGGGCAAAGGTCAGGGTTTAAGTCTCCAAAAGGGAATTTTACACACATATACACTTAGATTAGGCTATAATAGAATTTCTATCTTGTAAATAAAAAAAATAAAAAATCATTCTCACATCACAATTCACATGTACTTCATCCCAAAGTAAGTTAATTGAATCCTTTCTTTTGTTAGGTAGCCAAGTCCTTGGAGTTTTTAATATATATACATACATATATATATATATATATATATATATATATATATATATATCTCTTTCTCTCTGTTCATTGTAGCAAAGCGATGGATTTGTTTCACAATTTATAGAACATTGTACTCCGTCCTTTAACTCTCACTGGGTTATTTCTCTTCACGCCTCCATTTCTTTTTCTCAAGTTTCTTTGGTCCTTAAAAAGATCCATATACTTTGAAAACGTGGCTGACAAAGTCATACTGATTACGGGAGCATCTTCAGGAATTGGCGAGGTATTTATATTAATATATATATATATATATATATAAAGTATAAACAGTGGCGGAGGAAGCTTATTTAATCCCTCCTTTTTTATCAAATTCATTCCTCAACTTAGAGATATTATATATTGATAAGTATAAAAGTTAAAAATATTATGTTTTTATATAGACAGTGAGTCACAACTATAAGACTCAATTAAACAAGCTTGTGACTGAACAAGCTCACGAGAACATTATTATGTTTAAGCTCAGCTTATTTAATAATTGACCTTAAACTTAGAGTTGAAATTGACTCATTTCTAAATTAATGAACACAAACAAATTTTTTTGCACAAGAAATGTAATTTATTTTATAAACAACTTAATTTATTTACAAAATAAGTTCCTTTTCACAAGCATACCGGGAAGGACATATTCTGATATTCAATCCTGTGCGTTAAGTTTACCTTTGCTAAGTAATGACTGTAGAGTCGAGCTTACAAGTGTATAAGTTACTGAGAATTCCTTCTTTGAGTGGACATAGAACCAACAATAAACCACATTTACATATATATGTCATTCATTCAACTAAGCAGGACAAAAGAAAGTTTATATATATATATATATATATATCACACACACTTCTACAAGCTATGTAGAACCAACACTACTAAACCACATTTACTTATCTATGTCATTCATTTAACTCAGCAAAACGAAAAAGAAAGAAAAAGTTTCATTATATTTCATTATAATCAATACAACTTATCAATTTATAAATTTTAGCACTCCCCACACTTCCACGAGATAATATCTTAAGAAGACTCCAATTGGGGAGTATATATTATACTAATTCTTCACTTTTTTTTACTATATATTAAGGAAATGGATTCTTAAACCTTTTTTTTTTTTGCCATGTGAAGCGTAAGGGTATATTCAACATATTTCTCGTATACTATTAAATAGCCTTTATCCCCTTAGAAATTTCTTGGCTCCAACCCTTTTTTTTTTTTTTGAACTAGTTTAGAAATACTACTAAATAGAGGCCTCCCATTCTCCCATGCACTCCAACTAGTGATGGCTCTAGCCTTTGTTAATATATAGATATCTAACTCCCTTATACATTGGGTATTAATGTTGCATATTGACTTTGTGAGTTTGAAGCATGTTGCTTACGAGTACGCAAAGAGAGGTGCTCGTTTAGCCCTTGTTGCAAGAAGAGAGGACTGTCTTCGAGTAGTTGCAAATAAAGGCCGCAAGCTAGGATCACCGGAGGTTATCGTGTCATGCGCCGATGTTTCCAAAGTTGAAGAATGTAAGAGATTTGTTGATGAAGCAATGAGCCGCTTTGGACGATGTAAGTGTCAGGCTTTTTATTTTATGTTTTTACCATGAGTTTCAACTCATCCTTCCCTTGTAAAAGTAATGTAGAGGTTGATATCATGACTTCAAGATCTACTGAGCGAATGTGCAACTTAATTATCAATGACAAAAATTGAGAGATATGTAATTTGGTTTTTGGACCTTTATATATTTACATTATATTTGCAATATAAATTTACATTGTAGACACAAAAAGTAGTAAATATTTACTACTTTTTGTGCATATAACATTAATGTTATATACATTTACAAAAAGGGTATAATATTTACCACTTTTTGTAAATGTGTACAATGTTTGCCACTTTTTTGTGTCTATAATGTAAATTTACATAGTAAAATTAAAGAAGAATTTCCCTTTGTTTTCTATGGCTTTGTGGAAAAAAAAAATTGTAACTTGTATTATGGTGGATGGCGTTTTTGGAACAGTGGACCATTTGGTGAACAACGCTGGAATACTACAACTACGCTTGTTTGAAGATTTCGCCCAATTATTTCATATTGCTTCAGTTATGGTAAAAAGACCATAACACTGTAACAGTACTTGTTATTGGAATTTTAAAAATGAATGGTGATACCAATTGTCTATTAGATAATGTCATCCAATATTATTGCATCTCTAGGCCTAGCATTAACCATGTTCGGATTCTCTCTATTTAAAATAGATATATTTTATAGTTTTAGATTAAATGGTGTAACACTTTGTACACTGCCAAATCCAAAAATAAAACTTTAATTATGAAATAGACCTTATCTATTTTAAGTAAAATTGAGAGGATCATGTTCCAATGTTTATGCGTTTGTCAATATAAAATAGGCATGGTGGTTCAATTCAAATCCTACTAGCTATTCACATCCAAATACACAAAAACTTCGCAACAAAATTGCACACTATAGAGTACAAATTTTTATTTGATGTTAAGCTGCGTTTGTTCAAGAATTAACCTATTTTTTGTCTGAGTTTTAGGTTGCACATTTGCCCTGACTGACCAAACTTTATGTTTTTAAGGATATAAATTTCTGGGGTTCAATGTATAGCACCCATTATGCAGTTCCCCACCTAAGAAAAAGCAAAGGGAAGATTGTTGTAATTGCTTCAACTCGAGCATGGTTAAGTACTCCCAAGATTTAGCTTCTACAATGTAAGAAACCTCCTAATTTGTGTTATTCCCATTTTTTCCTTCTCACTGATTGCTTGTAAAATCTGTGATGGCTTCAGGCAGGCAAGGCAGCCCTGATATCCTTTTTTGAGACATTGGGGACTGAATTTGGACAGGACATTGAATCCTGGAGTGATTGAGTCAGAAATGACTCAAGGCCATTATCTATCAGAGGTAGGCTTTAGAAAAAGTATAATGTGAATTATCAAACATAGCTAATCGTTTACCCTACCAGTGTGTTGCATTTGTATTATGGCTATGGTCAATGGAGGAGAGGGATTTTGGAAAAGCATCAAAACATAATGATGCCTTATTTCTATTTTTCCTCGTGGTTGACAAAAATGAGCTCTCCTTTATAGCCTGTCAGTATCAATTGAACCAAAGCTTGAATTAAAAATAATAATAATAATAATAATAATAAAACCCTTCCAACTCCCATGTGAACCTTCTCAAAAATATTATAAAATAATTAAAAAAACTCCGACGTGGACGTGCAAGAAAATATTGTGCTTATATAATTGATTTTACATATGCGAATTCGTGTATTCCAATTAGCTCAACTAATAAAGTTTTTTGTTATTGAATAAGAGATTTGGAATTCAATCTCTGCTTATACTAAAAAATCAATTAATGTTTTGGTATGATGATAAAGTTAGGATCCATGACCTACCTCAAACTTTTGGACTTAAGACTACATTGTTGCTGTTTGGAGGCCTGCCGGACGTGTATATGACAATATGAGTGCCTAGGCCTAACAATAATTGTGCTAACCATTTTGTAATGACCCTACTACGTGTGATTTCTATTTCCAACTTAGCTACTATTTACACTTTGATTCTTATTCTCTCAAAACAATGAGGTATTTTTTTCATTTTCTTAATGTGATTTATGGTTAGATTCAAGCTGATTGGTTCCCAACTGAGACAACAGAAGGGTGTGCCAAGGCAATTTTGGACAGCGCTTGCAATGGAGACATGTATTTGACTGAGCCATCTTGGATGAAGGCAGGATTTTGGACCAAAACCTTGTGTCCTGAAGTATTCGAATGGTGCCTCCACTCACTTTTGGTTAGTAGGCCTCGGACCTCGGAGTTCAAAGAAGGACTAGGGCTGAAATTAATAGCTAAACAGCTCCAACTTGACTTTAGAACAAACTTAAATATGCCCGTTAATTTAATAAAAAAGTCAAACTCAAGTCTAGTCTAGCTCAACTATTAACAAGCTGAAACAAAATAATGTATTCGTAAACAAAGCTCATGAGCATGAGTCAATTTAGGCATACATAATATGTTTGTGAGTGTGTGTGTGTGTGAATATACTTATATAGACTAAAGATTGAATCGTGTAAATTTGTCAATAAATTCATAAGATATTAAATTATTATTTATAATTTACTGATAATATAAATAGTCCATTTCATAATAAAAGTTACATAATATTTATATGAAAAAATTAACTTTCAACAATACAAGGTTAGTGGATCTATTTTTTATAAGTTCATAAACAAAAATCAAGCTATTTGATTAACTCAAACAATATAGTTTCAACCATAATTTAGTTATTAAATTTGTGAAGGGGTAAGCGTTTACTATATATAGAAAAATAATAAGTTAATCATGTTGCTTGTGAACATGTTCGAGCTTGCCTTACAAGAGAATTAACCAAGTCTAAACATATAATCTACTTTGATGATAAGCTCAAGCGAGACATTCGAAAAGGGCCTTATTATTTACAGTTCAGAATTAAAATATCAGGTTGACATGTTAAATCAATATCTGGTCACGAAGATCTTAAAGTGTGTCTTTGTTTTTTCTAATAAACTTTATCAAACTTTGTACAAATCAGATAATTAGACGTCATCAAATCAAAGTTTTTCCCCCTACAAATGGTTTCAGCAGTATTAGGCCTCAAGATCGGCACTCATCAGTCTTATTGGAAAGAGGCAGAAGTACCACTAAGCTATAGGGTAATGAAATCAAAGTAAATTTTGATACACGACCAAATACATAATCGACATTCAGGTGACTCATCACTCAAGTCTAATGGACTTCATGACTTTGGCAAGACGTCTATAAGTAACATGGGGGTAAACTTTTCATCTCATTCTACCTTTTATATCAAATAAACTTCATATTTATGAAAAAAGACAAGATAATGTGTCACTGCACATACTAATCTGACAAGAGCTAGAAAATAGTAACACTGCTCACTAAACATTCAAGACGTCATGCATCTTGGTATTTTTCATCTAGCTCTAACAACTAATGCAAGCACAAGGAAATGAGAATGCCACAGAGAAACTCTACATGCCTTTCTTCAAGAGGTCAGCGGTTTCAATTTTCTACGTGATATTGCTTACAAGAAATCCACAAAAGAAACTTTTGAGAACAGGCCAACTGTTCAATGAACTTGTTCCTGCGATCACCCCTCTACAAGGCAAATCTCAACAATGACATCTCTAAGGGATATTTGCTCTAGGAAGCAATCCAGAACCTAAGACGAAAAGTAAAAATGTGAAAGTACAGGATAAAATAAAAGCTAGATATCTTGTTGCAAGAATATTGGTGATTTTATGGATAAAAACTTTTTACATAGAAGGCAGACTATATTGAAATATTTAGGCAAAATGGTGAACTAATCAATTCAGTTGAAATACTAATGCAACAGAAAAGGAACTACAGCCCCAATGAGAGGTCATTTGGAAAGAACTAATAGTCAAACAATGAGGAGAGATACTCGCATGATTTTTTTTTTTTTTTTTTCTAATGGTTAGAAATCTCCTAGGCTACTACCCATACCCCTCCCCTCACCCTCAACCCCTACCTAGGGAGGTGCCATCAGACCAAATGGGTCATTGGCAAGATACTCGCATAGAATTGCTTCTGCTGTATGTCTTCAAGTTCATTGTCCCAGGATGCAACATATAAACCAGGAAAGAAATACAAGGCCAACAACTGGCAGGGCACTTTGAGTGTCCAAAATAACACCTTTTGCTTCTTTCATCTTATCAAGATCATAATTCTGAGTGACATCACCATAACAAATTACCTGCCACTGAAAATGCCCTCCTTCAGCCATCATCAGTTCTCTTCCAATAATTTCTCAATTGAGAATGCAACCATCATATTTGATAATCATTAGTTTTTTATATTACACAATTTCAGTTTTAGTTTTCAAAAGTTGGTTTTCTCTTGCTCACTTTGTCTGGCTTTCACCATCTCGTTGGTTAGAAAATTACATGATAGAGCCAAACAGTGCCATTTTCCAGTAACTTTAAAAGTGGCTGATGTGTTGTAACAACAAAGTCGGGAAAGCCACTTTTTTGCACTTAAGAAGCTTAGTTGATCAAACCCAGTGGATTCATAAGAACCTAAGAAGTTTGTTTAAAAGAAATAAGAACAATGTAGAGCAGATGAAAGTCCACAACTAGGAATTTAAGGAATTATTCTTAGCCTCCTAGGAATGAACTCAACATTGTGGTAAGCAATCCAAACATCCTTAATACTCTTTATCTTTAATGCATAGGAAGTTCAACAATTTTTTTGCAAAAATAATTGGGACTGATGGCTTTACTTAATGAAGATGAAAGTTGGAGACTTGGAGTTATAATCAAACTAGGAAAAGAAATATCATCTATCACAGTCTTTTTCTCTACTTTTTTCCCCCAAATAGCAATCTACAAATCATAGTTAACCTCATAGTTTGGAAATTCAAGAAATTTACCTAAGCTGCAGCACTGTTTCTTCAGAGCTTGACCTCCACATCAACACCAGCAGGAAGATCAAGTTGCATCAAAGAATCAATTGTTTGTGCAGTTGGGTAAAGAATATCAATGAGGCGCTGGTGTGTACGGATCTCAAAATGGAATCTTGCATCCTTGTGCACATGTGGTGATTTGAGAACGCAATAGATTCGCTTCTTGGTTGGTAATGGAACAGGACCCATGGTTTTTGCATTTGTAGTCCTTGCAGCATCCAATATCTGCTTGCAGGAGTCCTCTATTAGGGGCACCCAGTATGATCTAAGCTTAATTCTGATTTTCTGCTTTGGGGCCATCTGCAAACAAAACATCATTTTAGATTATTACAATTCTACTAGAAAGGTAGAAAAAATGACAGACAAATAGTTCTAACAGAAAAGATATATTTTGATTTTTCAGCCAGCCCTGACTTCTTTGTTGTTGGCCCCGTGGTTATTTTTCAACAACTTAAGGGTTATTCATATGGCCATTTCATATATCCTTAATGGCCAAGCAGTAGTGAAGGATGTGAATTAAATTTCTAAAACAACTAAAAAGTTCCATTTGTTGCAAGCAAAACATTTGCTGCTTAGCAAGGCGCTGCATTATAAACAAGGTGGTACTATTACTGAAGAGAGTGACTACATGATCTATTGGTTGATGTTTACAAAGAAGGCCGTTCCAGAATCAGATAGGTGAGAGGAATAGTCGCAGCTAGCAGGCAACAGTTGAGTCAGAACTCTAGCATATGAATATATAAGAAAAGGCAAAACTGGCATATGAGGATCTACTTCATCGACAAGAACATTTCCAGACTAAAAACTGAACTTAACTTGACTAATCCCAACTGTCTGAGGAACATCTTTTACTTGGAAATAGGAAATGATTCACTTAACTCCAAATTACAATCTTGTACATGTAATCCTGTGGCAACTTACTCCTCGGGATCATAGCTTCATCTTCTACTCCATTGAAAAACAGATTTTACAGTACAAGACTTCAAATCAATTTCTTTAGCAGTGAAAGTTACTCTCATGAAATAAAATCCAAATTGCACAAAGTATTACACACCCATTTCATCTAGTCTGTCATCCTATTGATCCCAACCATTACATATTGCCGCCCCCATTCAGACTTTTTCTTCTCATTGAAATTTAAAGTTTTCTTGAGTAAAATAGTAAAATAAAATCTAACACTCAAAAATTTTCTCTTCTTTTTTCCACAATATGAAAATCAACCAAACATTAGTAAGATATATACCGTGTCTGCATCCGCACCAATACTGAGTGAAGAAGTACTGGGTGTCTCGGAATCTCCAACCTAAAACACAGATAATTGATGTTAAATTCAAAGCCATAAAAATTAAACTCCTTTAGATATTTGATGAACCGCACTAAAGAAAATATTTCTATTTTCCAATCCCACATTTTCTCAGCAACCAAACATGGCAAATGCTTTCATGCTCATCTGTTTTCAGTTTCCCAGAAATAAAAAACCATACCCATTTGCCCAAATAGCGTTTTAAGCTTAATTGAGGTCAAAAGGAGAAAACTTGATAAACAAATACATTTTCTTTTCCCACATTTTCTCTACAACCAAACAGAATTTAAGCAAAACAAAACAAAAGGGCAAGAATTACAGACCTCAAAGGTTGTAGGGTCAGACTCATCTGGGGTTTCTAGAGGTGGGTCTAGAGTTTCTGGGGACTTCAACACTTCAGGAGCAGCATAAATCCTAGTAGATGGTAGTGAGGGTTTAAGGGCTTTGAGCTTTGAGGCTTTAAAAGTGTAGAAAGAGAAAGAAGAGAGTTTTGGTTTGGAAGGAAATGGAGAAGAATTGGGCAATGGAATGGAAGGAATTAGTGTTGCAGAGATTGAAGAAACTGCCATGGAAGAAAGCTCTCTCTCTCTCTCTCTCTCTCTCAGTTTTTCTCTATTTTGCTGTGTGTATGAGTTTCACTCCGTGTTGCTTGTTCTAACTAGAATTATCCAAATAATTTTTTCTTTATTTCCTGTTTGATAATAAAAAAAATAAAAATAAAAATTGTTTTGGGAAATTATATAATGGCCCTTTTGGGCTAGGTGGGAAGTCTAAAGTTGAAATCTATGTCTGCTTCAATTGGGCTTTGGTTGGTGTCCAAAACTAAAGGTGGAGGATCATTTGATTAACGTTATTGAACCGGCCCATATCCAAGAATGTGTTAATGGGTTTTATGTCGGATCATCTTAAAAGAGTTGTAACTTGTAATAAGCGAGTTGGATTGTAAGTAAACCCATATTTTTTCGGGTGAAAAAAAATATTAAACATAAAAAATAACAAAATATTCAAAAATAAAAATTAAATAATACATAGATTCTTAAATTTACATGATTCAAAGTTCACTCATAATATTATTATCATAAAATAGCAATAACAACAAAAAAAAAAAAAAAAACTTTTATTTCATGAACCATGTCAAGTTATGAATCTACACAAGTGTATTTGTTCATGTTGCATGTAAAATAATAATAATTTTATAGTACCAAGGATTTTTTTTTTTTTTTTTTTTTGATGAACATATTACCTAGGAGGATAACTAATAAACTTTAAAAATAAAACATTACATATTAGGTAAAGAAAAGCAAGTAAATATTAATATGAATTTTGTCTCAATTTAATCAGCGTTAGTGGTAAATCCAACGCTAGAAATCTTCATACTTTAAAATTATTATCTGTCATATAAATGTTTTCACACTATTTACACTTTGTCCTGCATTGAGTGATCTATTGTAAAGTGATTGCATGGACTTTGTGCATAAAATTAAAAGTGCAACCGATTGTGTTTAGGCAAGGTAAGGTATGAAAAACATAATAATAATAATGTGTCTATGTCCACTTAAACGCATATTTATGGTTTTAGTTCTAATACAAAATAGTGACGTTGGTGCCTCATAAAATAGCATAACTTGTGTTACAACTCACTCACGTGGCGAGTTGTAAGTAGTAAAGGTATGTCTTCACATAGACCTACCATTACACCTCTATAACATACAACTCGCTACGTGAATGAGTTGTGGCATGAGTTGTGTCATTTTACATGACACCAACAATACTCAATATAAAAATGTATGTTATACCTTTTTATTAATATTTAATATGGAGGGACTCCAGTAAAAGCACTAACATTCCAATTGATGTATTATCATTTTGGCTTATCTCCATCATCAAATCAATAATGGGGGTATTCAACAAAAATAAATATAAAAAATCAAGAATGGGGGCAGTACAACAATTCATAAAACCAGCAATTACCTACAAAGATAGAGCCAGAGTTTTGAGTTAGGGGGGCAAAATTATTCTAAGATTGAATCTCACAAAAGGATTCATTTTTGTTTTTTTAATAAGAAAAAAAGGAATAATTATTATTACTAAATAAAGACAAATATAAGAATGTGGAAAATATGCATAAGAAATTAATTATAAATTTATTACTTATTTGTGGGGACAAGGCCCAAAACAGTATATTGGGTCTTGGGACCTGTCCGAGGATGTTAGCATGTCCGAGGAAAGAAAAATAAGTTGAGAGATTCCAACTTAGCGCCTCATGAGTAAGAAAGGGGAGTGAGGCGGTCCGAGGAGGGATACCTCCTTGGCCATGACGAACATTACTCTGATACGTGTTCCAGCGACGAAAACAACCTCAATGGTGTCAGAAGCATGTCTCGTAAACACATGAGAAAGAAGGAAATCCAAAAATATCTAAGGAAAAGGTGCCACTTCCGCATTAAATGCACTGCAGCTACTTTTCTGACTACATTTATGCGGAGAAGACCACTGAACAGTGTTTTCTTGGCCACCGCGACTCACAAAAAGCCAGAAAGGGTGTCTGATGAGACAAGTACTCAAGTGGTGGCTGGAACGGTTGACAAATAGAGGGCCAAGATCACCAATAAGGAGGTATATAATGTAAGAGACCCCTGAAGGAAAGGGGATCAGGAAAAAGAAAGAAAGAACACTGTAACAACCAGAATTGCACTTGTAATCAGCTTCATTGGTCTATAAGAATATTTGCCTCCTCAGACAATACATTCAACTAATCTTACGTGTTTTGTTCTTGTATGACGGTCATTCAAATCTATCCTAGCCATTGGTAGATTTACTAAGGCCTAGTTTTTTGACCCACTCTCTACAAATTTATTATACTGGGCTCATTAACCTACCATCCCATACATATTGGGTTAGGGCTGTAAACCGTGCCCTTACATTATCAATTCATAATTTATTAGTTTTCAAGTTATAAATTTATAGCTAGTTATATCTAATGTATTTCCCTCAACAACCCATTAGCCAACCAAATATTTTTACTAACTGTACAATATTTTTTTTTTCACTTTTACTGTACTTACTCACTCTATCTATTCTCTTTATAAGTTATAGAAAGTCATGCTCACACACACTCGACACTTCATAGTTTTGCAACATAATTTAGAAAGAAAAATTTAATTAAAAAAATAATACAGTCACACACAGAGACACAAATAACATAAATAGGTATGGAGGGAGATTCCAAGAGATAAACAAAATACATAAATGGGTATGGAGGAAGAGAGAAGAAACGTCTGCTATTCATGTACACTAAATTGTTTGGGTTGATCTGACTTTTTATTTAGGCATATTTTTTTACTAAAGGGGCCAAAAGTTTGGAGACTTGGGGGGGGGGGGGGGGGAGAGAGGGGGTTGATTTAATTTTTTTTGTGAAAATACGTGTGGGTAAAAAAATATATGAAAATACGTGTTATGGTATTTAAAAAACAGTTTTCATTGTTTAAACACAATTACCAAACGAGGCCATAGTTGTTGTTTTTTCAAAATCTCAAGAGGGGCAATGGCCCCCCAATGCCAAACTATAACTCCGTCTCTGATAACCTATTACTTCTAAACTTTCAATTAAATAACATGATTGATGAATCAATAATTGCATTTAGCTAGGGTTCCAACCAAATTCATTTTCTCTCAACATTTTGAATTATTATAAGCTTAGCACTTTACACTAGGCCACCATTCAAAAAAGAAAAAAATTTTGTTTCAAAATGGATCGGGTCACAGGTCAATCCATTTTCACTTCGAGTCAAAAATCTAAGGTTACTAGAACTTGGTCCAATTTTGTCATGACTAGTTTTAGATAACTCAAAAAGTATACTTTGTTATTAAATAAGAGAATTGGACTTCAAAGAATTTTTACACCCAATACTAAATTGATATATATATATATATATATATTATCGGATGTCCTCGAAGGGTCAATTTGATATTTTGATATCATCAACTATAGTAACGGAAGCATTCTCACCCAAAAAAAAAAAAAAATCTATGGTAACGGAAGAAGTAATAAGTTCAAACCCTAAGGAATCTTATATATAAAAAAATAATAATAATAATAATAAAATTAAAAAAAAAAAAAAAAAAAAAAGCTATATATTTATATTAGGCAAAAGACAAATGATTTCAAGTGTTTGGTTGAAATACTTTCCGGAAATGTTATTTTCGGGAAAGGAAAATATTTTCAAGTGTTTGGTTGCATTTCAAAAAATACTTTGAAAAATATTTTCTGGTGGTTGGCTGTATTCTTAAAAATACTATAGAAAACACATTTTCTCAGTTTCCAAACAAATATATAATATCATTTCTCAGTCCACAAACACAAAAGAAACAAAACCGAAGAAAAAAATCATCAAGGGTGGGATGGGTCGTGGTGCGATCGGCGCAGTGCAACTTGCCGGTGGATAGATTAGCTCAAGGGTGGGTCAACGAAGTGGGATGGGTCGCCGGAGTGGGATGGGCTAGTGAGGATGAGGGATGGGTTAATCGGTTCGTGGGTTCGTGGCGCAATCTCGCCGAAGGACGAGGTGGCTCGATCAGTTCATGGGTTCATGGCGCAATCTCACTGTCGCACGGAGGGGACGAGAACGGAGATTTGATTTTTCGGCACGATCTCTCTCTCTCTCTCTCTCTCTCTCTCTCTCTTTGTTTGCGCGTCTGAGTCCTTTCTCTCTCTCTTTCTCTCTTTGCACTTCTCTGAAATTGATTTGAAGGTAAAACAGAAGCTGAAAATATTTTCCAGGTCAAAGGGGCTATTTTACTGTCAAAGTAAATGATTTTTCGGAAAATTCTATTTTCCATGCACAACCAAACACGCAATTTCATGTAAAAGGATTTCCTGAAATCGTTTTCACCCAAAACAAACACAGCCAAAGTTTGATTTGAATCACTACTAACTGCAAGTAGTAGTAAATATATGTAAACTACTATTGTCATCATAAATACAAGAGTGGACTCATTTACATTGGGATGGAAATTGGAAAGGCATAAAATATTGAATCTGCATACATATTAGTACTATGTTTTTACAGTGATGGTGATGGTGGGTGTAGAATTCTATAAATCTTAGCAGGCATTGATTGCATATTAGAGTCCAAGAGATGGATCAAAAGGCAATTTTGCTTATTAGTTATTACAATATGTGAGGATAAAATAGGGTTGGAAATCCAAGTTTCCTGTTACATTCTTGCAAGGGATTGACATCTAAAATAATTTAGAAGAAAAATTATTGGGAAAAAAATTTAGATTTAAAAATACATGTCATTTCCAACCAAAATTATATATATATTAATTGAGCCAATGAGATTAGAATTTTGGAGAATTTCATGTAGCTTTATTCAAGCTTGGTCGTATCATTTAAAAAAAACAAAAACAAAAACAAAAAATAAGAGTTAAGTAATGTACGCCAACCTTTGAGCAGGACACTTAGGTTAAGACCGGTAAGCAATTCCTTATGGATGCCCACTAGTCTAATTCAACTTTCAGAATATTGTTGGAGAGAGAATTTATCAAATAAACAATAAATTTTGAAGAGAGAAACATAGAGAGGCATAGACGGCAAGCTACTTTTATACTATGAAGACTTTTGGATGCCATTCATAACTGCATGCACATGTACTATATTTGGATTTCCAAAAGGGCCACTCGGTAATCATTACAATGAAGGACACGACGAAATGATTGATTTTGGTATGGGACACCTTGAACTTTGCAGAAGAAGTACCGTCTATCTATTCTCATTTCTCTTCAAGCCATACTGCTGTAATTGCCAGGAAAATACACATATTGAATGGGAAAGGTTATTTGTTTATATGCTAAAATTGTTAAAAGTATAATTACACTAAAAATGGAAAAATAAAAAGTTGTAAAAGGTTTAAGTTTTAAAAAAGAAAACAATATTAATCGAAACTCGCATCTCTCAAAACTCTTTTTTTTTTTTTTTTTTTTTTTGATAAGCACATTACTCTAAACTTTTAATTAGAAGAACTCCCCTAGAAGTCTATAAGTTATATTTTGAAAGGCTTGCTCAAAAGGATACCTCGGTTGCTAAAGTTATGCAATGTCACAATCATTTTCATCCTTTTAAATTTAAACAATTATTGTGATGTATGAAACAATTAGTAAGACCCATACTTGTCAATTTATAGTTTAAATCTAGGCCTGTAGTAAGCTTAATTCATAACGTTTCTTGTCATTGGAACATGTGATCAAGTCCCTCATTTAACAGAAAAGTAAAAAAAAAAAAAAAAGTGTGATCAAGTTCCTCCAGTATCAAAAATGTGGTTTCTCAACCCAAAAAATAAAAATAAAAATCCTTCAGTATCAAAAATAAATTCATTAATATATTAACTTAATGGTAAAAAACAATTGTCACAAGATTAATGACACTCTTTATAGTGCTGATACCTCTGATTCAGACCATTCTTTATGATAAATATAATTTGACGACTCAATTGCCACCTTAATTTATGACTCATTTGGAGTGTCCAAATTTTCTAATCTTACTTACAATGCTTTATTCAATTTCCTCAACAATTTTTTTTTTTTGGGAAAGAAATTTCCTTAAGATTAGTCGTCCTAATCTTGAGCCAAATGGGCAATTTTTGTTTCCAACATGTGATAAAAATCAGATTAATAGGGATCGTGGTAATTGCATAAACCCATTTAAGTAGGAAAATGGGCAACACCTCCTAACCTGGTGCGCGTGGAATGTCCGAGAAACATGCACTCCTATTTAAGTCAAAATGAATAGCAAAGCACAAAAAATAAACCAACTCTCAACGTTCATGGAAAGACACTGCTCCTATTATAAACCAAAAAAAACAATCATAATTTTGAAAATGCAAAGGTTTCTTTGTCATTGTTCAGTTTAATTTCTTCAGCTAAAGAACCTGTAAGGCTGTAACCGCTCTTTTGTTCACTACTAAGTTTAACTTTTAATTACTCACTAATAAAGTGACTAAAAAAACCACCTTCTGCATGATCAAAAGGCCAAAGAACTCTTTGAATTCTTTCAAGTTTAAACTCTTATTTCAGTAGCACCATCTTTGTACTTATCCTCTTCTTCTTTGCAATAACTGCACCACTTAATAGGTTTTTTTTCCATATATATAACTAGCATGGTTTATTCTTTCTGTTCTCATGGCTGGAATCTAATAAGGACTTGCAAGAGACACTGCTACACTACGCTCCTATATTTATTACTCTCACTTCTTTCACACCCCTCCAACTCCAATACTTTGCGTAACTATCAATTATCAAAATCAAAGCCACCCCCACTAGGAAAAATAACGGTATTTAGATAGAGAAAGGTCAAGGAATTTTTCTGGTTGTTGTATTTGCTTGTGTTGGAGCACTTTTTAACACTAAAATCAGAGATATATAAAAGTACTATATGTACTGGAAAGCTCATGGGTTTATCTGGTTTCAGTGCTTTTTTTGTGGTTGTCTTGGTGGTTTTGGATGGTGTTCAAGTGGGATTTGTGAAAGGTGAAAGCTTTGCTGAGAATTATATTAGTTGGGATGATATGAAGGTTGATGAGCATGAGGCGGGATTGAACACTAGATATGAATATCAAGGAAGGCGGATTATTGTGGTTGACAAGAATGGTTTGGGAGATTCTAATACAGTTCAAGGAGCAGTTGATATGGTTCCGGAGCATAATACAGAAAGAGTGAAAATTTATATTCATCCAGGAATATACAGGTAATGTGAGGGAAGTGTGTGTGTGTGTATAAAACTTCTTTTGGGGCCATAAATTGGTCTGTCTTGTTTGAAATTTATCAGAATCATATAGAAGTTTTGTGATCTCAATTTTCTACCCAATCTTAAGGCATTTCTTTGTTTGTTGTGATAAACTTTTAGAGAACCGCCAAAATTAGTTTTTTTGAGTTTTGTACACTTTTTAATCTTAACAGTTGTGTTGTTGGTATCAAAAAAAATAGTTGTATTGTTTATGGGGGTTGAGTAGGAACAAATAGTGGCTACGTGGGTATTAAAATGTAGTTACATGATTTTAAATGGCTTTCTCTCTCCCTCTCATAAGATCAATCTTTTCATTTTGGCCTCTGATCTACATGACCACATTGCTGGCACATTATAACCAAAATGTGCAAATCTTCTTGATTTTGAGTTCGATTCTATTGAAAAAATGCGATGCATAATTAACTTAATATATATTTTTTCATTTCATTTTTTAATGCTAGGTTTTTCACATAATGAGAATTGAAACATGCTCATACTGTTGCGTACTTTTCTGCAGAGAGAAGGTACTTGTGCCAATTACCAAGCCATATATTTCGTTTATTGGGAGCCAGGATCAAACTGCAATTACAAAAATTACTTGGAACAATAAAGCATCAGATAGAGACCGAATTGGACTTCCACTTGGAACCTACAGATCAGCTTCTGTGACTGTAGAATCCGATTACTTTTGCGCAACTAATATCACTGTTGAGGTAACAACAACTTCTCTTCCATACAAATTAATAAAATGGAATATAAACCAAAGCATGCATGATTAAATTTTTCTTTGCAGCATTAACTAACTCATTTTGTAAGCTCATAAACAACTGTAGAACACAGTAGCTGCAGTGCCTGGAGGATTTGGAATGCAAGCAGTGGCACTTAGAATTGCTGGGGATAAAGCCATGTTCTATAGAGTCAGGATTTTGGGGACACAAGACACTCTCTTAGATGACACTGGCTCACACTACTTCTACTGGTGTCATATTCAAGGAAGTGTAGACTTCATATTTGGAACCGCAAGATCACTTTATCAGGTAAAGTGCCATTATTATTTTTGTGAAGAGGACCCCAAATTTAAGTTGTAAAAGCTAAACTAGTATACTTAAAAGATCATTTTTTTTCGTTCAAAATCTTGGGTATTTCTTTTGGTGATTCTAATATTTGAAGTGGGTGTTTGGAAACAGGATTGTGTCATTCAATCAACAGCTAAGAATTGGGGAGCTATTGCAGCTCATCACAGAAATTCACCATATGAAAATACAGGGTTCTCTTTTGTAAACTGCACAATCAGAGGAACTGGTGAAATCTTATTGGGAAGAGCTTGGGGTGACTATTCAAGAGCAATTTACTCATACTGTGATATGGATAATATCATATCTTCCTCAGGATGGAGTGACTGGAGGCACCCATCTAGGCAGAGGTATAACTTAACTAAAAATATATAACTAAGATTTTCCTCATAGATAGTATAATGATCTGAGAATTGCACATACAGGACAGTGGTGTTTGGGGAATACCAATGCAGGGGCGGAGGAGCAAATACAAGAGGTCGGGTGCCATGGTCCAAATCTTTCAGTTACGATGAAGTTAGGCCTTTTCTGGACAGAAAATTCATAGATGGAGACCAGTGGCTTAGACTATAGTGCTTCTCCCACCTAGTTTGATTAACTTTAATCGCTTCCCTATCATTATCTATTCATTCTCATATACCAAGGACTCTTCATGTCCTATAAGGCTAAAACAGTATTTTTAAGGCACATGAATTTTGATTCTTTTTCTTTTCTTTTTTTTTTTTTTTTTTTTTTTTGCTCTATATCTTGTAATGCAAACAATAAGGATAGTCCAGATGGTGTATGCTAAAACTGTCACCTAATTATTCACATTGTAATAAGACATGATATATTCTTTACTTGAGTCGTTTAGTTGTGTGGTGTTATTATAAAGCAATTGAAATTGACACAGATCCATGAATATATCACAGTTGGGTGCGACCGCATGTACATGCTGCAATGAGAGCACAGAGCAAATAGTGTTTCCAGCACAAATGAAATAGCTTATTATTAAAAGGTTGGAGCAGTCCAAATGAAGACATAACTAATAAGTAGTAAATTTTTTACTTTTATGGTAAGTCTTCAAATTTGTTGATACAAGTAAGAAGCACATAAGCGAGTCAATCCGACTCATTTGGAGTGCTTCTAAGCAAAGAAATTTAAATCTAATACAATCAGTGGATACTGATAGCCATCATAAATCCTAAACCTCAAACCTGTACACCTACTAAGGCTACAAAGTCAAGTCCAATGGCAATGAGCTTTCCCTACACCCGTGTAACTATTTACAAATCCAAACAATCCACTCAAGCACTCAACATTAACCGAAAATACTTGCATCATCACCATCATAAATTATGGCATACAATCTCCTGTTGGTCATCTTATGATGCCACTTCCATGAGTTCTACTACTGCTTCACAATCCTGCCCAGAATTATCCAAATTCTCAGTTTTGTCACCATACTCACCATCATTTTCATGTTTGTCATCATCATCATTACCTTGGACATCATCTACATTATCACAACTGTCATTCGTCTCAACACCATCAACCTCCATTTTTATGTCATTTAATGATAGGGACTTCTTATCAACCCTGTCCATATCTTCAGGAAGGCCATCAGAACTGGCAAATGTAGATGAGTTGAGTTTTTCATCTTCAACAGTATTACAATTAGTACTGCTAGGAGCTTCAACATATGACACAGAAAAACCAGATTTTGTATCTTGGACAAGGTTTGAGGCTGTGGCAAGCTTGGTGTCTGAGCCAGTAGTTTCAGATATGGTTGAGAGTATGTCAGGCTTTCCCTGTATATCAACCCACTGGTCCCCGATCCAATCTTTGGATTTTCTTAGATCCTTTTTGTGTATATTCAGAAGTAAGCTCTCCCCTGCCACCATGTAAGTCACATTACAAAGAGAGAGAGAGAGGATATAGAAGCAAAAATAAAAGAAACATGAAGCTAAATTAGCGTACCTGGAATGAAAATTTGCACAGTACCATCACTAGAGTTATCCAATCCAGTTACAACTCCTTCCCACCAGCCATCACTCCACCATGCATCAACTGCAGTCCCAACCTCAAGGTCAAGGTCTACTTGCTCTTTAGGAGGGGCTGGCCTGATTGTTAAGCGACCCGAATGCCTCATGCCAAGTTTATCAGGCATAGCCATTTTGAAAGCAGGGATCCATTCCTACAAATTGGAGAACATCTTAACTACTTTCCAAGATAGGAACTCTGGTTTTAGAAGAAAATTAGGAGATACATATGACTGGTGTCATAGAAAATAGGAGATTTGTATAAAGTTATGTTAGAGCTGACTTTGCTAGATTGCAACTCATTATTGGTCTATTGAATTTTCTATAAAATGTGAAATAAACTACAAATATAAGAAAATATTTGATTGTGAATGGTCAATCAGAATTGAAACTTAAAAAAGATGTGGCATTACCTAAGGTAGACATTTATCATAATATTCTTCAAAGGCTATGATGTCAACTAACCATAGAAGTTTTGTTTATCAAATTATACCATGAATTAAATCATTTATTTAGTATAATGGAAAATTCAAATGCAAACTGTAATTTATACTCCTCTATTCAGAGTTGGAAAATGTTGTAGAGAGTAGATTTAAATGACTGATCATACCTCAAGATTTCCACATCCATCTTCATCCTGCACGTCATCATATCGAACTTTCATCTGTTTTCGTGATACCTGCAAGACATTGCACCTGAACCAGCATCCTCTGATGCCACTATCTTGGCAAAGCAACTCTATCTTTTCATCAACCTTAAATGGTGAGGTATACCAAGGGGGACATTCAATGCGCTTTAGAGAAAGCAATCTCCTGCTGCCTGAGAAACCATAATTTAAGTTCTCATAAGGTTCATATGTCATCATCTGGTGAACTCTACCAGAATTTCTGACCCTTAAATTATCAGCCAGAAACCTTTGACAAACTCTACCACTTCTGGTCCTCTTAGCTCCTAGCTTTACATCGTCACCTGCGCTTAACCGTTCTTCTTCTTCCCCATTCAAGCTATGGCATATAGACTCGGGCCTTACAGAGGGATCAGGACCCAAACAAGAGAGAATTGGTTGATCAAAATAGCCTTGCAATTTACTGAGATCAAAGGGCTTCACTCTGTTGCTTCTGAACTGCCTATAGCACAGGTGTACTCGGGCTAACAACGCATGAGGAAAAGAAGCTACACATTTCTCATAATGTTCACGAGTTAAGACTGTGGCAGGGCCATCAACACACTCTGCACTAATGACCTGTGCATATGGTGTGAAGAAAACTTCTTTTGGGTGAGGATTTCGTACAGGAATTACCCCCTTGACTTCCTGATTGTAGTGAAACCACCTTACTTTCACCTTTTTCTGACCCCTCTTGTCTTCATACATATCTTCCAGATAAGCAAGATAGTGATTTTCTCCCTTCGCCATGACAAGGACAAAGGATTGAATCTAAAAATCAGAAAAGATGAAAAACTGTCAGAGCAACTGACATCATCATTAGAAATCAAGTGATCTTTCCATCAAAAGGCACTCCTCAACGCAAGTCTCAAAAACTTATAAAGAATACTTGTCCCAAATCCCCGAAGGACATGCATAAAGATGCCATGCTCGGATGAAATGTGCACTGCTTGCTATGAAGCATATGAGGCATGTAAGATATCAAGAGGAAATTAAAATCTCTGTTACAGGATTGTGACTTGAAAATCAATTTTCTTTCACTGCAGCAGGTTCTTGTTCTATTAATTTACTCTTGAGAATTGAAAATGCAATTTTCTATAAATTACATGTGAATGCAATTTGGCCCATGCCTTAACACCTCATGCGCTTAACATTTAAAACACCCCATATCATGCATTCCCTTTAAAATTAATTAGTGGATGCTTACTGCTATTGTAATCCCATTCCTGCAAAATGCTGGATAATGCTTGAGCTGTTTACCACATTTCCATGCAACACCTGACCAAACAATGTCTGAATGGTGTCCCTTGAAACTCCTTGGAAGTCGGCCCTAATACACAGGTGTCAGAAATATTGTGAGTTTTGGTTAGGAATAACAACAACAACAACAACAATAATAATAATAATACCGTATCATCTGGTACTTGAGTCCGCAGAGTGCTCACTCCATTCATTAGAGATTCAGAGGACCCTACAGGTTGTATTGAGTCATGTTTTGGAGATTCTGTAATTGACAATTGGTAAAGACGATGTAAATGTTCCAGAGAAAACATTCCAACTTCTTGATTGCTAATAGAATAAATTTAAATAATAAAATAAAACTAATAAACTGAAGACTAATCTACTACTAATGAAGCTTATCTATAGGAATATAAAATTATATTACCACCTTAAAATTCTAATATGAAGAATAAAAAAGCAAAAATCTCCTACACAGAAGTAAGGGCTCTTAATGCTCCAACTTGATTGATGTTTCACTTGTATTCCTGTTAAAAATTACATCTAATACCACTATCTGTTGCCTTGCCTGAACTAATATGTCCAAGCTCCATATCTGATGACCAAAATATACTAAAATTTCTTTTAATAAAAACCATGTACAACGCTATCTAATTTCAGAATACAGAAGGATAAGCACATAAACTTCCAAACATAGGATTTCTGACAGATTCTACCAAGTTCGGTTTGAAGAATCTTAATTGAATACAGCTCTATCACATTTGTATTACGTATAAAAGGTTGAAGGGTGGAAGTGGTGCAGCCTTATCCAAAACACAGATTTTAACTACTAGAATATAATGAACTTCAATCTTGGCCTCAATGAGTTGCATCAATGGGACAAAAGACAATGTCATGTATCAATGACTGAAGCAAGATAAATATAATTATATTGCCCAAAAAAAGAGCAAAAATCATTTTGAAACATATGGAGGGACACCAAGTTATATTTATGGGATGATCCATAAAACACAAGGCATTGAAGACAGCAAGGAGATAACAAGTCATTTCTGACATGAAGGACTGTAAAAGACACCAAATTTTGATTGAAGCCTTGGAAATTCTTGCCCATTTTATGACACTAAACTTTCCATGCTGTCAATGACTAACATCTAATAAGCTGTATAGCAAAAACTTAACATTAATTATATCAAATTTTCATGGGACCTCAATGAAAAATATATAAAGATTATCCGTTAGCCCCTTATTAAATCTCTTCACCATTCCCATGTATTCAGTGCAACTCATGTAATTTTTTCCAATTACCCATGTAATCTACAGCGATAGCTGGTAAGTATGTATGGGAAAACCAAATAACCAAAAGGGGGAACACATACCAGACCGATCTCCATGTACATTCTGCTTCGATAGCATAGAAGTAAGCCAGTCCACAACCTCTCTCCTCGACCGCCATTTATAACCAGCATGGATGGAACTTTCCTTCCCATAAGCCTGCAAAAACTCCTCAGCAACAACATAGAACATGTGCCTAACACTTCTCTCAGTTCCCACAACGGCACGGATGGATTCCCCAGTGGAATCTTTCAGGAAATAGTGAACCACTCGGTTACCACGCTCCTGTGATACAAATTGCTCTTTCCACTCCACAAAACAGTGACTATTTCCAGTCATCTTGCTCTCAAAAGTGGGAGAAAACAGCTACGACTATACAGGAGTACAGGACACCAAAAACCCCACTTGATCAAATTACATAGCTGAAGTACCACAATACAAGATCAAACCTAACCAAACAGAGCACGTTTTCAGACAAAGCTACAATCTTGCAATTATTTATAACCCTGGTGCCATTAACCCTAAGAAAATTCATGTTCTATCTGCTAAAACCCTCAAATACTGTAGCAAAGAAATACAGGGTATTTCATCAAACTCATCAGAACTTGCAAAAAGCCCACAATTTAAAATTCAAAAGGCAGATCAAAGAGCCCCAAGTACAAAGTTGAAGATGCCCCAAGTAAGTGGGACACAGCTCAACACAACAAACCCAGATGATTCAGTTGCCTTCAGAATCAACACCGTCAACAATTCACAAAGGTTCTACCATTAAAGCACAAATTTTGAGAAACATTTACCCCAATCTGATAAACCCTAGGAAGCACCACAAAGAAGGATTCTAACAAACCAGAAGTGGGTTTTTGACAAGGTTGACCAGAACCCAAAAGACAAGTACTTTGAAGGTTTACAAGCAGCAGATCAGGAACCTCAAAGTCAGAAAAAAGTGGGTCAGGGCTTGAAGAGCCCCCCAAGAGGAACAAAGATGTGGCTTTGGCTGCTTTTGCCAAGAGAATCACCAAAAATATGAAATGGGCATTTCAATTTAGACCACAAGAGTGAAACTTTCAGCACCAAAAGATGGGTTGTCAAAGTTTTGATGCTAGAAAAGAACCTGGTGATAGTGATGTTGAAAATTTCAAGAAAGAGGAGGGCAGTACAAAAGGTCTTGTACCTGTTTTGTTGAGTACAAGGGGGAGCAAAGGAAGATAAGAAATAGAGAAGAAGATGAGGTAAGAGATGAAGAAAGGGCAATATACCTTAAAACGAGCATGGACATGGAGAGTGTGAGAGTTGCAGAGCCTTGGAAATGTGCATCCCATGCAGCTGAGCTAATGAGGTGAGAGAAGAACAGGGGACTGGTTGAAGAAGAAAAGGTAAACAACAATTTGTAAATTGATTTTTTTTTTTTTTTTTTTTTTTTTTTTGTGGTGATGCCTAGGTTTTATTTATTTATTTTTAATAGTAAAGTGGGCCTAGGATTAAGCATTCTTTAAAAATCATAATAACAACTTTGCTGAAAATAAAATTAGCCTCGTCACACATGTATTTTGCGCGAGTAACGAGGTTTTTTTTTTTTTTTTTTTTAGTATCATAATTTTTATTCACCTTAATTTAAGATATTTTTCTCTTCTATCCAATTAAATCACAGTCATAGTAATTTTTATTTTAAACATAAAAAATACATTCATTAAAAAGAAAAAAAAATTACAAACAAATGTGAAGAGAAAACAATTCAAACACCAACCTAAATAAATAAATAATAAAAAAAAAGAGTACATTAAAATTCACTTTTTTTTTAATAGTTCAAAAATAAAGAAGATATGAAAAAAGACAAAAACAAATACCCAAAAAAAATGTGAGATTAAAATTTAGAAGAAGGGAACCGAAAAGAAAAGAAAAAAAAAAGGTACATGTAAGTTTTGATAAAGGGGAAAAAAAATGTTAGGCTTAATGGTTTTATTTTATAACCACACCAAAAAAAAAATTCTCTTTATTTTTAATATGAAAATTTTATTTTGAGAATCTAATTTATAAGTGGATAAAGCAATTTAAAAATCAACAAGAGAGTGACTCTTTTTTTTAGACAATGTTTTAGTGAGTTAGAATTGTATTTTTACTCATGTTCTTTAGTTTTGTTTCTACTTAAATGTAGGCACATAAGAGTATTTTTGAACAAAAAAAAAATGAGAATCCTAAATAGGGGATGCCCCTTAAATAGTAGTATAGATAAAATTAATAATTTTTTTTTAAAAGATAATTATAATAGGATAAAATTAAAGTATAGTACCTTAAGTGTTGTTCTTTAGGTTCCCTTTTTAACATTCAGTCATGTATCTATTTAACTAAAAAATATACTTTCATCTCATGAAAAAAAAATCTACATTGCAAAATCTAAAATCTACATTGCAAAATCTTAAAAAGTGAATCTAAAGAACAGCACATAAATACTATACTTAAGTCTTGCTCATTACAATATGTTGTTAATTTCGCAACTTGAATATTTTTTTTTTTTAACCCCCAAGTACTTTATGCATGAAGAAATGTCAATTTAGATACAGAATTTTTGGTAAAATTGATTACTTATTGACAAAAGGGACTAAATACTTATATTTTTATTCATAGATGAGATCCGTCTTTTATATGAGATGACATACAATATCTAATAATTCTTCATTTGGATCTATGGCCCATTTAATGCAATAAATATTTTGTTGCTAATTTTTTTGAAGAAAAATAAATTTATATTTTAAATCCAATAGTTTGGAGGGTATGGTTTCAAAACTATAAATTATATTATATAAATTCGAAGCAATTTGGTTTGTGGTTGACTTTATAATATTGTGCCATATTTTTTCAAAAAAATATTATGTCATATAAATTTTTTATGACTCATAATTTTACACATTATTATTCTAATATATATTTTCATTGATTTTAAAAATTTTGTATATTTTTTTAATCTTTTTTTTTTTTGTATCTCCTTTAGAATCTTTTGTAATCATATTTTTTAAAATTATTTAGTAAATAGATTTTTATACAAATATAATCATAATAAAAATCTAGTAATAACTACTATAATTATTAAAATTTTAATTTAGATAAAAATAAAAATAAAAGACAGGGAAATTCATGTTTTAAAATTTCTCATGCATTACACCGATTAATGATTGTTCATATATCATATATAATATATTAAAGTGGAAGCTCAATTAAGAATTCAAAATTTTAAGTTACACTCTAAATTAAAAGATAGAGAAACCATATTTTTTACTCATGCATATTCAAAGTTATCAGCTAGTTAAATATATTTGATTCTAAATAATGTTGTATAATTCCCATAAATCCTATGAGATTCTTAAGCAATTTCATATTTTGTTTTGAGGTTTGTGGAATCCTTTAAAAAATGTGGGTATTTATATACCCATAAATTGAGAATATTCTATTTTATAATAAAGTATTTATGCAATAGGTTAAATTATATATATATATATATATATAATGGTTATATGCACCTCTGTTGATCACTTTTTTATTTTTTATTTCCTATTCGGAATTTTAAAGTCGTTTAAGAAAATAAATATTTAACAATGCATGACAGCATGAAATTTTTTTTTTTTCTTGAGGGATGACATTTTGATAAACTATAAAAATTACAATAATTTTATATGTGTTGTATGTGTAAATGTTATATTATTATTTTAGGATATTTGACTTAATTCATGGTTCATATTATTTCTTATTATTTATTTGTAGAAAACCGCATTAAAGTAATAATGAATACACTTGAGAATATATTTATAAATCTAAGTATAATTTGGAAAGAATAAATTATTCCTATTAGATTTCTATCGGCTTAATCAGAAACTGGAGACCAAGCTAATTCATCCAACCGGTTCATGAAGTATGTTGTCTAGAAATTTTTTTTTTAATATATATATATATATATATATATAATTGCAGGCATGTGGACTCAAAACAACTTTCAATTTATTATTAAATTTAAATTTTAAAAGAGGTAAAATTTAGCATTTGGTTCATAAAATTTGGGTCAAGTTCTGTTTTAATTCTTGAATTTGAAAGTTTTTGGTCCTAGGATTAGTCCTTTCATAATTTGTATTATAATTATTACTTTGGTCCTAGGATGACATTTCTTTAAAGGAATCTCAAATTTTTGCAACTAATATAAGAACCTAATCCAAATTTTATGTACTAATTATATATTTCAACTTTAAAAATTATTCAAGGTAACCAATCATTAGGAATAAAAAACAAGTTTTCATTGTTAAAGGCTACACAAGATCCTGCATGAAAACAAACTTATATCATACATTTTTGGGATGTCTTGTATACTTTCATTTTAGTAGCTTTCACAAATTCAATTTATTATTTTTATAAAAGTGAATTCTATTTAATTCATACTTACTTGCATATATGGAATTAAATTTGGAAAAGATTATATTTGATTTTTCCGCCCTTTGGAAACTAAAGTAAACTTCTTGGCTTTGTAAAATTTAACAAAATAAATAAACAAATTCTTGTTTACTTTGTGCGTGCAAGATGTTTTTGATTGTGGCTTTGTGGTTGAAGGCTTTGGAGCTATCAACAGAACTTACCTGTTTCCTTGTTATATAGTATATGGTTAATATTCAATGTCAAATTGTATACTCAAGGTTTTGGCAAAAATAGACAAACAAAAAAATTATTTATAAAATACCCCCTGTTTTATTGGTCTCATCTAAACTGGCAGTCAGGACTCAGGCACACCAAAAAGGTAGCCAGCAGGTGGGAAAAAAGGTTTTATAAACCTAGAAGAATCTTGGCAAATCTTTAATTCATTAAAAAAATATTTTTTAATAAATTGGATAGAATTTGAATGCATAGTCTATTTTACAAAGATTGATCATATCGATACTTAATTACCGATAAATTTCTTTAAAATTTGATTCCAAATCTCCTATTTAACCGTAAAAGACTTTACAGTTTTCCAATTACCTTAATTAAAATCTAAGATTCTTTGAGTTAAAAATTATAGGAACTCTTTGGTTAATTAAAGAGTAATTTTGGTATTATATAAAAAGTCACTACTTTTGCTACACTGATCTTACGTAATAAACTGTGACTAATTGTATGTTATCACTTTCATATAGACCTACCATTTTTTCTTAACCACTCACATTTTGCCACATTAACAGTACTTGTGACAAGAGTTGTGGTTTATTAGGTGGTTTAAGAATTTTTCTTTTGTAAATTCAAGTAACTACTTTCCCGGGCTGCACACTTTTCTTAATGTCATATGGCAAAAAGCACATGTTATTACTATTTCAAACTACAAATTAACCTAATACATATTGTATATAATACATGCTTTACAGATGTAGCAAATGTCCTTTTTTTTTAAGGAGGGTATATTCGATTCTCAAACTCGGTTTAAACCACATGACCCAACAATCTTTCACATGGTCAACTATATCGGCTCTACTGGAAATTCAACTGACCTAGTGGCTATATTTTTTTCTGCTCACATTTTTTTTAACAAGTGAGAAATGGGTTTCAAACATAATAGGTTTCAACTAAGCCAGACAGTGTTACTAAAATCATGAAAATTCTTTGCTAACCATGCATGGACCTTTATCAAAGAAAGAAAAGGGTACTTGTAAAGTGAGTTTTAAATGCAAGCTTTACGTACTGAAGGTACTGTGATGATTTACAGATTATAATTGTCCACAGACTCCACACACAACAACATAGCATTGTCCCACAAAGTTAATCGTATATAGGGTACCTGGGAACCTCATAAGGTCACAAAATGTGATCTGCTGGTCCACATTGCTGGCTAACTACAACCACATGCAAGATATGTGTGTAAAATTTCCCTTATCCAATTCAGTAGCTCAGTACTAGTCGCATCTATTTACCAAGAACCCCTCTGAAATCTGTAAAAAAAAAAGGCGTCAACACATTTTCTATAGCCCTTTAATTTGCTTATTTTGGAGAAATTGTATTTTTCTAGTCTAAACCATACCTCATTTTACGCTTGTCTTCTAAACTACAAGAATGCATGATTACCCTGTAAACTAAAACTTGTGTAACACTTATAATCTCTCTTGCCAATCTGTTACTTTTTCAATTAAGTCTAATGGAATGTAACATTAAAAAACCAATTTACCATCTACTGTTTGTTTTGGAGAGAGGAATAAATTGGTTTTTTAATACTAAATTTTGTTAGACTTAACCCCAAAATAGATGGCGTAGGAGTTAAGTGTTACAAAGTTATAATTTTGGGGGTATCAATTGTGCATATTCTATAATTCAGAGGCAAAATGTAAAATGAGGTATAATTTAAGATTAAAAAAAAGGTTTAATTTGCCCCCCTTATTTTTATTGACTTTGAAGTAATTTTATATTCACATTGATGATGTCAAAATTGTATCTATTCCTCTCTGTCTCTGAATGATTCAATGTGTTCTTCCCAAAGATGAAAAGAAAATCTTCAAGTATGAGCATAACCAGAAGTTTCCAATGATAAACCAACCCTATTCTCATAGAACCAATAGTTAAGTGCCACGTGAGGATATAACCAAATGTATCCAACAACATTAGTTCATGATGTTGCACAAATGGGGGTTGGTGTAGTTATAGATAACTTATATACAACACTCCAACAGTTTTATTATAAGTTATAACATCCAATGATCAGTGATCAATGACATTTTTGAATTTTTAATGCCGACATGACAGTAGGTGAGTGAAATAGATTACTTTGTGTTGAGTAAATGTTATGCCATTAGACGGTAGTGGTGGTTTCTTAGACAAAGCACTGAACGTTAAACATTTGAATTTTGAAGTAACAAATGCTCTGGCCGAATAGGATTACATAGTTGTGATGATTTAGCCTTGAGTGTAATTATTATGCTTCTTTGATACCCAAAAAGAAAACATTGACAATTTGAATGTTTTCCTTATCCTTTTCATCATTGGGACAATTAAGTCAACTTTATAAATTCACCAATACTTGTATGCGTCTAGTTATTTGCTAAAAACTCATATTAATCGAAGGAACCACAAGGGAGTTCTCACCCCAGTGGATTTCTTGGTTCAAGCTTCAAAGAGATCCCTCGTATTACTTCTTTTACATTTTTTTTTGTACTCTAATGTAATGTTCGGTTTTTTTTTTTTTTTTAACTAGTAATTAATAGAACATTGTAATTTTTTTTTTAGTGATGTTAAGGATACTACAAATGTTACTAAAAAATTTTGGAAATTAATATCTGATCAACTATTAAACTCAAAACAAAGAAGACATTAAGAAATTAATTTGTATTGTTGATGTGGCACAATTTAAATTCATTGTCATGTACACTTTTATTCATTCTCAAAAAAAAAAAAAAAAAAAACTCTTTTATAGTACCATTAATTAATAGTACCTTTAGCATTTTTCTATCTCTTAACATTTTTCATAACTGATGACATCAGTTATTGTAATTATCACTCTCATATGTATTCACAACTAACACCACTTATGTTTTGCGCCATAGGCCACTTACAATATCAACAATGGTAAAAAGTGTTGTCCCTAAACTTATTGTTTTCTGTATTTGAAGCTCATACAAAAAAGAAATTAATATTCAAATTTCATGAGTTTTCTAAAAAAAAAAAAAATTTATGAGTTAAAAGGGAAAAGAAAAATACATTCGAAAATAAACATTAGACGGGCATGTATTGCCAAGAGCCTTGTAGCTTATCTAGCACATTCTAATATTCCTAACAAAGAAATCTAAGGTTTAGATCGTCCCTCAACAATAGAATTTCTAACCTCGGATGTGAACTTATAAGCCCCACTTAAATACAGGATAAGATTGATCCATCTAATTCCTTTTTCTTTCTTTTTAAAATTAGACTTATATTGACTGGGTAATTGCCTAATTGGAGACTCAGATTTTTTTTTTTTCGATATAGATTTATATTGACTTGGTAATTGAGAATTGGTGTACCCAAGTGCCTCAAGAAACGTTCTCATTGTTAGGAAAACTAGGAGCCCAACTTATTGGACATCAGCCCAAATCCAAAGTTTAAATTCTTGCCACTGTTGTCAAGTTTCTTCCATATTCTGCCTAATATAGTTATTAAGCATTGTCCATTCAAGAGCTATAACCGATAGCAAATGACAAAACCTTAACTTTATTCCCTGCCTCAAATACGTAACTGGGATAGAAACTTCACCATCACAATTATGTAGACAGAAATTCTCGGAGGTCTTCCACCATGCATTACCAGCTTGCCTTTGTAGTTACCTCGAATTTAGGTTGTCTTAATAAATAAGCCACCAGAGAAATTACAATCACTGCCCAATAAGTGTCCTGGTGCTGTCTCTACACAAGCAGTTTGTCCAGGATTCAAGCCTCAGCCATCTAACATTCAGTATCAAGTCTACTTGCCTTATGCCTTAATTGAGAAAAAGCAAAACTTATCAACCAATGATGCAATGCTTCTAAGAAAGTTCAAGAGATTTTTGAGCAGCAGCAGCATATAATAGAACTAGGACCTCTTATCTATTTAATTTAATTATTACTAGCCAGGCGCCTGGGCCTTTTCTTCTTTTGCATGCCAAAAAGGTTCCATGTTTTCATGCTTTCATAATAACTCTGGTGAAATTAACAATAAAAGATTATAAAGCTGTGTTTGTATTTTTAGTCAAATAGCCATGTAGGCCTACACCATACGGGATTTCTATTTCGATGCATTCAGGTCTACACAACTGTGAATTAACTTTCTTTCTAATATAATGTCAAGAGAAGGCTTCAGCACATGCCAATGGTTTCATATGCATGTACAAGTGCACATGCCAAAGGTACGATCTCTATATTTCTCTTATTTCCTATGATCTTGCAATCACTTACATATTTACTTTAATAAGCTCCAAACAGCAATCACACCAGTGTGTAAAATACAAAAAGTGGTCAAATTTACAAATTTTCCACAAAAAACTACCCACACCAGTGTGTTAAAAGCCTTTTGTTTGTGGTGGTTGATTGGCTGAACCCATGGTGTTTGGCCATGGTGGTCTAGGTTAGGTGGAATTTGGGTTTAGAGAGCTAGAAAGAGAAGGGGTTTAATTTATGCAGGTTTCGGCCTTTGTGGTGGTAATGTGAGGTCCGGCCATGGCCATGGAGCTCCAGCCTTGGAGGTTTGGCTTTGTGATGGTGAAGAGAGGAGAGTTGAGAGGTGAGAGAGAACTTTTTACTTTTTGAGGAAAAGATGAGAATGAACGTGAAGAGAATAAAATGGAATGTATAATAGATAATCTAATGTGGATGTTTTGTAAAATTGTCTGTGTAAAATATAAAATGTGGGTTTTTGAGCTAAAATAGACAGTAAATTTTACAAAGGCTGATGCAAATGCTCTTACATTAGGTAAATGCATACGCCTGTTTATCCATACATATTCACTTAAGTTGCCCATTCTTTAGTATATTCATTCATTGAATATATGTCACTCATGCATTTTCTATCTCTAAACAGATGTGTATAAATTAAAAACTAGAACATGAACACGGGTATGAACAAAAAATTTGATTAGTAATTTTATAAATCTCATTCCCAAGAGAATGTCCACGACAACTTAACCAAAAAGTAAATTGGTAAAGTTACTGTATATCCAATAACTTTTAAGAGTCAAAAGATACATGGGAGGTCATTGGCCAATTAAATGGTACCTCTCAAGCGCTGAGATTAGGTTCTTGGAAATGAATTGATGGACACTGGTGGTCCATGGGAGTATCTCCACTGATCACACGCAGAGCATTTCTCCAACTTCACACTGTTTTCCAACGTACAAAATTTACAGGACCAGATTGTGTACTTGATACCAGCATCTTTTGGCTTTTGTGTGCTACAGACCTCACATACTAGAGCCAGCGGCTGCAGTAATACACCACCATTCACATGCAAAACACTCATGAGTATTATAGTAGGAGTGCAGGCAAGTAAAATTTATATATAATGACCGTAGAATAGGATAAAGTGGAGCATAAGAAACTGAAAGTAAATATAAACTCAAGCAAGTCTTTATCATCTAACTAATGACCAGTACCTTTTCACAATCTCTAGATTGCTTCCCATGGCATAAAATTTAATATGAAATGTTCATAGGTTTGACAATGTAAAGGACCTTTTAGTTCTGTGAGCAATTCCCAGTTAAAGGGGGGGGGGGGGGGGGAGAGAGAGAGAGAGAGAGAGAGGAAGAGAGAGATGAAATGCTTGCTTTATGCGTAAGTAAGAAAGAGTAAACAAAAAACCAGGCACTTATCAAACTTTTTTTATTATTGGTCAGCTACACATGCATCGAGTGGATCTTGAATCCATGACCTCACCCTAGGGGAAAGAGTGCCAGTTGAGGTAGAGTTCATTGGCAAAACAGTATGTTAATCACCGTAAGATAATTTACATGACCATTTCATAATAAACTTGTTCTAAGTGAAGTACAAGCGAAACCAATTTTTCTCTGCTTATGCTACAAAACTTGGCCTGCATGGGTGAACTTTGAAGCAACGTACTCATTACATATCCAAAAGGACATATACAGAAAAATATTCCTTCCATTAAAAACTGAATATATAAAATAATATTATGCATTAAAGCACTTACTGGATTCAATAAAGTGCATGTTCCACATTCCCACATAGCAGGTTCCTCTGAGTTCAGTGTTCTATCACACATTGTATCACGACTAAGCACTGGCTCAGAAGATGAAGGACAGGACAAATCCACGAAATCAGGTTCAGGCTGACAAGTCGATTGAGAAAATGAAGTGTTATCTGAATTACCAATTCTTTTTTTAGATCTATTGTCACAATCAAGCATGGACCCAGAGGTTGAAGCATCCATAGATAAATCAACAAAATTGGATTCCGCATGATCATTGGAAGATTGACCAAATGAACTTTGATCTGATTCCCGACTTCTTTTTCGAGATACTGCTGCATCCGCAGCACGTGACCTTGAACCACCATCTAGCCCTGAACCTCCTGCACTTTGCTCCATATGTACAAGGTCCTGCAAGATATCAGAGCTACTTTCTTCATCCCCAGAAGCTTCGCAAGACTGAGAACCACACCAGATATCATCCTGTAATCTTCTTTCTGCAGCCATTGCAGCAGCTTGTATTGGACTAAGTGCAACCATAATGGTGCTATCACCACCAAGACGCTTCGGTCCAGAAGGCAAGAGAGATTCCAAACGCACTCTCTTTTCTGCAGCTGCAAGTGCAGTTTTGCGGAGAGACGAAAGAGGAGGTTGACGAGAGAAACCACCCAAACGCCTCCCAGGAAGATCAAACCCGTCACCTGTGCCAGTTATACCCTTGGTCATCAGCTCCTCACATTCCTGTACATAATCAAAGGCATCAAGCACAATAAAGCAAACAAGAGAGACACAGAGCTGCAAATTATGCAACTGAAAACCTGCTTTCTACATAGTTTCTTAAAAAAGTGATTTCAAAGCTGGAAAACAGGGTTTAGGATGTCCACAACTGAAATCCACGTAGTGCCAATTACTAAAAGAAATGAAATATAAGTATAATTCTTTGAAATTCCATAACTCCAATCCAAGTTTTTCTCCACTCCAAATTACATGAAAGTAAACATAAGATCCAAAAAAAAAAATGTTATCCAAATGGAGTGTGCAACTGTGAAAATCAGTGAAATATATATGGTACATATTGCAGTACCATACAACTGGTCCAGCACAGTTTTTGTAAGAAAAGAAGTGTTTTTTTTTTTTTTTTTTAAATAAAAGCAGAGAAAAAAGAAAAGGAATTACTTGTGTGGCTAACAAAGTAGAACTCAAATAGAGTGGATATATCATAATTAACAATCCAACTATAACACTTCTTTTCTTACTGCATTAAGTATATTCACCCATCAAAAAGACAAAATCTTCAAAAAAATTTAGGACTACACATTTGCTTATATAATTTGATCATCAATTGGGATTGGACACATGACTCAAATATTTAAGGGCTATAGATACATAAAAGAAAAATATTTGGTTTCTTAAGATGCATGAAATGCATTTCAGATTCAATTTTTTTAATCCTCTTATAAGAAATGAAACATTGAATGATAGTTGTAATAAAATGAAGGAGAATTAGAAAGACCTTTCTAAGTTCATCCCACAGCTTGTAGAAGCTGGCATTGTGAGGACCATGGGCGTTATGGCAAAGCTCATGAAGCATAGTATCAAGAACTTGATCAAAAGGGAAGAAATCCCAATCCCTGTTTGGCCTTCGAAGCCTCAGCTTCACATGCACCCCACCTCCCACATTCAACCCCAGAAGAGCTGGACTTTTTGGACTGCCAATTTGTTTATTTATAATTATCATTCAATATGGAACACAAAACAATATAAACTTAGACCCAAAAAAAGAAAAAAAAAACAATCCAAACTTATGTGCCTCACTCGACTGCCAATATATTTAACAAAACAAAACTGTAGAGTACTAACAATAGTGGAATTTACATGGGAACTTAAAACAACATATATCAAATCAATAAATATTCAACTTGGACAATGAAATGTTTTTAACAAAATCAAAATATAAAACAAGTTTGCAATTAAGTAACGATCATATCCTTGTTTAATGCAGAAAAGATATAAAATAATTCACCTAATTTTAATCAATGCAACCATTTGTCTTGGTAAAAACTAAAATCTAAATCTTTCTTCAAAGAAAACAAAAACCAAAAAATAAAAGGATATCAAACACACATTAATTCTCTCTCTCTCTCTCTCTCTCTCTCTCTCTCTCTCTCTCTCTCACACACACACACACAAAATAATGGAATATTCAATATCAATAACCTAAAATCTTTGTCTAATAGCCTATTGCATTAAAAAAAAAAAAAAAAAATCCATATTTGAATGTTACAACATAATTGGATTTGAATAAAAATCATAAATTTAACAAAACAACAACATTCAAAAAAATAATCTAACAAAGTCTTTGTCTAATAACTTAATAACAACATTCAAGAAAAAAAAAAAAAAAAGCAACTTTAAATGTTATAACATATGGGTTTGAATAAACATCATAAATTTCCAATTTTACATGAAATCAATAAAAAAGTCTATCTGTTTATTTATAATAAAAAAATAAAAAAACATATAGGGTTTGCATAAGTATCATAAATTTCCAATTTTTCATTACTTCCCCAACACTTTTTGCTACAATTTTCTCGGGAAACAAACGGAAAAGTAGAAGAGAATACCAGAACTCAGAGAGGACCTTGACCCTCCATTTGTGCTTGCGCATAATGGGTTGGACCTGCTTGGCTATTTTCTCAAGCATCTTCTTTGCCTCGTCTTGTCCAGGCTTTTTCAGGGCTTTGGTTTCCCAAACCTTGTGAAGATCGCCCAAATTCATTGCTGAATTTGAAAATTACCCAAAAGCCCTAAAGGATCTTGAAGCTAAGGTAACCAAAGCTTGGGTATTTTTAACACTGGAATTATGATGTTCATTTGTGAACGATCGGTGAATCCGTGGGAGACTGGGAAAAAGTTTTCCGATGTGGGAATTGGGATTTGGGATTTGAAGTTGAAAGGGAAGTGGAAAAAAAGGATGGCGGGATTTGAGTTTATGCTTTCTCACACGTGGGAAGTGGGTTTTTTTTTTTTTTTCCTTTTTTTTGGCAAATTACATTTTTCCCCTCTTTACTTTCTGCTTTTAAATTAGATCATGTAATTCCAAGAGGTGTTAAATTGAAGCCTGTACAAATTAAACTTTAAAATTTTAAGTTGAACCTTTAAATTTTAAAATATTGTCAATTTAAACCCCTAAATCAAATAGTAAAAAATTATGAGGTTTTAAGTTATTGTGATTTTTCGTTTTTTACCCTATTTATACATGTTGATGCTATTGCTATTTAGGCTGTGTTTGTTTTGACTTCAAAGTGTTTTCGGAAAACCATTTCCGTAAAACTTGGGTGTTTGGCTGAATTGGAAAATTCGGTCAACTGAAAATCATTTCAGCTTTGACCGGAAAATAACGCTTCCACGAGTGAAATTCATTTCACCTTCTATTTTCACTTCAAATGCTATTTTCCAGAAAACAAAGGGAGAGAGCACGAAGAAAGACCCAAACCAGCGACCCAGACCGGTGACCCAGACCAGACCTTCGCACGAATAACCGCCGGCGACCAGCGCAACCCACGAACCAAGAGCAATCGCACGACCTTCGACCCAGTGCAACCCATCGCAACCCAGAGCAATCGCACGACCTAGAGCAATCGCAAGCCCGGAGCAATCGCACAACCACCCAAACCAGACCTTCGCACGAGCAACCGCCGGCGACCAGCGCAACCTACGAACCTAGAGCAATCGCATGACCTTCGACCCAGCGCAACCCATCGCAACCCAGAGCAATCGCACGACCCAGAGCAATCGCAAGCCCGGAGCAATCGCACGACCCAGAGCAACCAGAGCAACCCACGAACCTCGACCTCGTCGCCGACCCAGACCCGTCGCCTCCACACTCTCTCTTCCTCGATCTCTTCGTTTTTTTTTATTTTTTTGTTTTTTTTTGGATGAACTGAGTATTGTTGTTGTTGTTGTTGTGTTGTTGCCGGAATTTGCTGCCAGAAATTGTTGTTGAATTGGATGTGATGTTGAAATTTTTTGTAATAATGTGAAAAATTTTCCGGAAAATAGCATTTTAGAATACATCCAAACGCATGAAAATATTTTCTACAACAATTTTCATAATTCAACCAAACACTTAAAAATATTTTCCTTTTCAGTAAAATAGCATTTCCGGAAAATATGTATTTTCCGGAGAATATTTTACACGAAACAAACACAGCCTTAAAGACGGTTGTTTCACCACTGCTTGACCTATCCAATCTATGATTTGCAATGTTGTAGACTTTAGCAAATTTTTTGTTAGTTGTACTCTTTTTTAAGAGAAAAGTTGTAATTTTAACTAAGTAAGGAGAGAACTTAGCTTTGGAACTCATTATTTAAGTTAAATTTGCAGTTGTTCATAGGTCTTTTGTTTGTTGTAAATTTTTAACTTATATTTTCTTTGCCTAGAAGAAGGATGCTGCTTTTACTTTGCTTTAATAATATTCTCAGTTTATTAGCAAAAAAAAAAAGAAAAAAAAAAGAAAAAAAGAGTCCACATTCTTCAAAGAGGAACCGTTTTGATCTTTATCTTGATTTCTTCATGGACATGAGTGTTTTAGTAAGATTGTACAGTGATTGGATACCAAGAAGATTAGGTGTTTCATCTTTATTAATTATGATTTAGCTTCATACATTCAAGAGTCGTTAGCACTCTATCCAACCGCTCTCATTCTAGCTCTTGAGCATTTCCATAGGTGTGCCATGCGAACTTGGGTTGATGCATTCTATGTTTCGTCATTTTAAACTTTAAAATTTTATAAGAGCACCCTCATCAGGTGTGCCAAATGCCAAATATTTGGCATTTGGCACACCAAAAGCTACTGTTTAACCTTCATCAGATGTTGTAAATGTTCTATAATTATAGAACATGCTACAGTACCGTCTCATATATGAGACGATACGAACCAAAATGCCATTTCTGTATATTAATTTTTTATTCAACATTTTCTCTCTCCTCTCAATATTTAATTCAACTTTTTCTCTCTCTTCTCATTATTTCCTCTCTCTCCAGTCGATGCTCTCTCTCTCTCTTTCTTCTTCAGATCACCCTCCTTCACCCTCAAATCAGCAGTGATCAAGCTGCCGTCACCGATCAAGCCGCCATCACCGATCAAGCTGCCGATCACCGATCAAGTCGTCTCATCGTTCTATGTACACCATCGTTCAACGGTACGGCGGCCTCACCCATCAACGGTAGACCATCATTCTCGTCGTCGCCACGCCGATCTCGCCATCGCCGATCTCGGGTTTGTGCCGGTGGATGTGGGTTTCTGCCGGTGGTGGGTTTGGGATGTGGGTTTGTTTGGTTCGATGGGCATGGGTTTGTGCCGACCTCTGTTGTTGTGTTTTTTTTTTTTTTTTTTTTTTTTTTTTTTTTTTGAGGTGGCATTGGTGGATGTAGGATTATGCCGGTGGTGGCTGTCGGTGTTGTTGCGGCAGTGGCTGGTGGCCGTTGTTATGGCAGTGATGGTTGTGCTGTTGTTGTTGTTGTTGCCGATGATGAGAATGATAGATAGAAATTAATATATAATTTTAATGAATAATAAATATTATTTTAATATATAGAATTGAAATATAGAACATCTGATAAATGACATGTTGTAAAATGGTGTGTTAAAATGATAAAGTAGGTTTTTGGTGTTGTAAAATGGCATTTTTTATGAGAGAGCTGATGAGAATGCTCTAAGTCATGAAAATCTAAACACTTCGCCCATATATATGTTAAAAATTAATAATAGAAAATATTCTTTACTTGAATTTCCCTCTCTTAAATGGGAGATGTATGAACTTTAGGAAAAACAATGTTCTACCAGATTTATTTCGAAGCTGCATCACATAACAAGTCTTCGAAGAGGCTCAAGAATTGGGAAAGGAAAGAACTACGCCCTTTTCTCTTGGAACTAACCTAATTTTTTTGTGGTTACCAAAAAATGTTTTCATTCTTTGCTATTTATCTTTATTGGTGTTATCCTCTGTAACTTTGTCTTTTTTGAGAAGATTATACTCTGTAACTTGATTTGTGGTTTCTAATAAATATTGACAAAATGTTTAGATTGTCAAATTTTATAAAAGTTTAGGGGTTAATTTGACAATAAAAAAAAATCTTTTTTTTTTTTTTTTGCATAATAATTAAACTCTACTTTTTTGCTAGACTTTAAAATCGTTGGACTTGACCAAAAACAAAACATAAACAAAGCTTTAAAACAAAAGTGACTTAAAAGAAAAAGGCACTCCTTCCTTTCACAAGCTCTCCCCTTTTTTTTTTTTAAAAAAAAAGAGGCTTTTAGCGCAAGGTAGAACCAAGCTGCAATTAGGGATGGCAATTTATGCCCGATCTGCGGGTACCTGATTTGGCCCGACCTTAATGGATCGGATTTTACTTGACCCGATAAATAATAGGGTTGGGTATGGGTTAAAAAAAAAAAAAAAAAAACCTAAAACGGGTCCGAGTTGAGTTTGAAGTTGACGGTACTGTAAATAAAGGTAAAAGTTAATTGAAATAGTATAGTAAGACCCATGAATAGTAAGAAAAAGTGCAGTGGAGCCCATAAATAGTAGTAAAAATAAGCTGAATAGTAAAATAAACTTGCTTTTTAAGTAGGAGCTAAACGCACACTGAGTCCATTTGGGATCTGCTTATTTTGCTGAAATTAAAAACTTTTTGCTGAAAACACTATAGATAAAGATAAAAGTTAGCTAAAATAGTATAAAAAGATTTATGAATAGTATTAAAAAGTGCAATAAGACCCATAAATAGTAGCAAAAATAAGTTAAATAATAAAATAAGTTGGTAAAAATAATCTTTACCAAATGGACACTTAAGAGTTTGTTTAGAAACAGCTTATTTAGCTGAGACTGAAAACTTTTTGCTGAAAGTATGGTAAATAAAGCTAAAAGGTAGTTGAAAAAGTATAATAGAGTTCATGAATAGTATTAAAAAGTGTAATAGGGCCATGAATATTAGTAAAAATAAGCTGAATAGTAAAAAAATGACTTTTTAAGCTAATGGCAAACACAACCTTAGTTAAAATTGAAAACTTTTTACTAAAAGTACTATAAATGAATCTAAAAAGTAGCTGAAATAATACAGTGAGACTAATGAATAGTATTAAAAAGTGCAATAAAACTTATGAATAGTAATAAAAATAAGCTAAATAGTAAAAAAAAAAAAACTTTTTAAGCTAATCCCAAACGCACATTAAAGTTTGAGATTATTTTACTCCAACCCACTCTATTCTTTTAATGAAAAAAATTATCTATATGTGATTTTAGTGATATTACTTTTTTTAATGAGTCATGTGACTTATTGAACTAATACATAATTATAGTCATAAATAGCCTCGTAAACTTCTTTTGTTTAATTTAAAAAAAAAAAAAATATTTACATCAAAACATTTTCAGGTGTTTGGCGTAACATAAATTTTTCAAACATAAATCATCAAATAGGTGCCTTCGAGTTCTTGCCGCTAGTTTGGCAACCCCCACCATTACATCGATGACCCAGCCACCAAATAAAGGGGAGTAGAGCCACCATGTGTGTTATGTAAAAGAAATTTATATATATACATATATTTACAAAATTTGACAAATAATGAAATCATTTTCAAATTTAACCAAATTTTACATTAAAATAAAAACACTAAAAATACTAAAAGTGTTACATTTTAGTTTTTAGAGTGAAACAAATGAAAGAGTTGGATTAAAAAAAAAATGCTATATTCACAATATTTTCACAATACTTTTATAGCAAATCTTAAATGGTAAGTTATTATTGATTTA
The DNA here is from genome assembly GCA_030445155.1 of Quercus variabilis. Lineage (NCBI taxonomy): Eukaryota > Viridiplantae > Streptophyta > Magnoliopsida > Fagales > Fagaceae > Quercus > Quercus variabilis. Next base: position 5,723,765 of record CP129452.1, on the reverse strand, counting down.
AATTTGAACTCACTATTAAAATCACTTTTTTACTTACTAATAAAAATAACGAGTAACACCCTATCAATTACAATTTGTTATAAAATTACTTTTTTACCTAAACTTATGCAAGCATTCACAGCAGTAGAGTTAAAAATTTAGATTTTTTAACTCTACCAAAAGTTACTTTATCCATTTTACCTACACACATGCTATAGCAGTAGATCTATTTTAGCTTTTAACACAATAAAATAATATAAATATCACAATAAAATAATATAACCACTACAATAAAATAATATATCACACACCTACAAAAAATCCATAGCACCAACCACAACCACTTCTACCATCAGCCACAGCCACAACCACAACTACCAGTCCACAGCAGGGGAAAAAAAAAAACAACCCAAATCTCCAATCTTTTTCCTCAACCTAGATCAAACAAAATTACCAATCACAAACAAAATAAAAAATCACCAATCACAAACAAGTACGTTGGCGAGCAAGCACAACCACGAGCAAGCTCTCCGATTGCCGGCGTGGGTCTGAGCTGATCGGCAGCTTGGGATGATCGGTATGTTTGAGGCTGAGAGAGTTGATTAGCGATGGGTCTAAGCTAATCAACGACTTGGGACACTAATGATCGGTGGTAGCAACGTTGACGATCAGTGGATGGTGGATGGCAGTGACATTAACCATTGGTGGATGGCAGATGGCAGATCGGTCTAAGCTGATCGGCGGCGTTGACATTGATGATAAGCTTCAGTGTGAATGACCGGAGTGAGAGAATGAATAAAAAAAAGGGGACTAGAATAAAATATTGTTTTTTTTTCTCCAAGCTACAGTGCACATCTAAAAGTTTTAACTATTGCTCCACTACTGGAGCATCATTTTAGTGACAATTGAGTTAAAATATAACATTATAGCATTATACCTACACAGCAGCTGTAAAGGGAAGCGTAAGTCTCTAAAGTCTCAGGTGAACTGGATGAGCAAGCACAACCAGTAAATGAGAGAGAGGGAATGAGAGTGAGAGAGGGAATGAGAGAGAAGGAATGAATGACCGAAGTGAGAGAATGAATAAAAAAAAAGGGGACTAGAATAAAATATTGTTTTTTTTCTCCAAGCTACAGTGCACATCTAAAAATTTTAACTATTGCTCTACTACTGGAGCATCATTTTAGTGACAATTGAGTTAAAATATAACATTATAACATTATACCTACACAGCAGCTGTAAAGGGACTCATAAGTCTCTAAAGTCTGTAAAGGGAAGCATTAATCAAGAGGAGGAATTTTGGGCTCTAAAGTCTCAGGTGAACTGGATGATACAGGGTGATCGTAACACAGCTTTTTATCATGTCTCCACGTTGGTTAGAAGGAAAAGGAACCAGATTTGGGCAATTAAAGATTCTGTTGGGGAATGGATAAATGAAGAAGATGCTGTAAAAGATTTTATTAGGAAGGGCTTCATTGGGATTTATTCAACATCGCTGGCCAGTGCTTCAAGAGCTAATCCCATTCTGTACCAATGGCAGTCTAGATTTTCTTATGTAGAGAGGGATATTATCAGTGGGGTTGCAACTGAGGAGGAAATTAGGAATGCTATATGGTCCTTAAAGCCTTTTAAGGCTCCTGGCCCAGATGGCCTTCATGCGGGGTTCTTCCAAATGTTTTGGCAAGTGGTGGGGGGCTCGGTGATAGAAGAAGTGAAGAGGATTTTTGTGGAGAGGGAGATGCATGAATTTTTGAACCAAACCCACATTGCTTTGATTCCAAAGAACCAAGGGCCCGAAACTTTGGGGAATTATAGGCCCATAAGTTTATGCAACACTGTGTACAAAGTGGTTAGGAAGATTATTGTGGCAATAATGAGGCCTTTCTTGGATAATCTCATTTCTCCTTTGCAATCGGTGTTTGTTCCTGGCAGGAAGGGAGTTGATAATGTGATTATTGCGCAGGAGCTTATCCATTCCTTAGGGAGAAAAAAGGGTAAAGTTGGTTATCTAGCTATTAAAATAGATTTGGAAAAGGCGTATGATAAATTAGAGTGGAGTTTCATTAAAGAGATGCTTATTAGGGCCAACTTTCCTTTGGACATTAGAGATCTTATTATGAGTTGTGTTTCTTCATGTCCACATCTATTTTGGTTAATGGTGAAGCTTTAGATTCAATCCGTCCTTCTAGGGGAATAAGGCAGGGAGATCCTCTTTCCCCTTACCTTTTCATCCTATGTATGGATTTTCTTGGCCAGCTTATTGAAGAGAAATGTAATGCAAAGCTTTAGTGTCCTGTTAAGGCTTCCTAAGGGGGGCCGTTTTTCTCCCATTTGATGTTTGCAGATGATATAATGCTTTTTGCAAAAGCGGATGGTGTTAATTGTTCAGCCATTAAAGATGTGTTAGATGAATTTTGTGTTGTATCGGGCCAAATAGTAAGTGATTCCAAGTCGAGAGTCTACTTCTCTCCTAATGTGGATAGAGACACTAGGAAGTCTTTGTGTGATGTTTTGGGTTTTGCCTCCACCCTTACTCTTGGGAAGTATCTTGGGTTTCCCTTGAAACATCCTGGCTCTTCTTCTCAAGAGTATAATTTTATTCTTGATAGAGTAAAGCAAAAACTTTCGGGATGGAAAGCCAACATGTTATCTTTGGCTGACTGGTCTGTGCGCATTCAAGCCTCGTCAGCTGCTATTCCATCCTATATCATGCAATGTGTTTAGCTTCCAAGCAGAATTTTGGAAGGTTTGGATAGAGTGAATCGCAATTTTTTGTGGGGATCTACGAACACAATCAAAAAAATTCATTGGGTTGGTTGGGACAAGATAACAAAAGCAAGAGATGAAAGAGGCCTTGGTTTGCAATTAGCTAAGGGGAGGAACTATGCTCTTCTGGAAAAGTTGAACTGGAGGTTCCATACTAAAGGAGAAGCTCCTTGGAACCAAGTCTTAAAGATGAAGTACCATAGTCAAAGAAGGAGGGCTGCTGCTAATCCAAATAAACTCCCCTGCTTATTAGTATGGGGAGCAATGAAGAGAGGAATGGATACTTTTCAAAAGGGCTGTAGGTGGACAGTGGGAAGGAATAGTAGTTTGAAATTTTGGTTTGATCATTGGACAACTACAGGGCCGCTTAGACATTTTATTCAAGGTCCTCTTACCCAATAAGCTAGCCTTCTGGAAGTTAACGACATATTGGTGGACACAGGTTGGAAATGGGGGAAAATTCCTTTTGAGTTTCCAGTTGAGATCAAATGGATGATTCAAGCCACTTTTACTGCACTTGTGTCGAAAGGAGTTGACAAGTTGGTGTGGGCTAATTCTTCGAAAGGTACGTTTGTGTTGAGTAGTGCTTATAGGATTGCTATGGGTATGGAAAACAATTGTCTTTCTCCTATGCGGTGGATTTGGAAGGCTGATATGCTGCCAAGAATTAAAACTTTTATGTGGTTGTGTGCCCATAATAGCATTACTGTTAAGGTTTGCCTTGAAAAAAGAGGTGTTATTCATGAGAATCTATGTCCCATATGCCAGGGAGGTTCGGAGACTATTTTGCATGCCCTTTGGGATTGCACTCATATTAAACACATTTGGAGTCAGCTGGGTGTCACGGCTACTAACCAAGCCTTTTGGAAATGTAACTTGCAGGTTTAGCTGGATTCTAATGGTACAAAGAGTGGTAGTTTAATTGCTACAAACCCTTCTTGGAAAATTGTGTTTCCCCTTGCTGTGTGGAATATTTGAAAGAGTAGGAATATGCTTGTTTTCAGTAGGAAGAATAGAAGCCCGAATTTAGCAACTGAGATAGTGAGCCAGGCCTGTGAATTTCTGCATTGTGTAGTCTCCCCAAGGGTGCAGGTCGGCAAGGTGGTCAAGAGGATGTGTTAGGAGAGGCCGCTTGTGGGTTGGAAGAAACTTAATACGGATGGAGCGTTAAATGGTGATACTAGGTTGGGTGGTTGTGGAGGCATTGTTCGTGATGAGAGGGGCCGGTGGGTTAATGGCTTTAGCAAATGAATTGGGCAAACTAACAGCTTTGAGGCTGAATTGTGGGGGCTTAGGGAGGGATTGTTGTTATGCTGTAATCTTAAGATATCCCATCTTGTGATTGAACTAGATGCTAAGGCTATTGTGGATGTTTTAGGCAACCCTTCTTATGTTAACCATGTCATTTCACCTATCTTGGATGATTGTAGGGTGTTGTTGTTTGGCTTCCATCAGATCTGGATAAAGCATTGCTACAGAGAAGTGAATAGATGTGCTGATAGACTTGCTAGGCTAAGCTTCACTCAAGATGTTGAATTTTCTTCTTTTCTTAGTCCACCTGTGGACATTTTTGATGTTTTTGAAGATGACCTTAATGGGTTATATTTTGACAAGTTGTGTCCTGCACCTGTTGTTTTTTCTTAATTGTTAATGAAATCGTCTTATTACCAAAAAAAAAAAAAAAAGAAAAAAGAAAAAGAAAGAAGGGAAGCATAAGTTTATTATCAAAGAAAAAGTAATCAGTGTGAAAAGCATTGTCCCAAGGCTACAGCTGGAAGCAAGGTTTTACTTTTTAGTAGTAGACTAGTAGTATTCAGTAGATTTTTTATTTTTTTGAGGCAAATATTCAGTAGATCCTAAAAACCCGAGAAACAAACCCGATAGGTCGTAGAATTAACCACACGAGGGTACGGTAATTTGTCCCCCACTCTTCTCTAATTCACTCTCTCTCTCTCTCTCTCTCATAAGCCTGCACACTCAACCTCCTTAAAAGTCTCGTATCTCTGCAATATACTACTACAATAAACTCGATCTCTTTCACTCTTCCAAACCAAACCCAGTTATTTTCTCGGGAAAATAAGAGAAACCCAGGAAGATTTTACCAGAAAGTTGAGTTTTTTCTCACTGGGTATGGTAAAAAAGATAAGAAAGTTTGTATCTTTGTGATTGGTTTTGGGACAGTAGACACCAACAATGTCCGGAATTTCTATAATTTTGGATCTGTTAAGGAACAAACCAAGTTTATATTCAGGCCAAAGCCTCCACTCTTATGGGTTGATCTCAGCCACCGCTGCAGCCTCTGCCGCCGCCGCCTCCGTTGCTGCCGCACACCCTTTTGCCTCAAGGGCTTTTTTTGGGTACTCTCTCTCGCTCTGTGCGTGTGTGTGTGTGTGTGTGTGTGTGTGGATTGAGAATTCAGTTGGTGATAATGGTTTTGGTTGGTATTATATGGATTCATCATTGGGTGTGGACTTGTTTGAGTTAAGTGGGTATGGTCAACTGTGTGTGTTGAGTAGATGAAGTATTGAATTGCTTGATAATAGTTTGTATTGGTTTTGTATGCATAAGGCAAACAGGTATTTGTCAACTAAAGGTTTTTGTTTTTCCAATTGTCTACTTTATAATCGTTGAAGACTTTGATATAAATTGTCAAATTGGACTTGATTTTGTATGACTTGAGTTCGTAGGCAGAGTTTAAAGTTGGTAAAGTACATGAGTCAACTAGGCTATTCTTCACCGGTCCATTTCATTGTTGTTGTAAAATGTGATTAATGCTTTAAGCTTGGCCTTGATTTTTGATTTGATTGGCTGTGAATTATTATTAGGCATGATTTAAAGTCAGTATTGTAAATGTGTTAAGAATGGAGATATTAGGTATAATATAGACTTATCTATTATTGAGTGGCATGACAGGCACTTGTTTGACATGGGAAATTTGTTGCTTCATTCTTTTAGATTTATATGTCAAAGCTCTCTGTTAGTTTGGTTTGGATGTGCCACACTAAATTACTCCTGAGATAGTTGCGTTTTCCAAGGAACCAGCAGTATATTTGTAATGATAGTATCTGAATGGGTATCTTGAAAAAATTAAGTGTATTAGAAATCAATGCAATTTTACTGTATTTAATCTTAATCTGCATTTGGTTGCTGCAGAAAAGTGAGCTCCATAGCTACATGTGGTGATGTTTTGTCCTATGCAGATTTTTTTGTCCCCCAATCTATGGACACCAAATAAAATCTTTTCTTAGATATTGCTTTCATTTGAAACCGGCTACTTGGTTCTTCTATTGAATGTTTAGGGCTGTGTTAAAAAATGTGTCCTATAACTGTATATTGACTTATACGCCCCAAAAAAAAAAAAAAAAAACCTGTGTATTGACTTATATTATTTACACTGCAGAAATTTTGAGCCATCAGTTGCTTATTGTGATGCTGGTGCGGCATTGTCTGAAGATTACATTTCCAATATCCGAAGTGCAGCTTCAACTTTCTTTCAGAAAGATTCTCTGAATTATAGAACAAAAGAGTACACAATTGAGTTAAAACCTTTATTCTCAGCTTTCGAATTGAGGACATTTGGTATGACTACCTTGAGGTCATTTCTATTGTTTTATTTGCCTCTTTTGGAGCCTCGTTCAAACATGGAAGAGGATGATGAGGACTTCCTTCAGGACAATCAAGAAGAGCGCCGTGTAGATTTGGTTGTTCCTTTCAAAAAATCAGTGAAGCAAATCGTCCGTGAGGTGTGTTGTATTGATATTCCCTGCTGTCTATTTTATAATGGCTTATGGTTCAGCTCTTCTGCATTCAAGTGAACTCATTTGTATGCATGTAATTTTTTTGTCATGGGTGATAAATTTATATTCATACTATGATAGGAAACTTAAAAAGAGTTGGATGAATCTCCAATGTAGTAGTTACTTTATCTTTAAAAACCCTCTTTAGTCCACGCCATTAAAATAAATCACATTAAACATTTTGGAACCACATTCCACACCCTATTTCTGAATGATTTTGGTCATCATCAATGTCGCCACTCTTGTAACATTCCTTTCACTGTCATTGGCATCACCCAACTAGCTCTAAAAGCTAGTAATATAAAGTGCCATAATCCCATTGCCACAAGATAATGAAGCAATAAATGGTCCACCATTTCTTCACTACTTTTATTCATAACACACCTATTTACCATCACCATACCCCCTTTTTACTAAGTTACATTTAGTAAGAACTTTCTCCCACGTTGCAAATTTGCAATCCACACAAAGAAAGCAACTTTATTTGGGATTTTAACCTGCCAAATAGCTCTCTAGGGGAAGTCCAAACAGCCTATGCCTTTCAACACCTCATAGAAAGAACAGACACTTAAGTGTTTGTCCTTACCAAGCTTCAAAGAATTCTATCCCCCTCATTGGTAAGAACCCATATTGAATAGAGGTTTAAAAAATTGATTAGACATTTGTAACTTACAATCATGAGCATCTTGCATGAACGTAGGTTTCCAGAGGATTTCTCTATTTCTTACCTATCAAAAAAAGGGGAGGATTTTTCCATTTCTGAACTCAATATGGTCCGACACAATATCCTCTCTGTTTACAGCTAGCTGAAACAATACAGAGAATGAAGAAGTTAAGCCTCGTTTAGTATCCCAAAATCTTATCCTTCATCTGTCACCTTGGGAAAGCCAACAAATCTAGTGAAAGAATCCTGTCCTGCTCTAAATGCTTTCCAAAGACTATAACCATAAGAATGTTGTACTGGCTGTGTGCTCTAACTCCCTACCTTCTACTAGTTAACCATATTTTGCACCCCCCCCCCCCCCCCCCCCCCAATGCGCGGCTTAGTAGCAGTGCCCTAATCTACAAGGTGAATTTTCTTCTTGCCCTAATCCTCCCCCATAGGAAATCCCGTTGAAGCTTCTCCAACCTATTAGCTACATTACTGAGCATAGTGAATAGGGACATGATATATATAGATAAAGTAGATGGCATACTCTTGTTGAGCGTGAGTCGATCCCCCTTGGAATGGTATAATAATCTCTATTTTTCACATCTTGTCCCCTGCCATTTAAGTTTTAGACATTTTTGTGTGGATAATTTCTTTTTCCACTAGATAGAATAAAGTGAGGTCCATAATTTGATGCTCAATGTAATCCTTCAATAAGCTGCTCTCTTTGACTTTATTCTCCTTGGTCCGAGCTGCTCCATCATTTAAGGTGGGGGCTTATCTTTATAAGTAAAAAGGAGACAGTGAGACCCAAAAAAGTCATATTACATTTTAAGCATAGGTCCAATGAGAAGTGGAGGGCTCAAAACAATGAAAAACCTTGAGCCTAAGTTACAAATGGATTATGAGCTTTGTAGAATTATTTACAATAAAAAATGGCTTGAACTCTATGAGGGCGTTTGGGTGTGGCGTCCGTGTTTTGTGTTTGGTGAGTTTTGTGTTTTGTGTTTTTTTTTTTTTGGTTTTCAAGAGTTTCAGGTGTAGTGCGGCTACTGTTCAATGAACAGTAGCCGCATTATTTGACTTTCGGCTAATAAACAGTGCACCGAGCACTGTTCATGGGTCCCACAATTCTCAATTTTTATCAACTTTTTCATTAAAAATGGGACCCACAGCACTATTCACACATTTAAATATTATTTTGCTATAGTGTTTTTAGTTTTCAGTTTTCAACTGAATCCAAACGGACCCTATGAATGAATTTGCCTATTTTAGCCTATTTTTACTGTTCTTGTGCTTTCCCTTATATCGACTGTTAGTTTCCTCTTTATGAAGATTTGAGCGGCTAGATGTGGCTCTTTTCATTTGCCCTTTTTAACTTTCTATGGGAAAGTATTTATCTACATATAACCATCAACCATGTACAGAAGTGTACTCATTGGATTTTGTATGATAATTGGTTCCTGCCTCCTGGACAGCTTTCTTGTCCTAGAATTTTTTTTTTTTTTTTTTTTAAATTAACACTTTAAAGTATTGTGCTTTGACTGCCCTGGTATTGTTGTACTTAAACTTTTGTATTGCCCTTTGACAAACTCTAATATTATTGTTTCTGAACCCTCTTGTTGATAATGTTTACCTAAACTGGGGCCAGGGAGCCAGTTTTTTTATAGTTTATTTATGCAATTTTGCCTTCTCTTGATTTTGGAATTCAATTTTGTTTGCTACAAAGCTTTTACATTTTTTCCCCCATTTTCTTCACTCCCTTTCTTTGGAAGATACGAAGCTCAGCTTGTAACTTTTGGAGACTAACTTTACCTGGTGATCTTCTGTTTATTGTTACAGACTACTGTTGTAACTACTAGACGGGTGCTGGAACGAATTGCTGTCCACTATGTTTCACAGAGGATGGCATGGAAACTTCTGAAAGGTGCTTGCATTTAAAAGTATTTCAAATGTGTATTTGTTTTATTTTATTCATCAGATATAAAAGAAGAATCAATGGATTACTTACATTTGGTAGGGGAGATGGATTTAGTTATGGCTGGAAGAGAAAATGATTCACAGATATTTACTATAACATAAAAAAACTCTAGTCAGCTTTCTGAATAGTGTAAACAATTGACGCATATCATCAACATGTATAGATGTTCCCAAATCTGCTGTGCGGAAAGCTGCAAGAAGGATGCCTACATATGTTTACTTCTACTGTGTTAGCAGAACAACTCTCAGAGGTAAAGCCTTATATATTGGCATTCTTTCCGTTTTTTGTAATTCTTTGCTTGGGTGCCAACCACATTGTTTTGCGCCTCATTTTGATACGCAGGACACTTTTTAGGAGTTGCTGCATCATGGCTTGTCCAAGTTGGCATTGAAGTCTACAGATACTTTTCATCTATAATTAAAGAAGGGAAAGATGATTTTGATAGAGAAGAAAAAGCTAAACTTCTTGGGAAAAAGGTCTCTTGTGCTACGGTGAGGTGTAGTGCATCATTAGTTTTTGCTTCCATTGGGGCTGGGATTGGTGCCACCCTTTTTCGTCCTTCAATTGGCCAGTGGATTGGTAAGCTTTTATTGAGTTTTGATTAACAAATTGAATCTCCAGTAGATAATAATGTATGGGCTTCTCCATATTTTATATTATCCTCCACTAAATTATGCACTACATTGCAGGCTGTGCTCTTGGGGATTTGGCCGGGCCCGTTATTGTAACAGTTTGCCTTGATAAAGTTCTGCATGTGGACCTTTAAGCACTGGGTTGAATTATCTGACTTATTCTTTGCACTTGCTTAAAATTTGACTGGTGTATTATACAAATGTTGAGATATTTGATGATATGTCTCTGAATGATACCACTTACTGAGGCTACTTAAGAGAAGGTTTCGAAGCAGAAACCACTGTCATTCCTCAAAATTTTCCCTCTGTAGGGCCATTGTCATTCCCTTCGTTTCTGATGAATTATTCAAATAATACTTTACGCTTTTCATTTATTAAAAAAGAAGAAGAAAAACTTATGCTTTTCAGTTGAGTTATGATTGCTTTAATAACAACACCTGTCTCTCTCTCTCTCTCTCTCTCTGTGCATGTGTGGTTTGAATAATGCATTATCTGTGTCTTCTGTTTTCTTGGGAGTTGTGATTTATCAAACTTTCTTCTACTAAATCCATTTTGTATCAGAGCCTTAGCATGATGTACTTCCATGGTTGTGAAATTCTCAAAGCCTCATTGTTTCCTGGTTCTCAACGTTGATTTTTGTCTAGTTGTAAGAGCTTGCTAAATTGATCCACATTAATGATATTTAGTATTCTCTTAATGTTGCAACTATAAGATGGTACTCAGAACTGCAGATTTGAACCTTTTCCTGTCTTGACAAGGTTCATGCAATATTGTTTGAAAGAGTCATATTAAGAGTACTTCAAATTTTACCATATATAAGTCTTACTCTTATCTAACATAAATTGATGTGTCAACTTTAAAACACGAAACAGAGGGTGTCAACTTTAAACAACATTTATTGCCATGTATGTTCAAAATTTTTTTCCAGTAAGATGCCAACTCTTGATTGTGTACCTGAGATGACAATTCTGACACGCTGTACTCCTCCCTGGCTTTGAATTATTTTGGTTGAGTCTCATTGTTTACTATTGATGAAAGACCTGGGCCATGGAATGAGCTTATACACGCCAAAAGGTGTTGCTGGCAAATTACAATTTTCACTTAGCGATCAGAGACGGAATCTGTGTGACTTGCTAGAAAGCGGCCACTATGAATGCCATTGCCAACACTTACATTTTGTAAAGGGAAAATAAAGAAGAAGAAAAACATATATACTCTGATATTTGCTTGGTTTATTCCTCAGAATGACTTCTTAACAAGATAATAAAGAAAAGGATTGGCACTCAGTCTATCTCTGTATTAGTTTCTAATAAATAAGTCAATTCCAAATTATATAAGCAAGATACCAAGTACAAATATGCAGTGGAATGTTCTCTTTCAACTGGAAATCTGTCCCGAGGATCGATCATTGGCAAAACAGTGTTTTAGAAAAACAGGACTAACCAATGGTTAATCTAAAATTTCAGTTCTCAAGTGTCCCAAATCATCACGACAGCAATTACCCCAATGCCTAACAACACTGCCAAAAACCTGTGATGGGGTGTGTCAACCGTGACAGTCTTGTGGGGTCTGTAACCCTTTACTAGTAGATGATTTATGGATACGTAGATGAACACTCCACATGCAATACCCATTGATATGGCAAAGATCCAATCTGCCACAGCACCCTGAGTTGTGGCATCTATTATGATTCCAATGGCCACCCCAATTGGACTTGAAATGGCAAATGCAAAAGCATAGGCTGCACATGATAAGAAAGGACGGTTTGGAATCATACGAAGGAGAGCAATGCCCATGGCAATGGCAGCAAATATCTTGTGCAAAGAAATTGTCCATAAAGCTTTCCAGGCATCATCTTTTGTTTCTGCAACTCCAATTGCAATGCCCTCAAAAACAGAATGGAAACACAAGGCAACAATCAACAAAATGCTATCCCCAACTGAACCCGGAGGAGCCAGGAAGTGGTGCACCTATTAAGGCATACAAGCAAATATTGATTCAGTCATAGAACCACTAACAAGTTATACACCAAATACTACAACCAAGGAGGAGCTTGCTTGTCTAATGCTAACATGAAATGAATGACCAAGTATCTCACCTGATTCTGTAATGGTGAAGCCACACCATTTTTTGTGCCGTTTCCTTGCCCAACTCCACCTGAAATGAAGGAAAATCGAATAAAGTTATCAATCAAACAGGAAACAGCCATTACACATTTACATCCTCTTCTTGGAGTCAACAGAGGAGATTCACATTTATTTGATCTGTCTTATGAGACTTTTTGCCTAGAGTTTTATTCGCTTCTTGTAAGCTCAAACTTATTTCAAAAGTTTAATCATCCTAACTCCTTGTGCACCCCAATAGAAAATCACCACAGAATCCAACCCATTGTTGCAAACAACACTGTTTCTTACAAACGTGGCCTTCATATCTATATACTAAATCCGAAAAGCCTAATTGCTCACCATGGATTTATCCAAGCTAGCAAACACTTGATAAAATTACCTACCTTTTCCATCTTAATTCTAACTTTTCATGTGCTAATTGAATACAATCAACCTTTCAAAATAAAACAGCCAGTTTCAATCTTCCAAAAACAACCAAACCAAACAGTTTCATCAAAAACCCACATGCTAGTTAAACAAAACCAAAACCAAAACACCCCTTTTTGCGCTTGTTCCCCTGGACCCTGGAATTACCTACCTTTTCCGTCTTAATTCTAACTTTTCATGTGCTAATTGAATACAATCAACCTTTCAAATAAAACAACCAGTTTCACATCTTCCAAAAACAATCAAACCAAACCAAACAGTTTCATCAAAAACCCACATGTTAGTTAAACAAAACCAAAACACCCCTTTTTGTGCTTGTTCCCCTGGACCCTGGAAATTACTTTCTTCATTTTCTCTCTGTCTGTCTCTCTACTTTTCAGGGAAAAAGCCGAGAGGGGAAATAAATAAATTCAATCACTTTTTCCATTCCCTTAATTAAACAAGATCATTATACCAACCTTTAGGATTAACATCTCATTCATCAACATTAATTGACATTATGCTAAGACCCCAAATTAAAAAAAAAAAGAAAAAAAAAGAAAAAGGAAGATTGAATTGGCTTACCTTGAAGCTCGAGATCACCGGCCTTTTCGTCGTATCTAAACACATAGGAGACCACACAATCAGCAACCATGGTCAACAAGTATCCAGCACAAGCCAACATGAATGCAAAAGGGTACGTTTTGGTAGTCAAGTCCTCGAAAGTTTCATTTGCATCAGTCAAAAAGTGCATCATAGCCGTCCCCAAAAACACACCCCCAGCAAACTGTGTCCCCAAAACCAAGAACCCCTCGTTCCATTTAAAGAAGTAAGGTGAAACACCACCAACAAAAGTGCCCACAAATATGATAATCAAGCACCATATTTTCACCAGTATCAATGGCCTTGCTCGAAGGTCAACGCTGCCGCTTTCACTGCTATCTTCATCGCCGTCGTCGTGGCCACTGTGAGCCGAGGCAGAGAGGATGAGGAAGAGGAAAAAGAAGCAGAAGATGGAGAGGGAGAGGGGACGATACATTATTTTGTTTTGTATGTGGTCGTGTTGCAAATTTGCAAACAATGAGATACGTAGTGACAATTTTTGGAGTTTTGGGTTTGTGATATATAAATTTGTGGATTGGGTTTTGTGAGTTTGTGATTATCAAGAGGTCAAAGGAGGGACCAAGGTCTAGTTGGCATTGAATTGTTTGTAGTACACAGAAGAGTGAAAGAGTATGTACTGCAAAGAAGACGAAATAGGAAGCAGACTACAACGTATTTTGTACTACATAAAATCTGAGAGAATTTTTAGTTTTGAGGTGGATGGTAGTTAATGTTGTAAGTTGTAACAGCTGTGTTTCGTGGGAGTTTGGCGAACTCAAAACCACACGCTTTGGCGGCAGGTGGTCTCACACGTCGTGATTAGGTGTCATCCCAAGTATAGACTAACACTAGAGACACAAAATTTTTTTCCAGAAATTTTACAAATTATTGATGTGATAAGTGATTATTCGTAAATAAAAAAGTGATGATAATGGTTGGTCTAGATGAAAATTAATAAAAAGCTAGTCACATCAACAGCTTGAAAAAATGTTATAAAATAGTTTGTAGCTGTAACATTACTCACAAGTATATAATATGAGTTTGAAGTTGGTAAGGATGGGGTGTAAAACCCTTGTTTTACATCATCCAATAAAAAATTGCTGCATCAGCATTTTACTTAAAATTCAATATATCTTACCACAACTAAAAACTTCTTAATAAACTCCCAATTTGATTGGATTTATATATGAATATTAGAATTGATTGGGTGTGGTTGTATTTATTCTTAAATATGTGATAAGATGATGTGATATGTTAGGATTGGAGTGGTAAAACATGAGTTTTACACTACATACTTATAGAATTTTATCTCATATAACAACTAGCTTCATCACACGCGCGAAACGCGTGCAACAAGTTTTTTTTTTTTGGGTATACACATTTTACTCATGACAATTTTATTTTATTTTTTTTTTTCAAGAAGAAGTTGTACTAGTACTTTTTTTTTTAAGAAGAGTTGTATTAGTATTTGACTACTAATGTGAGAGAAAAATGTGGAGGTGAAAAAATAGTACGTTTGTGTTAGTACTTGACAACTAACATGAGAGAGAAATGTGGAAGTAATGAGTCTTATCCTCTTTTAGTCATTATCTTGTATTTGTAATTCACTAGTATGAGTCTTATTAATATATCAAAAGACCATAAATAAACTTATTGTATAAGACAATTTTGAAATAATGAGAAAGTCAAAATATTTTTTATTTATTTATTTTATGTCAATTTTTTCTTTCACTTTTATGTGTTTATTTTTGGGAAGGGGCTACCTAGTCTTATTCATTAGGTCATGTTGGTCTTATTAATCTAAGGTTAGCGTGTATAATAAAAAATTATATTTAGAAAGTATTCAATGAAAATTTCTTAAATATTTTATGAACAAAATTTCATAAGGATTTGTGAACTGACTAATAGTATTAAAAAAAAAAAAAAAGGAAAAAATAAATACATGCTTGATCTTGTAGTGTCATGACCTACAATATTCCAAAAATGTTTATAAAAGAGACGGTATAACATCAAAGCCTTGAGGCCTTTGTTGTATCTTAATGTCTCTTTCATCAGCATCATCATTAAGCCCTAATTATCTGCCACTCAAAACGTTTAACATCATATCTACTTTAACCAGAATTATAACAGAGCACCATCTAACCTTAACTTGATCTCATCATGAACATCTTGGTTATTGCTACTTATAAGATATCAAAGACATAATCTTGACATTCTTAGTCACCTAAAGATAAGGACGTAGAAAAGAATCTGAAAGCTCACTTGTCTAAATGGTAGAGCTAATTAAGACCTCCAAATTTTAATTACAGATAGCTTAATTTTAGGCTAAAAACAATTAAAGCGGAATGTACGTATTAGCTAATTAATTGGCCAAAGCATTCAACAATTGCATGAATGTAAAAGGTGGTAGGGAAAAGAACATCAAACCCAAGATAACATGTGATGTGTTATCAAAGAGGAAAATTGAAGAAGTCAGCATAAAAACCTCTTGATAGCCCTCCAAGTTGAAATGATCCTCTAGTAAATAAGTTGGAGTACAAGGTTAATCAAAAAGACTCTTCAAGCCCAATCTATCTAGGTACTTGAGGCTTTCAAGCTCTAGCTACCAATGGATTTCTCTAAATCTTGTCTTTACTAGCTTTTTGGATCCTCCAATATCGTCTGATTACGTTGCCTACTAGCTTAATTTGGCTAAGCTCCAATGCTTCCCAAAGGGTCCAAAACACTCTCAACACTCAAATTGTGTGTGTGTTTTGTTTGGGTAAAATCTCCACTCAAGTTATGACAATTGGAGAGAATAGACCAAAAGGATTTAACTCTTGAGGATATGTAGTACTCTCTAGAAGGTGGGTGTTATGAAAACTTCAATCTTTAGGGTTTCTATCTAAAAGTCTTCTTACAATTATATAGGTAATGAGTTTATATATAGTGTGGGTGAAGGAGAGGAAATATCACATTAAAAATCAAGTTGTTTAGAGTGCTTGACAACTCACTGGCAAGTGGCCTACTCATGAGATAGTCACTAGAGGCATTGTCTTGAGAAAATCTTCACCCTCTTTAGACTAAAGCCATTACAATAAACCCACAAAATACAAGAAAATAAAATCATGAAATTTACAACAAATTTGTCATGGATTATTGCCAACATAAATTTTATGGAAAACATAACTTAACAATCTCCACATTTGGCTATTCTGGGAAAAAACACCTTATAACAGACTTTAAACTTAAACGTGAGCTTGGGAAAATTAGCAAAACTTACTCACACTTGAATCTGAAACATGTGACAAACTTGGAACAAGCTACCTATTGCCTGAAACACTTGCATAAGAGATGTTAGACTAGGGGTGTCCACGGGTTGGATTTATACCCAACCCAGAACTGACTCGATTCCATTGGGTGGCAGATTGGCGGACCCGCCACTGATCGATTCTACCTGTGGGTTGGATCAAGTCGGATTTTCCCCGGGTCGAGTTGTTTCACTCAAAACTAGGAGAATAGTGGTAAATGATTGACCACCATTGGATTTGGATGGAGATCACGAGATCACCACCGGATTTGGATGGAGAACTTGACATCTCCACACTATCTAGGTAGAAATCGTGAGATCTACACCGGATCTGGGTGGAGAACTCAAGATCTCCACTTGATCTAGACGGAGATCTTGAGATATCCATCAGATCTAGGTGAAGAACTTGAGATCTCCATCGGATTTGGGCATAGAAAGGGAGATCTCCACTAAAATTGAGCTGATCTGAGAGAGAAAAAGAGAGAAAAGGAGGAAAATCAAACAAATCTACCTATTCTTCGGTTGGGTCGGCTTTGACGGGTTGAGAGAAGTCAAATTGAAACTCGAACCAACAAGGGTCGGGTTTCGTTGGACAAAACCTTCATCGATCGTGGTGGTGCTTGAGTTGGTCAGCTTTTGGTTCTAGTGGCAAGGGGTCAAGTGATTCTAGTGGGTCGAGCGAGTCCTGGACACCCCTATGTTAGACCATCAAGCTTAAAGCAAGTAGGAAGAAAAACTAAAAATCTATAAAGTAAAAATTAATCAAGTAAATAAGATACGTACTATATGAGCAACATGATATATACATTTTTTTTGTCTAGTTAGGGTGGTCTTGTCACTTGTGACCACCCTGAGTTACGCATGAAGCCGCCCCTACTCTCCACTAGGCTAGTCTTTTCTTTCTTTCCTTCACACACTACCATTTTCTCCCTTTCTCTTGCCCTTGGCTCTTTTAAAACAGATCTAAGTAGACTCCTCTCTCTCTCTCTCTCTCTCTCTCTCTCTCTTAAAACAGATCTGATCAAAACCTCCCCTAAAACATCAATCTAGCGAACAAGATCTACCACTTTCAGCTTCTAGCAAACAAGATGACCCTCTTCATGATGAAAGATTCAAAGTTTCCTGCAAGTTTTTAGCGAATATTTTCAAACAAAAAGCCTAGGTCTGATCGGAATACCCATGCACAGTTTATCAAAACAGGCGATTTGACCACGAATCAAGTGGTTCCTTATAAAAATTAATTTTCAAATTTTTCTGTTAAAAAAAATTCAAATTGGTGACTGGTTCCTTTTTATCAAAAAAAAAAAAAAAGGTAATTGGTTACTGGTTAAACCAGGTTTGATTGTCCAGTTTGTTTCGATTTTCAAAACCTTGATAAATATGACAAATATAAGCTGAACCAAGATTTGGCATTGGATCCAAAAAAGTCACAAAACATGACAGAAATTCTTTAGTATATGGCCAACGCTGTCTTTCTCACTTTTAATTACATAAATGAATAATAACAATAGATTTTAGACAAACCAATCGCATGACTATCTAAAAAAGTTAAACCATAGAAGTTTCAATCCACACGTAATTTTTGTTAACAAATTGAGTTCAACTTATTTTCCTAATAAACATATTTCTTAACATAAACATGTACTTAAGGACAAACATGCCTTTTAAACATATGATAACAATTAATATTTTTTATGCTTGTTACATGTGTGTGTGGTGTAAAATACACCATCACCTTTAAAAGTTTGTCTAGCTGCATTGAACACTGCTTATACTAAAATTTTAGTAAAAATTTGGTACAAATTATATGGCATTGAAAAGAAGTTTAAAATTGAGAAAAAGAGAAATCTACTGAATTATGGTTAGTTGACATTCCCCCACCTGTCCTATTTTGGTGGATAGTACAATTCAAAATCAAATTTATGGGGCAACCTATCTACGTTTTCTTTTAGAATAAAAAATTTGATGTAAATAATTACTAATTTGCATCTTCAACAAAAACAATGAAATTTAACTTTCTCTTATTAAGGGTTAGTTATTAGCAAAATTGACATTCGTTTTCAATTGCGTTGTTGTGAGTTTATAGTGATTGGGAAGACCTCTATCATACTATCTATTTAAGTGAGTATGGATATTTCAACGCAAGGAGAATTAACATCGATCAATGAAGAAGAATACTAACAAAATGGAAACACTTTGCAAATATTGAATAATAAATCTTTCAAAGAAAAAATTTGGCAAACTCTTCTTTGATAAAATTCACCAATACCTTTAAACTTTTGTCTAGTTGCCCTGTTAACAAATATCAAATATAATATTATTTTTGTTACTTTTGTTTGTGTAATTGGAAAATAATTATTGTTTTTTAAGACAACAAACTAATGTTTAAACATGAATATTTTCATAAATGAAGATTAACTTATATTAGGGTGAATTTTAAATTTTGCAGTTACTCATAAGTGTAGAAGTATCAATTCACTTATGTATTTGTTAATTTTTATTGACCTTTTGCATATTTTTTCAAACATAAACATGTGCTCAACCATAAACATGTCTCTTAAATGTATACAAAAATAAAAAAAAATTTATGTTCATTCTATTTATGTAATTTTTTTTGGTCATATAACGCATGCAAAAATATGTAAATCCAATATTTAGAAGACATTCAATAAAAACAAATAAATTATACATAAAATATGGCACTATTACATTTGTGTGCACATGCTTGTGTTGTGTATTTATGTAAAAATTTAAGCTGGAACCCACTCGATATAGTTTGATGCTTAAGAAGATAAATTTAAGTAAGGTCATTTTTATATTTAAATTCAACTATGTTTCAAACTTTTTAAATTTAAAATAAATTATTCTTTCTTTTTTAGTTGCAATTTTTTTTTTTAAAAAGATTTTGTATTTATGTTGAATTGATATCTCTTTGTCAATAAATAATATGACTAATCCTTGATTTCATCAATTTTAATTTTTTTAAAAGTTCTACAAGTATTGTCAATAAAATTTTATAAGAATATAACCTTTTCATATAGTGAAGAATTATTATGTAATGAAGGTTGTTATGTAAAATTTTTATTAAATTTTCTATATTGCAAATAACAAATTTACTAAAAGATTCTATTTCAGATTCAATTAATTTTTCTATTCTTCTCTCTGTCTAAAATAGTTTTAGTACATAGATTGATAATTTCTAGTACACACAATCTAAATATAAAGAGAATAAGCTAAATTACATATAAAGGATCAAATATCGTGGTTAAGGTATGAAATGAAATGGAATAAAAATAAATGAAAATGTATTACTTGTTTTTTCAAAATTATTTTTAGTTTATCTTGGTAAGATTTGTTGAGTTGGCGGCTTTTACGTTGGTCAATACTCAACAGTGACGGTGTCATGCAAGGAGTTTTACTCCTTTGCTGGTTGCCGTGAAATACGTGAAATTGTAAATTAGTTGTTGTTGTAAATACAATAATAATGAAAATAATATAAAAAGAGACTGAATAATAGTGGTAGCTCTAAGAATTTTGTTTAGGGTGTTCCTCAATAAGAATAAATTACACAATCTAATTAAAAAAAAAAAATTGTATGTTGACAACAACAACAACAATAAAAAAACTCGCAAATACATAAAGTTTACAATTGTCTTTTACGTGGTTTTCTTATCAAATATTTGTCCAAATTCTAGCAAAAGAATAAACAATAAATTATAAGTTCGTTTGAAATATTAATACAATTATTAATTATTGTTGTTTAGTTGTTTCATTAATTTGTTTGGATTTTATAAACTATAATTTGTTATATTGTTGTTTCATTAATTATAAAATTATTAATTATTATTTAACCTAACATAATTTAATTGTTTTTCTTTTATAATATATTGTTTCATTATTGTTTAGCCTTACATAATTTAGTTGTTTAATTTGTTTATTAATTGCCTTCTATAATTTGTTATGTGTATAATTAATATGTATAATGTAATTAAAAGTTGAGTGGGCCAATCAAGTGATAAACCCAAGCCTTAAATTATACCCATGTCATAACTCAAACCATAAACCAAGGCCCACCCTTTAATTTAATTTTATTTTTAATAACTTTTTTTTCCCTTTTCCATTGTTTTCTCCATTAGGTTTTATTTTAACTTATGTGTCATTTTTGCTTTAACCTTTTTTCTCTCCTTCACACGTGCTTTATATCTTATCTCTATCCTGTCTCTTCTAGATTTTTCTTCAGATCTATTTTCCTCTTTTCTTTCTTCTTTTCTTTCTTCGTCCTTATTTCTTAGTCACAACTTTTCTTCTCTCTCAATGTTCTCCTCAAGCATCATTTTACGTTGCCACCATGCTGCTTTCAACAACATCATTCATCCCTAATAGCACCTCCATGCTTCTCTCTCAAGCCACCTCTACCCAGCACAACGCCTCCTCACCTCCATTATTGATCTATATCAGCTTTGTTTGGATTATAGGTTTATATTTTCATTATTTTGTATGGGAAATTAGTTTTTGTTTCAGCCTAGAATCCATTTTTGGTTCAGGGTGTCACCACTGCTAAATAATATTTATGAATATTATCTATTTGAATAAAAATTACACAACACTATTTGGATTGAGGTACAGTACTCACTTTAAGGAGATTCAAGTTCACTACAAAAAACAGGCTTTGAAGCTGCGTTTATAAAAAACGCACTTTGAAGCTGCGTTCAACACAAACGCAACTCCACTACTAGACCTATAGTTGTGTTTAGCAAACGTGGCTATAGACCAACTCTGAAGTTGAGTTTTCATCATGTTGAGGTTGCGTTTAGCTAATATTTGTAACCGATGTAGACTTTTTCTAGCTTGTCTCCCTCAAGATACAATAACCCAATGAATGTTGTATGGCTAAAACAACTTTTGTACAAAGTGTTCAAGCCCAAAACTCTACCAGAAAGAACATCATTTTTTGCCAAGAATCCTTCTATTTTTTAGTGTGTGAGAGAGACCGCGCCCCCGGCCCGTTTTAATGAAATGTTGGGCCAAATCCACGTGAATGGGTGGAGTCGTGTTATTGCCTCTCAAAATGGAGGTCCGACTAGTTATATTTTCCCCTTTAGATTAAGGGTTTTACAATGGAGTCGCCACTTATTTAATTGTTGAAAAAATAAGAAAACCATAGTTGAAAAATTCCTCATTTTATTAATTTGAAATTTGAATTTACATTGATCATAGGAAAATTACATGGCTTTGGTCCTAGATACAATCTAAGATAAAGTACATGGCTTTGTTTCCTAGTTACAATCTAGAAATTGAAAATTACAAGGATAAGCATTTGATCTACTAACCCTTGATCTAAGTTCGGAGGCTATGTTACAAGGTGGGAAGGTATTAGGCACCCACCTTGCCCGGTGAAACCGGTCTTCTGGACTATGGTGGCCAACAATCATATCATATCATCCAATATGTCAATCAATCTACATGTTGAATTTAATGTGTGTGCATGTGACAAACCCTAATTCAATTTATTGAACATTGCATTTGAATTGAAAAATAAAATTCTAGTGAATGTGTGTGTATGGTGACATCCTAGATTCAAAGATTTGAAAGAATTATTAAACAAACATGTTTTTTCATATTTTTGATGTGGATTTAAGATTAAAACTAGTGATATGCATGAACATGTGATGAACAACTAAGAACATATGAAGAACATATAAGAACAATTAAGAACATTCAAACATATTCGAGGGAATTTAAATAGTTACTATCATGCTTTAATCTTAAACTCTCATCATGGCAATACAAAAAAACAAGTTAGGGAAAGAAATTATACCTTTATGCAAGATCCATACGGTGGAGGAGGAGATTCTTGGTGGAGGTCCTAAGGGTGGAAGAAAGAAGAAGAACTAGGAGAGGGAGAGTGAGTCTCACTCAATACCTTGAGTCTCAGGAAGACCAAGATATGACAAGACTACTCTACTTCACTAGAACTCAAGAGAAGAGAAGAGAGGAGATTTTTTGGTGTCTTGGAATGAAGGATGGGGAGGGTTTATATAGTGGTAGTGGAGGGAATATGAATGGAAGACCATTTAATGAGGGTTGATAAGGATTATGAATCTAGACCTCATTTTAGCCTTGGGAAAAATCTGGTGCATTAAATGGAGAGATTGGTGGAAGTGGGGAGCAAGCCAAAATTCGGTTTTCCCGTAGCTGCTGTAACAGCTTGTAGAGCTAATTTCGAAAAATCATATTTGACCCAATTATGATCGGAATTGTCTCGTTCTTGTGCTCAAATTGAAGCCCCGGATGTCTAGTTTCTGAGAAAATTAACCTCATTCACAGATTCAAAATATTCTGAGAGATATTGATGAAATAGTGAGAAGAGGTCATTTGTTAGAAAATAGTTTCAGCACAATTAACATTAATAGGTCCCAAATTAGCTCCCAATTAACATTAAATGGCTCCAATCACTCCCATTTCAGAATTAATTGGTTCCCAATTTACTCTAATTAAAAGATAATTACACAAATTACTCATTGAATAATTAATGTTTAACTATCTAATTAATTAGGTGTATGCAACCTCACCATAAAATGTAGTCCTAACCAATTAAATTATGACACATCATTGTTCTTAAATTGATTACACCTATAACCAATTGAAATCAATTGTTCATAATCACATATAGTCGGATTCAATTTGTGATAGTACATCTTAGCCATTAAAACTTGATTTGATGATAACTTTCAATCTAATGGTCCGATTAAGGCTTATGACCAGTCGATTTGATCGTTACAACATCAAGATCATTTTGGTGAAATGAGTCCAATGATCTAATGGCTAGAATCAAGATGCATATTTGTAAAGTGAAAGTACCATTTTACCCTCCATGTGAGGTTAAATGCGGGTTGTAAAATGGGGTGTCAACAGAATGCCCCTCATTGCCAGAGCTTGAAAAGCGAATGTCAATGTATGAAAGAGACACCTAAGTTTGCAATCAGCATTTAACCGCGGTGAATGTATGATGCATGTAGATAAAAATGTAGATGGTCATGTTATGGATCAAAATGTGGACCGAATCTCGAGGGAGATTGCCTACGTACCTCTTGGTGGGAGGATCAGGTCCAAACGTAGTTCATGCATGCAAATTTTTTTTTTTTTGAATAAATACAAGACATGCTTACCTGAGGTCAAAAAAAAAAAAAAATGGAAGACCAAGGATCCTGACTCATGTTTTCAGAGGATCTAGGATTTTTGGATCTTGGCTCATGATTTCAGAGGACAAAGGGTTTTTTTTTTTTTTGGGCTTTGGCTCATGTTTTCAGAGGACCAAAGGTTCTGGATCCTGGCTCATGTTTTCAGAGACCTAGGATTTTTGGATCTTGGCTCATGTTTTCAAAGGACCTAAGATTCTTTGGGCTTTGGCTCATGTTTTCAGAGGACCAAAAGTTTTGGATCTTGGCTCATGTTTTTAGAGACCTAGGATTTTTGGATCTTGGCTCATGTTTTCAGAGGACCTAAGATTCTTTGGGCTTTGGCTCATGTTTTCAGAGGACCAAAGGTTTTGGATCTTGGCTCATGTTTTTAGAGACCTAGGATTTTTGGATCTTGGCTCATGTTTTCAGAGGACCAAAGGTTCTGGATCCTGGCTCATGTTTTCAGAGACCTAGGATGTTTGGATCTTGGCTCATGTTTTTAGAGGACTAAGGGTTTTTGGAGGCTTTGGCTCATGGTTTCAGAGGACCAAAGGTTCTGGATCCTAGCTCATGTTTTTAGAGACCTAGGATTTTTGGATCTTGGCTCATGTTTTCAGAGGACCAAGAGTTTTTGGAGGCTTTGGCTCATGTTTTTAGAGGACCGAAGGTTTTGGATCCTGGCTCATGTTTTCAGAGACCTAGGATTTTTGGATCTTGGCTCATGTTTTCAGAGGACCTAAGATTCTTGGGGCTTTGGCTCATGTTTTCAAAGGACCAAAGGTTCTGGATCCTGGCTCATGTTTTCAGAGACCTAGGATTTTTGGATCTTGGCTCATGTTTTCAAAGGACCAAGGGTTTTTGGGGGGCTTTAGCTCATGTTTTCAGAGGACCAAAGGTTCTGGATCCTGGCTCATGTTTTCAGAGACCTAGGATTTTTGGATCTTGGCTCATGTATTCAGAGGACCAAGGGTTTTTGGAGGCTTTGGCTCATGTTTTCAGAGGACCAAAGGTTCTGGATCCTGGCTCATGTTTTCAGAGACCTAAGATTTTTGGATCTTGGCTCATGTTTTCAAAGGACCTAAGATTCTTTGGAGGCTTTGGCTCATGTTTTCAGAGGACCAAAGGTTCTGGATCCTGGCTCATGTTTTCAGAGACCTAGGATTTTTGGATCTTGGCTCATGTTTTCAGAGGACCAAGGGTTTTTGGAGGCTTTGGCTCATGTTTTCAGAGGACCAAAGGTTCTAGATCCTGGCTCATGTTTTCAGAGACTTAGGATTTTTGGATCTTGGCTCATGTTTTCAGAGGACCTAAGATTCTTTGGGCTTTGGCTCATGTTTTCAGAGGACCAAAGGTTTTGGATCCTGGCTCATGTTTTCAGAGACCTAGGATTTTTGGATCTTGGCTCATGTTTTCAGAGGACCAAGGGTTTTTGGGGGCTTTGGCTCATGTTTTCAAAGGACCAAAGGTTCTGGATCTTGGCTCATGTTTTCAGAGACCTAGGATTCTGGATCCTGGCTCATGTTTTCAGAGACCTAGGATTTTTGGATCTTGGCTCATGTTTTTAGAGGACCAAGGGTTTTTGGAGGCTTGGTTCATGTTTTTAGAGACCTAGGATTTTTGGATCTTGGCTCATGTTTTCAGAGGACCAAGGGTTTTTTTTTGGGCTTTGGCTCATGTTTTCAAAGGACCAAAGGTTCTGGATCCTGGCTCATGTTTTTAGAGACCTAGGATTTCTTGATCTTAGCTCATGCCGATGTGTGTGGGCCTTTTACCCTAGTACCTACAAAATAAATATTTTCAATTAGTAACAAAGTTATTCATTGAAAAGTCTTTGGCATACTTGGCGAATGCCCCTAGTTTAGGACATATTTCATGCTTCGATGAATGCTGAGGGTGGATAGCTAACTTGCTATTGTGACCACTGGAGAATATGGAGATCTTTCATTTGAAGCTATGCTCAAGAGATTTATCCTTTGAAGCTTTGACTTTGGAGATTTTTCCATTGAAATTTTCAAAATTTTTAATGAAGATTTGTTCATTGGAGATTTTTCTTATGAAGATTCATTCTGGAGATTTTTCCATTGTAATTTTGAAAAATTCTAATGAAGATTTGTTCATAGGAGATTTTTCCTTGAAAAACAGTTTTGGAGATTTTTCCTTTAATGATTTGAAAATTTTTAATGAAGATTTATTCATTAGAGATTTTTCCTTTTGAAGATTTGTTCATGGAGATTTTTCCTTGAAGATTTATTCTGGAGATTTTTCCATTGGATTTTTGAAAAAAAATTTTAAGAAGATTTGTTCATGGAGATTTTTCCTTTGAAAAATGGAGATTTTTCCTTTTTGAAGATTTGTTCGTGGAGATTTTCCTTGAAGATTTATTCTGGAGATTTTTCCATTGAATTTTTGAAACTTTTCAAGAAGATTTATTCATGGAGATTTTTCCTTTGAAAAACGAAGATTTTTCCTTTGAAAATGGAGATTTGTTTATGATAAAAAAGTGAAAAAGATGAAGATGGACTAGAAATGATGAAGATTTATTCATGATGATTTTTTTTTTTTGAAAAACCTATCCTTTGAATGAGAACAACTTTGGCTGGAAGTTGATGTGGATTGCTGGATAAGTCCTTGCTTAATTCCTGCAAAAAGATAATTTCAATTAGCAATGGATTTATTTATTGACATGAATTGGAAGTGCTTACCCAATGCCCCCAGTTTGGGGCATATTCCATGCTTAGATTGAAACTAAATTCATTTGATATTGTGACTATTGGGGAACATGAAAGAAGATCATGGTTCGCCATCCTTAGTTCCTACAAAAAGGCTTCATTCTCTAGCTCGTTAGAAACCAGTTGTTGTGAAAACTTGTACACAATATAAATAGGCCAATGTTCCAAGTTTAAACATGCTTAATGCAAACAAATGGGCTTAACCTAACATGCACCCAAACAATTTTGTCACATTGTTTTGACTTTGTTTTCCAAGGTTGTTTAGGTGAACGGGACCGGGCCTCTGCAAGGTTGCTTACGTACCTCTCTTATAGAGGATCAGGTCAAAACGTAGTTCAAGAGAACTGGATTCTGAAAAAGAATGATTTTTTTTTTTTTTTGAACAAGAGGTGATCCTTTGAACAACCATTTTAGCAAATCAAAGTGTCTAAGAATCAAACAAATCTCTTTGATTGGGAAGGATCAAGATCATTAAACTCATGTAATCAAAATTTGCTTCTTTCTTTTGAACATTGTCAGATTATGTTTTCAAAGGCAATCAAGAAATAAAATGTGATAATATTTAGGAATCACATTATTGGGTGCAAACAAGGAGAGTGCTCCAAGTTTGAAAGTTCTTTTGAGCCATTTGGGGATTTAAAAATTTGAGAAGTTTTGTCCTTGGACATATCATCCTGTGGGGTTTGACAATTTTAAGCATTTTTCCTTTTTAATTCAAGAGAAAATAATATTAGAGCTTAAGATGTGCCTACAACTAGCAATACTTCAAGGAGGTCTTTACTCATGAGTTATAATGTAAGCCGGATTTGGGTAATGAAATGAAAGATATAAAAGGCTCAAAATTCCCTATGATGTTTCCCCCAAGTATGCATTACTCAAAAATCAAGTATTGGAAGAGTTTTACCATTTCTTCTTTATCATCTTCTCACTAGTCTTCATTGGTCACTTGTATCAACAATCGTTTTTATGCTCATTCCTCTTGAATCATATCTTTAGACTTTCATCTTGTAAAATTATTCTCTTTTTAGGTTGAATATTCAAGTTTCCAACTTGGTAGGATCTTCCAATTTTTTCTTTTCTTCTTCTTCATTTCTTTGGCCTTAACTTTTGCCTAGACCGCCCTTTTGGGTTTTCAGCTTAGCGAGTTTTTTTTTTTTTTTGGGCCCTAGCTTTTGCCTAGACTGCCCTTTTGGGTTTTCAGCCTAGCGGGCTTCTTTTTTTTTGAGCCCTAACTTTTGCCTAGACTGCCCTTTTTGGTTTACAGCCTAGCGGGCTCCTTTTTTTTTTTTTTTTTTGTTTTCTTTCATCTCTTGATTGAATGAATTATTGCCTTCCCTGTATTTCTCAGCTTAGTGATTTTTGATCATTTTGATGCACTCTCTAAACTTCTTTCTTGCCTCAATGCATCTGCACCTTTCTGTGCTTGATGAATCTTTTCCTTTTTTGATGAACTTTCTTTTGGATGAACCTTCTACTCTTCTTGGCATGATGAATTTTAGGTTCTTCAAACTTGATGCACATTTTTTTTTCTCTCATATTGATGGAATTTCATTTCTCTTTCCTTGATTGAGTGAAAACTCCTTTTACTTTGATGATCTCTTATCTTTAGCTTAATGAATTCTCTACTTGTCTTTCATGTCCTCTAGGAGAGATTTATCAATTAGCTTCAAAACTCAAGGTAAACTCCTCTTTAACATGAGATTTAAGAATGCATACTTTGAATTTTCCCACCCTAGGTTTAGATTTTAGTGGGTTCATGCGGAAAAGAGGCTAAGTGTTTAAAGGCTCAAATGGGCTAACAATGGATAATAATCATTCTAGGTATTAAGGTATAATCTTGTTTTACCAAAGGCGGTCTCCTATCCCTAGCAATGCTTACTTGTAGGCACAATGACTTAAGCTCTTTTAATAAATTCACCTTAAAAGAAAAAGTATGAATGCTCTGATGATGTGAAACAAAAGATCTGTGAAAACTGGTTTGAGTGTATGGTTTCTTGGGATTTTTTGATGGATGGATTCTTTTTTATTGCCTTTTAAGACCATTTCTTCTCTTATTCAAAGTAATTTAGCAAAATTGTTTACACGGATCAAATGAAATC
The DNA here is from genome assembly GCA_030445155.1 of Quercus variabilis. Classification (NCBI taxonomy): domain Eukaryota; kingdom Viridiplantae; phylum Streptophyta; class Magnoliopsida; order Fagales; family Fagaceae; genus Quercus; species Quercus variabilis. Next base: position 5,695,529 of record CP129452.1, on the reverse strand, counting down.
AATTCTTTCTCATTACAAGTTGATTGTTCAAGCCTTTAAACATTTTAATTTAGAAAAAAAAGTTTTGTCCAAGGGATCCTCATGTACCATTTTGAAAAGAAGACTTTAAAGAATCTTGAAATCTTTAAAAGAAAAAAATGGGTCTTTTTGAAAAAATCACTAGCAAGTCCAATGCCCCTAGTTCAAAGATTTTTTTTTTTTTAAATGACTTAAGGGCTCAATGCCCCTAGTCCAAGGATTGTTTTCATTTGAAAATTTTTCTCTTTTTTTGGGAAAGATTTGGAAATCTTGAAAAAAAAAAAATTTTGAAATTTTTTTTGTTTTTTTTCTTAATATATATACATGAACAAAGCTCATTAAATGCTACATGAAAATTTTGAATTCAAAGAAACATAGAAACATGGAACAAACAAATTTTAAGCTTAACCATGATGTTGCAAACCAAATGTGGAGTGAGGCAAAGTTGAGTCACTTGCTTCTTTTTGGTCCATTTAGGATGCTTGAGGCTTGGTGTAATTGAACCTTGATTATGATGAAATGGCTTGGGCTTGCACTTGAAAGGCTTGAACCTTGATTATGATCTTTTGATATTTGTTTGAAATGGCTTGGGCTTGCACTTGGAAGGCTCGCATCTTGTGAGCTTTTGGCTTTTGATGTTGATCATGCGTATACACCTTTGATGGGCTCAAGTATTGGGCTTAGAATGATTCAAGAAAAATTTTCGGTTTCCATACTAAGTAGAGTTCAATCACAAGCCTTTGGGCTTGAGCTCATTCATAGCATACAAGATTCAAACAATTATGATGGGATCAAGCATTGGACTTGAGTCATTATGGTTCAAACAACGGCCAAACAAATGCATAATGAAATGCAATTTACATGGACCGACCTAAAGGTAGGTTCTATGGGTCATTACAACATGGGTAGAAGGTAGGTTAAAGGTCCCTACAAGCTAGGACGTCGTACCTCCCAACTTGTGACGCCAGGAGCGCCGCGTTGGTCCGAACGGTACAGTTTGTCCTTATGAACCACCATGGCATAACCATGATGATCCTTGTCGCGGTGGGTGGTAGGTTCACCGCTGGGTATGTGAGTCTCAGGAAGACCACAATCCACGGCTAATACTATCGGGCTTCCGGGCTAGCACACAAATAAAATAAATTCCATTCAAGCAAATGATGCATGACATGCAAAATAATGACATATTAGACATATTATATACAAAAAAGCAATAAACAAACAATGACATGGTTGGCCACCATAATATAATTAAAGCTTAGCCCTCAATATCCCCAATGGAGTCGCCACTGTGAGAGACCGCGCCCCCGGCCCGTTTTAATGAAATGTTGGGCCAAACCCACGTGAATGGGTGGAGTCGTGTTATTGCCTCTCAAAATAGAGGTCCGACTAGTTATATTTTCCCCTTTAGATTAAGGGTTTTACAATAGAGTCGCCACTTATTTAATTATTGGAAAAATACGAAAACCATAGTTGAAAAATTCCTCATTTTATTAATTTGAAATTTGAATTTACATTGATCATAGGAAAATTACATGGCTTTGGTCCTAGATACAATCTAAGATAAAGTACATGGCTTTGTTTCCTAGTTACAATCTAGAAATTGAAAATTACAAGGATAAGCATTTGATTTACTAACCCTTGATCTCAGTTCGGAGGCTATGTTACAAGGTGGGAAGGTGTTAGGCACCCACCTTGCCCGGTGAAACCGGTCTTCTAGACTATGGTGGCCAACAATCATATCATATCATCCAATATGTCAATCAATCTACATGTTGAATTTAATGTGTGTATGTGACAAACCCTAATTCAATTTATTGAACATTGCATTTGGATTGAAAAATAAAATTCTAGTGAATGTGTGTGTATGGTGACATCCTAGATTCAAAGATTTGAAAGAATTATTAAACAAACATGTTTTTTCATATTTTTGATGTGGATTTAAGATTAAAACTAGTGATATGCATGAACATGTGATGAACAACTAAGAACATATGAAGAACATATAAGAACAATTAAGAACATTCAAACATATTCGAGGGAATTTAAATAGTTACTATCATGCTTTAATCTTAAACTCTCATCATGGCAATACAAAAAAACAAGTTAGGGAAAGAGATTATACCTTCATGCAAGATCCATACGGTGGAGGAGGAGATTCTTGGTGGAGGTCCTAAGGGTGGAAGAAAGAAGAAGAACTAGGAGAGGGAGAGTAAGTCTTACTCAATACCTTGAGTCTCAGGAAGACCAAGATATGACAAGACTACTCTACTTCACTAGAACTCAAGAGAGGAGAAAAGAGAGGATTTTTTGGTGTCTTGGAATGAAGGATGGGGAGGGTTTATATAGTGGTAGTGGAGGGAATATGAATGGAAGGCCATTTAATGAGGGTTGACAAGGATTATGAACCTAGACCTCATTTTAGCCTTGGGGAAAATCTGGTGCATTAAATGGAGAGATTGGTGGGAGTGGGGAGCAAGCCAAAATTCGGTTTTCCCGTAGCTGTTGTAACAGCTTGTAGAGTTAATTTCGAAAAATCATATCTGATCCAATTCTGATCGGAATTGTCTCGTTCTTGTACTCAAATTGAAGCCCCGGATGTCTAGTTTCTGGGAAAATTAACCTCATTCACAGATTCAAAATATTCTGAGAGATATTGATGAAATAGTGAGCAGAGGTCATTTGTTAGAAAATAGTTTCAGCACAATTAACATTAATAGGTCCCAAATTAGCTCCCAATTAACATTAAATGACTCCAATCACTCCCATTTCAGAATTAATTGGTTCCCAATTTACTCTAATTAAAAGATAATTACACAAATTACTCATTGAATAATTAATGTTTAACTATCTAATTAATTAGGTGTATGTAACCTCACCATAAAATGTAGTCCTAACCAATTAAATTATGACACATTATTGTTCTCAAATTGATTACACCTATAACCAATTGAAATCAATTGTTCATAATCACATATAGTCGGACTCAATTTGTGATAGTACATCTTAACCATTAAAACTTGATTTGATGATAACTTTCAATCTAATGGTCCGATTAGGGCTTATGACCAGTCGATTTGATCGTTACAACATTAAGCATTTTGGTGAAATGAGTCCAATGATCTAATAGCTAGAATCAAGATGCATATTTGTAAAGTGAAAGTACCATTTTACCCTCCATGTGAGATTAAATGCTAGTTGCAAAATGGGGTGTCAACAGTGTGTAGAATGCTTGTAATTAATTGCTGTATTTTTTGCTGTTGTAATGCTGTAACTTGTATTAGGTCTGAGTGAGTCTATTTATATGCTCAATGGGCCTCATAAAATTAATTACCTAAATTAATCTGATTAATTAGATTCATAATTTTGATGTGGTGGGTGTTATAAGATTAATTGCTAGACATAATGCTAATGGGTTGGAGTTACACAATTAAATGGATTAGATAAGGAGTTTATGAAAAAATAAATAGGCCTAACAACTAGTACATGAAGTGGGAGAATGGCTCTTCATTTCCCATAATAAAAATTTCATTTTCTTACTAATGAATATGCTATTCATTCTTATTCTGAATGTATCTAGCCTAATATCTGCTCTTGTACATATTAGCCTATTAGTCACCACTCTTAAAAACAATAAAAGAGTCTCTCTCATTTTCAATATGGGATTAAACATTTTATTAACTCCTTATCTGCGATATTAACTCTTGTTAATGGTCATTTTCGCAACAAATTTTGCGGTTTGACAGAATGACTAAGCCGAATTGCTTAGCAGGTCCGACTAATATATTTTATCAATGTATTTTGCTCTGTTGCATGGCCTAAGCCCATGCGAATGGTTGGGGAATTGAGTAGGAATGGTTTTGGTGGGTGTGGGTTAGTTCCCATTGAACTTTTTACATAGGCCCAACCCGTATGTGCCATGAAGTGGGCTAGGGACGTTGGGGGGCATCTAGGGCCCATGAAGGAGGTCCAATGTCAGAAATTTCTACCCCAAATTTGGCTCCATGCTCTGGGTGATTGTGCCCTTAATTTTCAGCTCAGCTCCATTTTCCACACCAAGGCACAGCTAACTCTAAGAAAAAGGTTGAGCAACCTACCCCACTCAGCCACCCAAATGTAGTTTTCGAAGGCTTACAAAGACCAGAGACAGCCGTTATGAAGAGGAAATAACTTTGTTTCCAAAATCACGCAAAAAGCAACCAAACATTTCCTTAAGCATAAAACATAATACACCAAGTCATAGAAATAACATCTGAAAGGTCCAAGGCCTTCCTTCCACCTAAAAACTGGTCACAAGCATCCCCTAAAGCTTGATATAAATATGTATCACTAGCCCACAAGAGAAAAAAAATGTTTTCCCTACAAAAAAAACCCAAAACTTTGACACAAAAGCCTAGTTAGCTACCCAATGTATGGACGATTTAAAGGCCTGGGGGTGAAAATACTGATATAGGGGAACTCCCCCTCTCTTGCTCGGGACCTCCCTCCATTTCTTCCTCTTGGTGATTGCAGGCTAAAATTTCTGACTTATGAATATATAGTTTTTGCACTCTCTTGTGTTTTCATTTTTGTGTTGATTTCTCTTTCCATAAAGCACCATTAGCCTTTGTGTACCTCACATTGCGAATTTTGGGCTTAGCTCTCCAAATAACTAACGAATTTAACGAACCCAAGGGGAGTTTTGGGCTCATTTCTGCAATCTAAACCTTTGTCACAAAACGTCCTTGACAACTCCCATATTATTTTATTTATGTTATCATATTTATTCATTTTAATTAAATAATATTAAAATGCTACAACACTAGCCAACCCTTGCCAATATATATATTGTACTACTGCACACCCTTGGTGTGATAGTCACTCCACTAAGTGCTTGTGGGGTATGAGGGGCAAGGGCCATAGTTCAAGTCTCCAAGAGGGAGTTTTATACAAATATACACTTATATTAGATTAGAGTAGAATTTCTATCTTGCATCCAAATCTATCTATATATATATATATATATATATTATTAATTAAAGTTTGTGAGAAAAGAGAGGTGCCAAAGCAATAGCCAAATACAATAGGGTGCTTTTTTTTTTTTTTACACATTTTTATGAGTGAGAGCTAATGGTGTATTTGGGGTTTAGATCTTGCGAGAGTGCCCTATGTGCTACTATTGCAATCTATTTATTTTATAGTGAAACTTTCTCGATCACCGTTGCGTCTATTTTCCTTGTCTCTTCTTTAAATGTGTGTAAATAAATTATTTTCACAACAAATAATGCATGGAAGAAGAAAAATGAAATCTAATTTATCTTTGGTGTGTGTGGTGATATGGGAGATTTTGCGGCCTTTTGTAGGATAAGGTAAAGCTCACATCCCAACTATGCTTGCTACTTCTTTTTGTTTTGTACATGATTATAAAATTCTATTTGTGATGTAAACTCTTTTGTCTTTATTTATATCACAATTCTCTCTTTTTTTTTTTTTTTTTTTTTTTTGACAAACAAAGGTATTCAAACCTCTTCAAATATCTTATTATTCACTCGAGTATATGCAGTGTCCCCGTCCTACACGCACTAGGTCATTTTGTTTTGTACATGATTATAAAATTCTATTTGTGATGTAAACTCTTTTGTCTATATTTATGTCACAATTCTCTCTTTCAAATATTTTTTTTTTTACAAACTAGGGTGTTCAGACCTCTTCAAATATCTAAATATTCATTCGGGCGTATGCAGTCCCCCTATTCCACACCATATTATTATAAGGAATAGGAATGGCAACGGGTCGGGTTCGGGCCGGGTTTTTCCATACCCGAACCCGACCCACGGGGCAATACCCGTAACCCGGACCTGGCCCGTTTAGGGTAGCGGGTTTTTTTCCGGAGCCCAAACCCATCCCAGCTGGGCCCCGTTTAGGATTGGGCCCAATTCGCAGCCCAACCACAAAAAAAAAAAAAAAAAAAAAAAAAGCCCAAATTTTTTTTGTAATTTGAAGAAAAAATTATCTTAAAAATTGAAAATAATTTAATCACCGGCACCCCTAAGATTTTTGACAAAAATATATATATATATATATATATATATATATATATATATATATATATATGCCCGTTCCAATCCTAAAATGCACGACCCATTCTTTGGCCCATTAACAAATTTACAATAACTAAAAAAGAAAAAAACCCAGATCCCTTCTTAATTAGGATACCCATCTAAATTAAATTATGATTCAAAAATCTAAATAAATACACACAAATCACAACATCATCTTCACAAGTCACAACCATTTACTCCCAAAAATAAAATATGAATTTGTTAAAAAAAAAAAAAAAATTACATACGCTGCGTATGCAACGGTTCAAGAGGGATTCCGATTAGTGATCCTCTGAGTCTTTGACATCGTCATCTAAGTCCTAAGTCTCCTAACTAGTCGAGTTTGTGTGGTGACTGATGAGCCATACGCCTCTCTCTTTCTCTATGCTCTGCAACTTTAAGTTTCTTTTTTTTTTCCTTAGGCTTCTACAACTTTAAGTTTGAGACACTTTCCAGGTTTTGGGATAGAAGAATAAGTAGTGATGACGTTTTCACTGCAGGCTGAAGGCTGAAGCTGAAGAAAAATGGCGACAACTCGACGGTAAGAGTCAACGGCGTGAGCTGAGGGAGAGGGACTGAGGGTCGTAGTGAATCGGCGGCGTATGTGGGTTGGGTGTCTCGCCGTCTGAGCTTTGGTGGTATTCACAGTGGTGGTTTGAGATAGAGTGAGGGTGAGGGAGTATGTGACTGTCAGATTGAGAGGGAGGGAGGCTGCTGAAGAAGAAATGGGGGATTAGGGAATTTAGGGTTAGATTTTAGGTGTATATATATATATATATATATAGGGTATTTTAGTAATTTCAGGTACCGGGTTTTTACCGGGTCGGGTCTCGGGTTTTTTTTATAAAACCCGGACCCAACCCAGACCCGCTTCGGGTTTTTTTTTAACCCATACCCTACCTTATTTCTAATCGGACCGGGTAAAACCCGGCCTATTAGGGTCGGGCCGGGCCGGGTACCCGCGGGTCGGGCAAAAATTGCCATCCCTAATAAGGAAAAATCCCATTAAAGTGGCCTTAAGATGTTGACAAGAGGTTTTGAATCTAGAATTTCGTGAACATCATGAAGTTTTAGGAACCACTAAGCCAACCCCTTGAGGTTCTCTTTCACTTTTTAAGTATTTAATTTTTTTGAAGAAGGCACACAGTGTTATTCATAAGGATGAGGTCATGTTGGCTAGTTGGGATTGTTCTTCTTTCAAGTCTAGCATTTCATTTCAATGGAAAGATTTTATCATTTCCCCATCATTTTTTATTAGTTGTATTTAGAAATTTTAATATATTAAGAGAGCAACATTTCATGTATTATCTTTTAAATAAAAGTGTAGTTTTCTAAAATTATTTTGTTTAATTTAAACTCCCAACCAAAGATGTGCAATAATTTTTTAAATAAAATGAAAAAAAAAATAATTAGAAAAGCTATTAATGCTGTAGCCATTTGATTTTCTAAAAAAGAACCAAATTTTAGGACATCCAAAAATAAATTAAAGATTCACAAAAAAATATGAGAGAGAGAGAGAGAGAGTAGGGTTCAAGTTACATTTAGTGCAACTTTAAGTAATGTTACACCATCCAATATATTTTTTTTAATTATATGTGAATTTTGATAAATCTATTACATTATCTTCGTATATTCTCTATGCTTAAAAAATTTAAAAATGAACAAAATCAATAGTCATGTTATCAATCAATTGTCTAAATGTAAGTTTTTGTAGTTTAAAAGAATGTATAAAAGATGATTTTATGGATCAAATGGTAAATTGATTGGCATAAAATGAAATGCATTTTAAGAATATATAATTTAACAGTTAAATTTTTAAATTTGAATTCAATATATATATATATATATATAACATAAGTATTAATAATCGGCTCTAACTTGCTCAATTAGTAGAATATGTTGTCATTAAATAAGAGATTTAGAGTCTTGTTAATGGGTGTCTTTAAGGTATTTGCTAATAAACTATTTAAGGAAAATTTTAATACAAATTTTATGAGAAATATAAAAATTTTTGCAAAAAAAAATTGTTTTAGATAAAGTTTAGTTACAAAATTGGTTGTAACTTAAGGCTATAATATTACTCAATAAAGTAAACATTACTACATGTGAGTACCTAGGCATGCTTCACAACGTCTTAGGCAAGCTAGGCATGCTTGGCAACGTCCTAACCATGCATGACAATGTCCTAGGCCGTTCTCGGACGGCTTTGCAACGTTCTAAGCATGCTTGGAAACGTCCTCGGACAGTGCCCTAGGAGTCCCACATCAAAGGAAACCCCCCTCCCCCCCCCCCCCCCCCCCACTTGCTGCCTTATAAGCTTTGAAGCGAAGGAAGCAGTGTACCATCAGTTTAGTTATTCGGACGTTGCCATGCACGTCTAGGACGTTATCAAGCACGTCTAGGACGTTGTGAAGCATGCCTACGTACTTACACTACATATTTTGAAAATCTAACCATTGAATTGTATATTCTTTATACTTTCAATACACATATCAAATTTTTTGTCAATTAAATATTATTTACTATATGATCTATAATCTTATATTTTATATAATTTTAAATTACAGAAATTTATAATTTAAACAATTTATTGATGACATGTCTATTGCTCTTTAATTTTCTAAAACTTTTGTAAGCATGAAGGATAAGAAGAAGATATAATCTAATAGTAGATTTGTCAAAATTCACCATTTAATAAAAAGATATTGAATAAAGTTATAACCTTAAGCTGCAATAAATTTTAGAACTAAATTTTGTATAATTATTATTTTTAATTTCATTAATAAATTTTAAAAATATTTTCCAAGCCAGTACCTTAGAGCATCATTCATTAACTTAGCCCTTCTATTAAGGGGATTAACAGCATGAATGGAGTGGAGTGTGCATGGCACGCTCTTCCACTCCGTGTGATTTCAGATATTTGCATTCTCGTTGATAATAGGCAGCTAAAAGTATGTGTTAACATCCGTGACTGATTCGTTTCTAGTTCAAGTCTGACAGCTAAAGATGCAATTCAGTGCTCCAATTACAATTTCATGTCTCAATCTCAACGTCGTGACATGTCTGCTACGCTACATAACTATTAATTTCTTTGCACCCACTTTTTTTTTTTTTTTGATGGATTCTTTGCACCCACTTGAGAGTTGGAACAAATTCATTAAAAAAATTGTTCATTACGTACACAAAACAACAAAGGCTAAAGTTTCAGATTTAATAAGATATTTCGGATTTAATTTTTAACTATAAAAAAACTATTATTAAAAGTTGTTATCATAAGTTGAAATCTTCTCAAAATAATAATAATAATAATAATAATAACAACCTCATATCTTGGCGAAGTACATATAGCTTTTCAAATCATAATTAGACCAATAGAATTCAATCCAAAATGTTAGCAAGGTATAATTAACCCTTCTTTTTATTAAATTTTTTTGCACACTATAACTGTAAACTGTAAAGTATTACTTTGTGTGAAGTATTACTATATTTTTTTTTATGAAAGATTCCAATTAGTTTTGTAATGATTCATAATTAACAATATAGTTTTGGCATTCATAAGGTTTGGCAATTAGATTTTGTGCTCCAATTACAATTAGACTAAAGACAAAGCTAGTCAATGTTCCAACGTCATGACTTGTCTGCAACGCTACATAATTATTAATGAGTTAATTTCATTCCAAATTCTTTTGAACATGACAATTTTTTTTAATAATAATAATAGATTTTAAACAACGAACTAATTGCTTGATTTTAAACAACAAACCAATCACTCAGACTATTTTACAAATGAAATTCAACTTACATTCCAATGAATTTAAAAGTTTCTATTCAATTTATTGACTTTTTAAGTAAAAAAAAGAAGTTTGTCAAAAAGTTATACCACAGAAGTATCAATTCACAATTAATTTCTGTTAATAAATTAACTTCAACTTATTTTCCTAATAAAACATATTTCTTAACATAAATATGTACTTAAGGACAAACATGCATCTTAATCAGATGATAAAAATTAATATTTTTTATGCTCACTGAACCCTCCTTAAACTAAAACTTTATAGTATATTTGTTATAAATTATATGGCTTTACGAAGAAGTTTCAAAATTGAGAAAAGCAAAATTTAACGAATTATGGTTAGTTGACTTTCCCGGTCCTATTTTTGTGCACAGTTGGGTTTGAAATCAAATATAAATCAGGCAACTTATCTGCGTTTTCTTTTAGAGAAAAAAATTTAGTGTACATAAATGCTAATTTGTATTTTCATAAAAAAAAAAAAAAAAGAGGAAATTAAGCAATCTCTTGTAAAGGGTAGTTATCAGCCACGTTAATGTGCGCTACCACCTGCTCTGTTGAAAATTTATAGTTATCAAGTACGTTAAACAGACGTTAATCTTCAATAAAAACAGATAGTGTCATGGTGATAACCCTTGAACTATTTTCTTCGTAGGTAGATTTTGCATATAACCCTCACAGCCTTAAAAGATGGATTAAAATTTAAGCAACAAAGAAATTTTTTTTTTTTTTAAACTCTGCTTTGATAAATTCACCAACGCCTTCAAACTTTTGTCTAGTTGCACTATTAAAAACTATCAAATGTAATATTATTTTTGTTACTTTTGTTTGTGTAATATGAAAATAATTATAGTTTTTTTAGACAACAAACTAATATTTAAACATGAATATTTTCATAAATGAAATTTTACTTATGTTCCGAGGAATTTAAATTTTGCAATTACATCACACTATAAAGTGTATAAGTATAAATTCACTTAAGTATTTGTTAATCTTTATTGAACTTAAGCAATTTTTTTTTTCAAACATAAACATGTACTCAACCATAAACATGTCTATTAAAAATATACAAAAAATTAATAGTTTTTTTTATTATTTTCATTCTATTTATGTAATTTTTTTAGCAAACATAAACATGTACTCAACCATAAACATGTCTATTAAAACTATACAAAAATTAATAATTTTTTTTTATTATTTTCATTCTATTTATGTAATTTTTTTGGCCGTATTATGCATGTAAAAATATGTGAGTCCAATCTTTAGAAGACATTTGATAAAAATAAATAAATTACATAAAATTATGGTGCTATTACGTGTGTGTGATACGAGTATGTACTGTACGTATGTAAAAATTTAAGCTTGGACCAAGTCAACACAGTTGAGGCTTAAGAAGATAAATTTAATTATGGTAATTTTTATATTAAATTCAACTTTGTATGAAACTTATTAAATTTAAAATCCATTATTTTTTTTCCTTTTTGAGATGCAAAATCGTTAATTAAGTTTTTGTATTTATATTTTATTGAAATCTCCTTGTCAATTGATAATATGACTAATCCATGATTTTATTAATTTTAATTTTGAAGAACTTCCTTTTATATAAACAACTGAAACAAGCATTGTCAATAAACTTTTATAAGAATAGTCTTTTTATATAATGAAGAATTATTATGTAATGAAGGTTGTTATATAAAATTTTTGTTAAATTCTCTATATTGGAAGTAACAAATTTATCAAAGATCATATTTGAGATTCAATTAATTTGTCTCTTTTGCTTTCTCTTTTTTTATTTTTACTTTTATTTCTAAAGGATTTTATTGCTTCCCCATCATTTTTTATTAGCTGTATTTAGAAAATTTAATATATTAAGAGAACAACATTGAATACATTATCTTTTAAATAAAAGTATAGTTTTCTAAATTATTTTCTTTAATTTAAACTCTCAACGTGGGTTTTAGTTAGTTTAATTGTTTAACTGGTAAAGTCTCCAATGATTGAATAAGAGATCTGAAGTTCAATTTTCGCATACACCAAAAATTGATTAGTGTCTTGGTTTAATGATAAAAAATTATCATTGGAAGCAGATGAAATATGTTAAAACTCTTTGAAGGAAAAAAAAAAAAAAAAACCCTTAGCCAAAAAATTGCAATAATTTTTAAATAAAAATTTAGAAGTGCTATTAATACTGTGGCCATTAGATCTTCAAAAAGAACCAAATCCTGCGACATCCAAAAAAATAAATAAAAATTCACAAAAAAAATATGAATAATGGAAATTTTATATTATATATAACAGCATTAATAGTGGATTTTGGCAAACCAAGCAGTAGAATTTCTAGTTTTAGCATAATGATAATATTATAATAATTATCATAAAGTAAACACTATAAATTAAAATTTTATTATACGTTTCCTTGACAAATTCTCTTGACACAACTTTTATAAAAAATATAATAATTTTTTTTTTCCTTTTTCTTCCTGTAAACTTTTCCCTTCTATTAAAGATGTTAAAAAAAAAAAAAAAGCAGCATTAATGGAGTTTGCACGGCATGCTCTTGTGATTTCAGATATTTGCATCGTCGTTGAATGATCAGCTAAAGGTACGTCAATATCCGTGACTATTCCTACTTCAAGGCTGACAGCTAAAGATGCAATTAATTAGTGTTCCAATTACAATTAGTAGACCAAAGACAAAGCTAGTCAATGTCCCAACGTCATGATTTGTCTGCAACACTACATAAGTATTAACGAGTTACTTACTTTCATTCCAAATTCTTTAAAAAATTGGAACAAATTCATTAAAAAATTGTTCATGTGGATCACGTTTTCTGAAAATTAGACTCACAAAACAAAACAAAAACCTCATATGTTGGCAAAATTTTTAACTTTTCAAATCATAATTAACACTATAGTTTTGGCACTAAAGTTTTTTTTTTTTTTTTTTTGAAAATTCAACTATTCACATTTAATTTGTCAGGATTTGTGTGTTTTTTGTGTTAGAACTTCTTTTCATTTTCTTTTTTGTGTACGTGCATCTTTGTTTCTTAAAAAAAAAAAAAAAAAAGCCTTAGCAGGATTGTAGGATTAGTACATGTTGAAGCCACACACCCACATCCAATTACTTCGCCGCAAAGCTGTGTTTGGTCATGAGAGACTTGTAGTGTAAGTGTGTAACATTCCAAGTCATCTGTGATAGTGACGATTAGCCTAACATAACATGTGGAGAAAGGGTGGCTTAACCAGAATGGAAGAGAACCCAAACCAATAAGGCAGCTTAGCCATAGTCCATATTGGGTATTGCCACCCTTGTTTACCTTCCTCAGTTCTTCTTGATCCTCTCACAGCTTTCTTATTCCCCATGATTTAGTAAACCAAAAAAGTAGCAGAAATTCTGAAGTTAAACCAACCTAATACATCGAACTTAACTCGAAGCCAGCTAGTACAAAGCTTAATGGATCATAACGGAAGGAGCATTTTGACATTATTGTAATAGTCGGTAGTATAAATAATGAAAGCGGATGAACCAATTTATTTAGAGTGTAAATAACATTTTATCCTAATATCCTATTTTAGTCATTATTATGCAGCCCCTTTTCCACAAAAAACTGAGGTCATGTTGGTCTTATTAATTTAAGATTAGTATGCATAATAAAAAATTATACTTAGAAAGTCTCCAACGGGAATTCCTTAAATATTTTATGAACAACATTTCTTGAGGATTTGTGAACTGACCAATAGTTAAAAAAAGACACGCATGATGTGTTTTTTATAAACTATGCAGTAAAATGCTATTTTTGGAAACTATTTAACAAAATGTCTTTGTTTTTGAAGCTCAATTTTAGCAAAATCGAGTTGTGTAAAATTAGATATCTTCAAAACTGAGTTATATATATATTTTTAAGTAGAACTCGACATTGTTAATGTTGAGTTTCACTTAAATTTTTAAAAAAATTTAAGTGGCAAAATATGCATAGAATTAAATATTGCTAATGTTGAGTTCTATTTGTAACTTGGTTTTATTAAAATTGAGTTTAAAAAACTTGGACATTTTGTTAAATAATTTCAAAACAATGGCATTTTGCTGCATAGTTTGTAAATTAGAGGCAAATGCCCATTTTTCCTTGATGTTGTTGTGTCTTGAACTAAAATATGTTGGATATATTTTAACAATTTACTTTGTGATGAAGCAAAAAAATAAACAATATACAAATCTATATATAAGCAAAAACTCAAAAAGACATGATAGGTAAAAACCAATAAATAGATATTGAATATATATAAGAAAAAATTTGCAAATAATTAACAACTCACAGATCAAATACATGAAAGATGAATGATTTAGATCAAGTCTTATGTTTGAAACAATCTCCTTAAAGCAGATTTTGCACCTCACATAATATGTGGTGCTTTGAGACTCATGGATGTTTGCCTCTCAAGATAAAATTATCTATAACATGGAAAAGAAGCACACAAGGTCTGTGCTCTACGAATTACTCTATGTCTCTTTCTTTCTTTTTTACTCAAATAAATGCACAAAATATTCTCTTTGGGAGAGTTTTTTTCCAGAAGATAAATCTTTTCATGAATGAGGAACTATGAAAATATAAGTTACTGAATAGATACACTGTTTCAAAAATAACTATTGTATATAAATTTACTGACTTTAAAAAGAAAATTATTATTATTAATTGGACAAGAAGGCCCAGTTCACAAATACCTAAAACCCAACCCAATGTCCAACGAAAAACTCATATTTTCTATCATTCTTATGTGGGACTCAAGGATTCTTACCACTTCAATATCATATTAAAGTAGATAAATTAGGGTCAATTTCTTATTCACTCCGTAACATATTTATCTAACAAAATATTCCAAAAATGTTTATAAAAGTGAGGGAATAACATCAAGTACCAAAGGCCTTTGTGCTTTGTGGGAGTTCACTCTCTCTACTTCACTCTATACTCCACAAATAGAAACTTGCCACATGTTCATCTACTTAATTAAATCCTAATTTTTTGGCTTCATTATTTGAGTTATATAAATTAAAAAAATAACGAAAATATTTTTTTGAGAGAGTTTCAATGTATGATATCTACTTCTGATGATAGTTCTTTATCTTCAGACCAAAACACCAATTAGTTTTAGGTGTAGACAGAAATTGAAACCAAATTTCTTATTCAACCACCACCGCCATCGTTCGCAAGAGCCACCAATGCCTTCAGCCATAGTGATCCATTGGCATCGAAAAATCTTGGTTTTGATTTTCCCCCATCACAAAGAGCACCTCAAAATACAGAGTTTGATAAGACAATTTTTATTTTTTATTTTTCAGGAAACAAAGGCCAAAAAGATATAACATGGTCGAAAGACAAAAATGAAAAAAAAAAAAAAAAAAAGGTAGTTTTATTTGAAAACTATAATAGATTTTACATCACCCACCCTCCCACTTTTATCTTATCAAAATCAACCATAATGTTTAGTTAATGAGAAAGCCGAGAAAAGGAATTACAGAATATTGGACTTTGTTGGAGTTTGAAGGTCCTAGATCTGGCTTCGCATTTTTTAGTTCCAAGATGGTACCTTAGCTAGACTTAGTTATTTTGAAATACAAGATATTTGTTTTGATGTGGGGGTGGTTAGTACAAGTAGATATCATTATCTTATTCCTGGAGGTAATTTGGAGCAAAGGTTAAGGCTTATAAATGGAGATGATGATGTAGTTTATACGTGTGAGATTCATGCTGTGTGGCCTACAGATAAAATAACATTATATGTTGAGGGTGGTGAGGAGCTATTTGCAGTTGAACAATCATTTGGTAATGAGGAAGTAACAAATGATGATAATGTGCATGAGATGCATGAGGGAGGTAATGTAGATGCTTAAGGAGGTCAGAGTGATGATGATTGGTTAGAGGAAGGGTTTGAGGGGCTAGATTTTGATGATAATGTATTTGGAAATGTAGATGATAGGTCATCTACACATGCAGCCTCACATAGGCCCTTTGAAGGAGATGATGGGCCATCTACACATGCAACCCCATATAGGAGTACTGCAGCTGACAATGACCCACCTCTTGAAGATGGTGAATGGATTGACCTACCTCTTGAAGATGACATGGAAAATCTAGTGGGGTCTGATGATGATCAGCCAGCAACAACTATTGCTGTAAAAGAACCTGAGTTTAATGTCCAAACTGACATGAGAAAACCAGAGTTAAAGAAAGGAATGAAGTTTCCAAACTCTGAGGTATTTAGGGAGGCATTGAGGGAATATGCTATAAAGAAGCCAGTAGATATCAAGTTCAAGCTGAATGAGAAGAAGAAGATTTTAATTTATTGCATAAATGAATGTGGATGGAGGTGTTATGCATCTCAACTACCTGGGGAATTGACATTCCAAAGAAAAACATTCAATCCAAAGTGCACCTGCCCTAGATCCTTCAAACACAGCCAAATGACTTTAAGTTATGTTGCAAAGAAGTTTATGCAGGAGTTTGACAAAAACCCCAATTGGAAAGTGGCTGGTGTTCCACATCATGTGAAGCAAACACTTGAAATTGACATAAGTTACAGTCAAGTGTATAGAGCAAAAAGGAAAGCTACTGACTTGATTACTGGGGACGAACAGTTGCAATATAGGAAGTTTAGGGATTATGCAGAGATGATAAGATTGAATGATAAAAGAAGTAGGGTTATTTGCAAACTGAAATGGAAGATGAAAATGCATAGCCCAAATTTAAGAGAATGTATATCAGGTATAATGCACAAAAACTTGAGTTTTTGGGAGGTTGTAGACCAATCATTGGTTTAGATAGGTGCCACTTGAAAGGGAGATTTGGAGGGCAAATACTTTTTGCTGCCATAGCTAGAGATGAAAATGATAATATTTTCCAGTTGCATTTGCTGTTGTTGAGTAAGAGAACAAAGATTGATGGGTATGGTTTCTGCAGCAGTTTTCAGATGACATTGGGAATCCAGAGCAACTTAATCTGGTCTTCATTAGTGATAGACAAAAGGTATGACCTACAATTTTACTAACATATTTAACCCACATATTTAAAGTTCAATAATACATGTTTCAGTTCATTTCAACATGTTTAACTAACACATATTTACTTGATCTGTTTTGTATACGAATTAGGGCCTTATACTTGCAATTGAGATGTTGTTTCCAACTTGTGAGCATAGATATTGTGTGAAGCATATCTATAATAATTTCAAAGTAGATCATAAAGGCTTGGAGTTGAAGGATGCACTGTGGAGATGTGTTAGAGCCACAACAATCAGGGAGTTTGAGAGAAGAATGCAGGAAATGAAGGATTTGGATGTCAAGGCATAGGAGTATCTTGCTGACATCAATCCTGCACAATGGTCTAAGTCTCACTTTAGTAGTAGAGTTTTGTGTGACTGTTTAGCTAATAACTTGAGTGAGTCTTTTAATGCCATGATCTTAGAAGCTAGGGATAAGCCAATTTTAGCAATGTTGGAGTGGATCAGGGTTAGACTTATGACCAAACAATACAAAAAGATGAAAGGTATAGCAAAATACACTGGAAATGTTTGTCCTAATATTCAAGACAAATTAGAAAAGTTAAAACATGAGTCTATACCTTTCAGTGCTACTTCAGCAGGCAGCTTCATGTATGAGGTTGATAATGGTTGTGAGAGACATGTGGTTGACTTGGCTAAGAAAGCATGTAGCTGTAGGATTTGGGATTTGACAGGATTTCCTTGCAAACATGGGATCTCTGCTATTGTTAAGAACCTAAAGAAAGTGGAGGACTATTTGTTTCCTTGTTACTTGAAAGAGACATTTGCTGAAACTTACAAAGAGATAATACAGCCAATGCCTGACCAGTCTAAGTGGGTTAAGACTAACCAACCTGCTTTTATTGCTCCTCATGTATATAAACAACCTGGCAGACTACCAAAGCAAAGAAAAAGAGATCCTCAAGAGCTAAGGAACCCTTATAGAGTTTTTAGGATGAACAAGACAATTAAGTGTGGGAAGTGCAAGAAAGAAGGACATAATACAAGAGGGTGCAAGGCAGGCATCACTGGTGAAACTCCATGGCAGAGAAGAGATAGACTTGGTAAATCAGTAGCTTTAAGTATTTCCATGCTTTGAACTATATTCATTTTCTAAATTATGTAACTTGTACTACCTTCTTGGTCAACCTGCATGTAAATCTAAATATACTATATTCATTTTCATGATAGACTTCATGTGTACGTAACTTGTACTACCCTCTTTGTAGGCACAAGGCAATAAATCTACAAAAACAAAGTAGATTGCAACACCTCAAACTGCATCTCAGTCACCAAGTACTAGATCTCAAATTGCATACAGAGCTTTTGGTCAAACTGCATCTCAACTTGCACCAAACAATAGATCTGAGGCAACAACTTAACCTCCAACTAGATCTAGGGCCAACTAGTTCTCTTCATCCTCACAACCGAGCTTCCATACCCCTAGAGAGATATAGAATTCTTTACCATCTCAGGCACCTCTGCTTTGTTCTATTCTGTTTATTTTTGTCCTCTTACTTGCTATTGTTAGACCATCTTGCTAACTGCTGGATTTTGGTTATACAGCCAAGTGCATCTGTGAGCACTAGTAGTGTACCAAGTGAAGGAAGTGGTCGTGATGCTACTAGGGGGTTTAAAGGTAGAAAGTTTCAACCAGTTGGTGGAAAGGGCAAGAATGCAGTTGGCAAGGGCACCAAAAGTAGTAAATGACAATTTGGAAGATGTTCAAGTTTCAACCATTTTTTTTTTCTTATGGTTCCCCATTTTTTGGTTAAAATTTCACACGCTTAATGCATATGTCAAGTGTCAAAAACAATATTGGCAATTTTGGTTGGAAGATGTGTATGTTTGAGCACTAGTGGACTAGTAGTTGGGTTTTAGTTGGAAGATGTGTAAAGTCATAGGATGTGCCAAAAACAATGTTGGCAATTTTGTATGCATGTGACATAAAGTGTTTTGCTAATGTCTTCACTTTTATTTTGTAAAGTCACAGGATGTGCTCAATAACTGTCTTCACTTTTATTAATGTTAATGTGCATTGACACAGGATAAAATATTTTGATGTGTTGTGCTTGTCTCTGCTTGTCTTGTGCTTTTGGTGGACTGTGTTTTGCTTGTCTTGTCCTTTTGGTGGATTTACACAGGTGTATGTATTTACACAACAAATCATGTTTATGTGTAAAACATGTTCCATTAATAGACAGGTGTGCATTGTCAGAGGTGTATGTATTGAACTAACATGTTCCATTAATGTTATTATGTTATTCACATTTCCATATAACAATTTGTGCCAATATATATCAATCACAGAATGAAGTAAAAAAAAAAAAAAAATTATACTAAAGAATATTTGCACAAAAACAACACTTTCCATTTCCATTTAATGGCAGATTAAGGTTCCTCGCCCTTACATTATTATTCACTGAGGCAAAACACAACAACAACATTACAAAAATGAAAAATAACCATGAAAAAACTAGTGCCATCTTGTACAATCTCTCACTCTCTCTAACCCTCTTAAGTTTCTCCCTAGTTTCTACATAAAACTCATGAGTTTCTCTTTCTCTCTGGTTAGATCTTTCTTCCATGTCCCTAGTTGTCATTTGCCTCTGATTTGCAAGCTACAATCCATTCTCAAGCATGCTTATCCTTTCACGGTTATTCTTACAAGTTTCGTTATCCACCCACTGAAGGAAGCCACATTTGGGACCAACTTGATCATTACAATTATAATAATTAATTTCACAGTTCACAATTAATCACAACTAATAATTCACATCAATTCAAATACAACAATGTAATTGTTACTTACATTAAATTGACTACAACCGAGAAATCTTCTTCCATAGTTACTAGCTTTTCAACTTGTTCTTAGGGCACAATTCTCAAGGGTACATAAATGACCATTTTCGGCATGGTAGGAACCACTAGTTGTAGAGCCATTGCCAGTTGATGAAGACATAGCCACTGGACGTATATCAACACCTTCATTAGTTTGGACAAGTATGACCTACCACAATTTAGAATCTTCAATTCTATTAGGTGAACATTAGTTCACTGGTCAATTAGTTCACTTTACTATCATTTTGGGTAAAGAAAAGTAATAGTGAGATTATCATTATTTAATGGAACCTACTTGGTAAGATGCTGTTATTATAACACATGATAAGATTTTTAACTGATCATTTTTCACCTTATAACAATGGGTAGATTGGTCTAATTAGTTGAACAAGTGCAATAAATAAGAAAAGAATATATATATATATATATATATATATATATATATATATATATATTGTATGAGTTTTAACTTTCAAATATTTTTGCACCCTCCTAAAATTTTCATCAAAATAGATAGTTCATAAAACATTTACGCAAACTTTATCAGATGGTGGATTTGCATCACAGGGTAAGATTCAATACTTACATGGAAAGCTGCTATTGGTTTATACAAGTCACAAGACTGACTTAAGAGAGAAAAGACAAGCATAGTTCTTGAAACTGATTTTCAACACCACATGGGGGTCCTATCATATGTTTAATGCTACATCTATAGCAATGAAAGTCTGCTACAAACAAACCTAAAAAGCTAATTGATTCAACAAACATAATCTCTAAGTGTCAAAGCCGTGCCCATTTAAGAGTCCAAGTTCATAATTAATAGTCCATATCCATAAGTTCCAATGTTCCTTTCCTTTCACCACAAATTTTACAAACCATGTCCACATTGTATCCCAAATCTTCACACAAACTGCAAAACAAGTTGATGTATTTCTTCCTATTTTATGCTTCTAGTTTGTTATCTAGACCCATAAAACTTCATCACTAGCTCTGCTACCAACTGTCAAAGCTCCTCCTAATTGATTCAAGTCATTTCCGTTAATGTTAAAGCTGTCCCATAAAAAATATTGTAAATAAGATCCTATGCCCTTGTAAAATGGCTATCTATGATTCACCAATATGATATCAAAGTTGTGCCCACATCAAGTCTTGGCTAAAATGTCCTAGAAGTTTTATTTTGGAAGCAACTAATATATAGAGTACAAACTGGTTTGGAATTTGGGAGTCTATTTCAACCAATTAGATGCTTCACAAAATTTGCTCATCCATTATCACTAAATAGATATAACATGAATATGACAAAACTCAACTACTAGCCAAATATTTTGCTGCAAACCCAACAAAACAAACAGCAATAAGAATTCTTCAATTACTAAATGGAAAAAAAATATGTAAATATGGGAACCTAATTTGAAATAGTTAAATGTAAATAAAATTTAAAGGAGCATAGATGCAGAATTCACAAAATTAGGAAAATAAAATGGGGTTTAAATTCGAAAAAGAGATTGAACCTTCAGAGCTGTGAGAACATCATCACTAGGCCTAGAGAAGAAAAGCGAGGGTTTGAGAGAGAGAGAGAGAGAGAGAGAGAGAGAGAGAGAGAGAGAGAGAGAGAGAGAGAGAGAGAGAGAGAGAGAGAGAGAGAGAGAGGACAAGATGAGGAAGAATAAGAAGGAAATACGAGCAGGAAGTGTGATTGGAAATCAGAATTCAGATTGAAAACTATAATGGATAATAAAATCATGATATCCCCTCAGGTTCAGGTAGGTTTTCGTATTCACATGTGACTGCCGCTTCTAGTATTTTCACCATAAACATGGAAAATGAGGAATATAACCAAAGCCTACAACATATTAAAATGAGGAGCAATTGTAAAAAATTATAAAAAAAAAAAAAGGGTTTTTGCTCGGAAATTTCTTCAACTAGGAAATTTCTCCAACTCTGTAAAAAAAAAGGGTTTTGTTTAACCAGTTCCATGGTTAAGCAAGAACCGAATTTGGAAGAAAGAATTTTAAAACCCAATTTTTAAAACCCACTTTGGAAGAAGGAATTTTAAAACCCAATTTAGAATCCTAGATTTCAAAGAGTAAAAAGCAAAATCCTAAACTACCTGCAACGACTGAACAAAGGAGTAATAATCCTGATCTTCCTCGGCTCAGTTTGCAAGCACGATCTCAAGCATACAAATCCTAGTTACCTCAAGTGAAGCGAAGCGCATTGCACGATAGAAGTGAGTGAGTCTTCCTGCCACAGCTGAACAGAGGAGCTGTCTTCCTCGGCTCGGTTTGCATGAACAATGGGAGTGAGTGAGTGAGTGATTTTTGGGAGTGAGAGTGTTTGATTTTTGGTGAGCAAGCCAAATGGGAGTTTTGGGAGTGAGAGTGAGTTTTGAGAGTAAGAGTGTTTTGATATGAGTGAGAGTGAGTTTTTTATCTATTTTTGTGTTAGATTAACGGTGAGGGAGAGGTGGGCACATGGCACATAAACGGAGACAAGCACAGGTAGGCAAAGTATCAAAATTTGAACCACAGGTAGGCACATAGAATTAGGAGCAAATCACAGGTGGGCAAGTTGTAATTATCCCTTAATTTAAACTATTAGCATTTTACCGAATTAATTTACCAAAAAGACCCAAATCTTGAGATATCCAAATTTAGATAAAGATTCCACAAAAGGGGAAATACCAGTGCACATAAGCTAATACACACAATTATGCTCAAATTTGTGTGTATTAGCTTATATTTAATAGACAACTCTAAAGGGAGTGTGCCTGGCAGCCGGCATGCTCTTCCACCGGTGTGATTTCTCACAGCCGCCCGGCAGTCTCGTTGAGTATGTAAGTGTCACATTCCCGATTGCTGATTCTTAGTTCAAGATTCACAGCTAAAGACGCAATTCGTGCTCCAATGTCCCAACGCCATGGCATGTCTGCAGCGCTACATAATTTTTAATGGGATAATTTCATTGCACCCACTTATTAGGAGTTGGAACAAATTCGGTTTCTTATCGAAAGTTATACTTTACACGCACATGAATTTTAATTCTTTAATAAAAGTTAACCCCAGATCATTTAAACTTAAATTGTTCATGTGGATCACGCTTTTTGAAAATTAAACTCAGAAAGCAAAATTACAACCTCATATGTTAGCAAGGAATAACTTTTCAAATCATAATTAGACGAATCCAATCCAATCCATGTGTTGGCAAAGTAGATTGAAACTAAAAAAAAAAAATGTTTTGCTCGTAAAAGATTCGAATTAGTTTGTAAATTTTCAGAACCGACCCTATAACTATAGGTACTAAGTTTTGTTATATTGTTAATGATGTTATGTTTTGGCTTTGGAAATTCAATTATTCACATTTCAATTATTCAACTTCTTGTCAGGACTGTAGGAATAATACATATTGAACTGAATCCCACCAATGTGATGGAAAATTCAACAGATAAAGTCCCAAACTCCCAATAAATGAAAGCAACTTAGTGTACAACTACAAAGTATTCAACTTTTGCACGCTTTCCATCTTTATGCACCCTTACATTGTTGCTACAAACTTGCATTTTGTTACAAATAAATACTAGTATACACTGCTTATTGCAAACAAAACATATACACATTTTTTGTATTGAAATTGTAATTTGAAATCATGATTTCAGTTCAAAAATTGAAGTCATGATTTCAATGTTAAAGGTGTGCATCGTTTGTGTGCTATAAGCAAGCGTGAAATAAAAACCACCCTTTGATACCATTGATTAGTTCAACTTTGCCTCTCCTTCTTTTCTCCCTGTTGAATTTCCTCATTGGTTCTCCGTTTCTCATTTGTTGCTTTAAACTCAAATCCTTAGACAACTCCGTCCACCTCCCCAATTGATGACCCTCAACTTATTTCTTATTAAAACATATTTCGAAACATCAACATATGCTTAACAATAAACATGAATCTTAAAATATTACAATATTTTTTGATGCTCATTATGTATGTGCATATATATATATATATATGAGTTTGACTTACCGCCAGTACATTTTTGACTAGACATGTCATTTTGTTTTAAATATATAATGGTAAATGGTAGTGAGTTTTAATCCACATATTTTATTTAGTTAGTAGGTAATGTTGCAGTTTCTCATTAAAATAAAAAAGATTTTTGTAGGGTCTCAGTTGATAGCCCAAGCTCAAAACATATGGGATATGAGCCTAACAAGCCCAACACAATTAATTTGTAGAGAGTGAGTGAAAGAGCTAGACTGGGTGATCTGAGCAACGTCTCTTGCAGATTGCAAAGGATGAACAAGTATAAAAACACACGTAAAATTCAAATAGATTGATGTCCGAAGAGATAAATTAGTGTTTGAAAGACTAATACAATTATCAGAGCTACAGTCACTCTTCTTTTCTTTCTTTTTTCTTTCTCCTCCACTCTCTTGTAAGAGGTTTCTTGTGCTTATATAGTTCTCTTTTGGACTATTCTAGTTGTACACTTGTTATTCATCTAACCGTTCACTTGAATATGCATCCCATCAGGTATCTTCATCGGTACTTCCTGAGTGGCGGTAGTTGAGACTACACTGTCCAAGGGTCTTTTCCATATTAATGTGGCCAGAAAAATTGTTGCAGTGCATTTAATGCGGTGGTAGCAGCTTTTCCTTTTAGATATTTCTCTGTTCTTATCATCTTCATATGCGCTTGAAGTTTAATTTTATCATTTGGATTGCTAGGAAGGTCACTCAAGCCCCCCAGGTATTTGCTTGATTGATATTCATCATATCCGAGGAGGATATACCTTTCGGACAATTGACACATTCTTTGGACTATATTCTTAAATCATTTCCAGGCATATTTCTCCCGTCTGGAATCCTTCCCAACCATTTTCTCATTTTTGGACACACCTTAGTATTCCAATAGGGTCCTAGGCCCAATACATAATTTTGGGCTTTTATCCTCACAAGTTTCATTTTAAAAAGTACTGGAGGTAAGCTAAACCCTATATATATATATATATATATATATATATTGGGTAAAATGTATCAACATGTTTAAAATTCAGTCTAATTTCATTAATACTCCTTAAACTAAAATTTAGTAAATTATAAGATTTTGCGGAGCAATTTACGTTTGAGCAAAGTGGAGTATATTAAACTAGTAATTAGTTGACTTTTGCACTATATATCATATTTTGGCCCACAAAAAGGTTTGTAATCAAATATATGGGGAAACTTATCTTCATTTCCATTTAGAGTAAAAAATATTAATACATGAAAATGCTAATCTACATTTTTAGCAATAACTAGCTATGATGATTTATAAACTCGTAAAAAGGGTAATCGCCATTCCTGTCAGCATGCAACACTCTCTTTGGGCTGAGGGCTTTAAGACTTTAAATATTGTAAAGAATTGTATTAATTATAACTAGCATGTAACCCATGCAAATGCATGGATGCATTTAAAATTAAACACAAATTTTATTATAAAAATATAAATAATTAGTCAAATTATTTTTTTTGAAAAAGTTAACATAATTAGTCACATATTAAAATTCTTACCTAAATCTAATACTACATATGATCATTTGTTTTTTTCTAATTTTTAATAAACACGTGGTAATCATTGTTGTGTTGTGATTTTTATTGAGCACATGAGATTAGTTTTTTTTTTTAATTATAAATTTTATAATTCATTAATATTAAATTCGTAGTATTTTGTACTCATTAATTCACTTGGTACAAAAATTAAAAAAACTTAAATGGATACATGACACTTAAGTGGATAACTAATTAAAAAATCTTAAGTGGATCCATGACACTTAAGTAGAATCAAAATCATATGAATTGACATTGACAGAGGAAAGGAATAAATATAAACTGCACATTATTGAGAGGGGGAGAAAAAAAATTTAGTAGAGAAACCTGTATCGGTGCCCAGTTGAAATCTCCCGAATCCAGCAACAAATGACGCCCACAATACCATTTTGTATTGTGTGGCAGTTCTCCAATGGTCTATCAACTTATTCTTCCTGTTGAAAGATATATATATACATATATATATATATATATATATATATATATAAAGCATTGAGGAAACCACCGTCAATGTTTGCACACCAATTAAACATGTAATGCAATTCAAAAATATAGATTACACTCCAAGTTTCCAGACTCGAACAAACCTTAACACAAACTGTTTCAATAGGTACTTCTTAGCAGTTCTCCATATTTCATCAATCTTCATATTTGCAGTTAAAGATTCAAAGCAATTGTTAATTTGGAATGGAACTGAATGTGAGACTTACTTGTGCAGAAGTGAAAACAGTTACTGTCATCTCTCAATGTATCAAACTATTCAAAAAAAAAAAAAAGTTAGTTATAGCTTCAAAAAATGTCAAAAATACTCATAATTTAATTAGATAATCTTTATTCTTAAAAAATATAAAAAATAGGGTTAAAATTGTAATTCAACAAAATTAAAAAAAAAAAAAAGGGTAGAAGTTTGGAGTTGTGCGTGACTAAAATGTGGGTTACATGCTAGTTATAATTAATACAATTCTGTACTCATATTTGGTAAAATTCACCACTGCCTTTAAACTATTTTCTAGTTTACTGTCAATAAATATCAAATATTTGGATACCAACAACAGATAGTGTAGAAGCCAAACGTGACAAAAGTTATTTTTGTATTTATTTGACATTATCTTTATTACTTTTTGTTTGTGTTTTACGAAAATAATAATAGGTTTTCTAAATGACAAACTATATTTAAACCTGAATATTTAAATAAGTGGACTTTAACATATGTTCCAATAAATTCAAACTTTTACAGTTACATCAAACTATAGAGTATAGAAGTACCAACTCGCTAATAAGTATTTCTTATTTTTATTAATCCTAGGACATATAAACATAAACATAAAATTAACCATAAGCATATCCTTAAAATTTAAAATTATTTATATGCATATCTATTGGCTAGTAAATATACATAATTTTTTTTAAAAAAAAAATCCCATGCATCGCATAGGTTAGTAACTAGTTAAAACATATTTCGAAACATCAACATCTACTTAACAATAAACATGAATCTTAAAATATGATTAAAATATAATTTTTTTATGCTCATACCAACACATTTAAAATTTGGTCTAATTGTATTAATACTCATTAAACTAAAATTTTAGTAAATTAAATGATTTTACGGAGACATTTACATTTTGAGCAAAGTGGAGCATGTTAAACCAGTAATTAGATGAACTTTGCAATATATATATATATATATATATATATATCGTAGTTTGGTCCACAAAAGGGTTTGCAACCAAATATATGAGACAACTTATCACCATTTCCATTTAGAGGAAAAATAATTGAGACACAAAAATGCTAATTTACATTTAAAAAAAAAAAAAAAAACTACGATGATTAATAATTTTTGTAAAATAAAGTAGTCATCAATCCTGTTAACATGCAACATTCTGTTGGGTTGAGAGTATTAAGACTTCTAAAATCATTAGAAATGGTCGGATGATTAGACAAGTTTATGAAAATATAATTGCATACTCAAGCGTATATATTGTTGCAATTTCTGAACATTTTGTTATTAACAAATTTGGTAAACTTTTCTCGTTTTAGATAAAAAGTTCAGTAGACTTTACTTTGGTAAAATTCACCACAACCTAAATTTTTTTTTTTTTTCCTGAATAAAAAACTACCTTTAAACTATTTTCTAGTTTTACTGTCAAGAAATATCAAATATTTGGATACCAACAACAGATAGTGTAGAAGCAAAATGTGACAAAATTAATGACAAAGTTTGGCTACAATTTGCATAATATTTTTTATTAATTTTAATTTTGTTAAATTTACCATTGGATTACATTTTACTCTCTTCATGCTTGAAAATTACCAAAATATCAAAAATCAATAGATAGTCATTAATAAAATGTTTAAATTTCAAGTTTTTATAATATAAAATTATGCATAAAAATAAGTTTATAGATTAAATAGTAAATAACATTTTATTGGAATGGAATTTGACGTGCTTGTTAAGACCTAGGGCTGTCCACGGGTTGGGCTAGGTTGGTTTTGGACCCAACCTAAACTCGACTCGTTGGCTTTGGGTGGAGGAACTCGAAACCGACTGCCGAAAAAATCGGTCGAGTCAGTTTCGGGTGAGGTGAGCGTCGGTCAGGCCGAGTTGTTTGCCAGAATAAAAAACAGCATCGAAATCTGAAAAAATGCCTCATCGAAAACTGGAAAAATATGTTGGGAACTGGAAAAATCTGTTGGAAACTAGAAAAATCCGCTAGAAACTAGAAAAACCGACCATAATTTCACTGGAATCTGCATTTTTCGCTAAAAATTGTTTGGATTTTTTAGGATCTGGCTAAATCCTACCAGATCTAGCTGGATCTAGTTGAGATCTCGCCAGATTTGGTCAAGATCTCGCTAGATCTGGCTTATTTTTGCAGGATTTGGTCGGATTTTTTTGTAGCTCCGGTTGGGTTCGAGCAGCTCGGGTTTTGGAGATGTAAACCCGCCACTCGATCCGTTGACGTCAAATTTTAAGAATGGAAACCTGCCGCTGACCGACTGGACCTTCGGTTCGGGCCGGAATCAAGTCGGCGTCGAGCGGTTTGGCCGAGTTGTCGGGCTCCGATCGGGTCTGGACAGCCCTATTAAGAACATAAAAAATATGCAATTCAATAGTTAAAATTTTAAAATATGTAGTCATCTTAATATTTTTTAGTGAGAATTGTAGCCACTGGCTACAAACTTTGTAGATAAACATTCTTATTTTAAATAATATATATATATATATATATATATATATATTTAATTGATATGATATAATTTCAATCTATGACGTTCGCTTTATGATGATTGCTCATATATATATATATATATTTCAACTGAAACCTAATTTTGCGCCATGTGTCCTATTCAATATTTTAACTTGGTGTGCCAAGTTAATTACTTATTGAAAAAAAAAAAAAATGAAGAGTCCAATATTAAATGCTTATATATATAAAAAACCAATCATACACCTAATCTAATCATTTTATTGTATAAATACCTATGATCTAAACCACCTTAAGGTTGATCTTCGGATAATATGTGGCATTTCATTGACCATGTAGCTTGTTAGAATTGGCATGTGGGTAACTGATAAATTTCATTTTACTATTAAAAAAATGATAGATATTTTTTATTGACTAGATTATAAGTATATACAAGTTAATTAGGATTAAAACACCTCCTTGAAACTGTATGATTGATATTTTTTTTTTTTTTAAAAGCTTGGCTAAAAATGTCATGAAATTATCATGGTTTAAGTTAAAAAAAATACAAATTAAAAATATTAAAATATGATAGCTAACCATATGATCTACAAATATTTCTTTTGTTGTTGTAAAAGAATCCACAAATCTTATTGTATGTAGAATTGTATCCACGCATAGTGCGGGGTTTTACTCCTGCTTAGAATATAAAGATTTGTTGAGAAAGTTCAAATCCTTATTATTATTATTTTTTTTTTACGACCAATCGAACTAACTAGAATACACAACAAACATGTGTGCGCACGCTCACACACACACACACACACCCTCACTCACTCACTCTTTCTCCTTTTTATATATGTGTGGGGATAGGAGGTCTGCACAAGCATGTTAGGCTATGGGCCATGCTTGATGACGAGCAGAAGCCCGAGGATGGTCAATGAAATTGTTGAGCCTAGATCAATGGGCTGAGGACAAAGGAAAGGAATAATGGGACATCTCTAATTCTCGGGGAGCTGGACCACCTCGAGAGGGTTTCCGGGGGGTAACCGTTATGGAAGGATAAGTTTCAAGGAAACTTGCAGAAATATCTAGGAAGAAGGCTACCACCATCACATTAAATGCATTGCCCCAAATGAACTGGCCATGTTTATGGAGAAATGACACTTGAACAATGGCAATTCAGCTTATAGCCACCTACAAAACTTCTAGGAGGTCCTGATGGGACAAGCATTCAAAGGATTTTCTACTAATCCAACAGGTGGAGGGCTAGGATGAAGGGGAGCAGGCTATATAAAGAAGTGATCACCATGAAAAGAGAGGAGGGGGGGGGGGGGGGGGGAGAACTAAAGGAGAACATAATGTATTCACATAAACTTGAGTTGAATGTAAGAACATCTCATCCTTGGACTTAACCAAGGAGCATTATTTCCACAAATTTGTGTCTTTAATCTTACCATCTTGAGTCCTATCAATTGTGGTCCACTTTTTTTGTAATCGTTCATTGGATTCACCCATTCTCTTACAAATACATTGTTTTGGGCTTGGTGGGCCGTTGTCCATTGTTCTTGGTGGATTTGAGTTCATTTCAGGGCCCCACAATATATATATATATACCCATTAATTTTTCAAATTTTAAGACATCCAAAAATAGAAAAAGAGTTATAAAAATAGGACTAATTAATGGAACAGTAAATTTTTACTAAAAACTAAAATGAGTATTAATGGAAAGTGAACGGCACGCTCTTGCGATTTCAGCTATTTGCATTCTCGTGGAATAGGCAGGTCAGTCAAGAGTGTGGAAATCTAACACCCGTGACTGATTCCTAGTTCAAGGCTCACAGCTAAAGATGTAATTAGTGCTCCAATTAGACCAAGACAATGCTAGTCAATTTCCCTAAGCCATGACACGTCTGCAATGCTACATAATTTTAATGGGTTAATTAAGAGTTACACTTTACACCCACATATGTTGGCAAAGTATAGCTTTTCAAATCATTACTAGACGAATCCAACTATTGTTTAATGCTATTGTTTTGGCTTCGAAAATTCAACTATTCACATACAACTTGTCAGAATTGTAGGAATACGACATATTGAACCCCCCCAATTTGATGGAAAATTCAACAAACCAAGTGCAAAGAAAGCAACATAAGTGCAAAGAATTCCAATATGAAATCCACATCCAAGCTGGGCTGGGTCCAGAGAGACTTGTAGTGTAACATCCCAAGTCGTCTGGGACAGTGACGATTAGCCCAACACGCGGAGAAAGAATGGCTTAACAAAGAAAAAAAAGAATCTAAACCAAAGAGGCAGCATGGAGTAACCGAGAAGATATCTTATACCTCTGGTATATGCACCATTCTTCTCATATTAGAAATGATATCTCGAATAGTGAATGCATACAATAGGTCTCTCTCAACAAGTGGGACCCAACTATTGTGAGCACCTTGCGTGCATCCAAAACATGTGATAATCATTCCTATATTTTGTTTTTATTATTATTATTTTTTGGTAAAATATATGGTGTCTCACATCAATATGAAGTCCACTGTGCATTAGATTAGGTAATTAGTGGGGTTGAGGTCCTTGAGGACCCATTTGGGAATAAAAAAAAGAGACTTTCAATCATGACCCCCAAAATATTTCGTGTACTTAACAGGTGGGAAAGGGTTCCACCACCCAAGGGTTCTTTTGCTTTTGTGGAGCTCATCATTCATATGACCTATAAAGTTGGTGCTCATTATGATCAACTCTTGGCTCCAGTCCAGTAACTAAATACTTACGTTAAACCAATATATAGTTGGTGCTCATCATTCATGACCTATAGAATTGGTGCCAATTATGATAATCTCTTGGTTCCTGTCACAAAAATAGTATGCATACCAAATGGTTAAAATTCATCAAACAATGTTGATTTCTGTAAAAATTTAGAGCAGAGTATTCCTGTTGCTGGCAGGCATCACAAATAGAAAGCGGTTTTTTCAGGCAACTAAATCACAACCCTCTTCTTCTGCAGGATAAACTTATGAACAAGTAGGACTTCAATTGCTGTAAGCTAAAATTCTGTTTTCCCACAAGGAATAGGAATATAGATGCAAAAAAATGTGAGGTCAACTACCTTGAAACAAAATTACATACTCTCTCGTCAGAATTTATATGATGCAGTTCAAAATCATTGGCTGAAATGGCTTTTGTTTGCAAGAAAATTTTCATGTTACCTTCTACATCAGTACTTTTCTTTTTACCTCAAATTGTAATGCAGTCCTATAATTCCCTTCTCTTGTTTTTACATTATCCAGGCCTCAACTTCTCCAGAAATGTCTGTGCTGTTTTTGATCTTGCATTTGCCTGCTTGACCAGAAACACGTCGTTTGCATCCTAAGTGGGAATCAGAAAACTTTTAACCTGCTGATCATGCTAAAAAATCCTACCTCCCCCACCCCCCAAAATGGGTAACATTTTACTTCTGATAGTCTTTAGAACTTGTAAATCACCTGCATTTGCAATACTTTCAAGTCTAGTATTGAAAGATTATCACAATGGGATTTGAAGTGATAATTGATGATCTATTGACATCTGAGGACGTCCCTAGTGACACATTTGTGAGAGGTTGATAGTTCAAGCCACCCAACTATATGTTTGCAAGAAATGATATCTGGAAATTAATCTGATGTACTGATTACCTTGTGCACTTGAAGAAAGGGAGAAAAGGTTGAGGCGTTAAGGCAATTTAAATTACAACACTAAACTACTCACCTCTCCTGATGTTCAACTCTGCCATCTACATGACCTCAATAGGCAACTCCCAGAGGTTCATGACCATTTCATTGTGTCCTTTAACACTACTATTCCGCAATGTAATAGCTCACCAAAAATAACTAACTGTGTTAATCATGTTGAAACCAGGCATAGAAATACAAGAGAGATATCCAAAACTAATGTTCCAATGAATAACATGGTTAACCGAAATCCAAAATGACGGATATTTGATTATATGGCAATCCAATGTGGGTCATGATTGTTATTATGACATTGCGAAAGCGTTATGAAAACCCATATTGTAACGAACTCTGTCAAACTATGAAGGCATTACTCTTGTCTCTCTCATGTACAAGAGCTGGGGCACTTCAATCATTACCAGGTGGCAAAGTGCTTGACTTGACCAAAGGTTCCGAATTCCTCGACAGTTTCAACTTAGACAACTCATTGTTATGGGTGAGATTAGATCACAACCTCCAACACTGATCTCAACTCATATGTCTCTTCTCCTTTGTGTTTTCCCTGTTGGTCTTGCGTCAAACTTACCTTAACATTCTCATTGGGATTTTCTCCCTACGCATACCCCCCATGTCCACCACATCTCCAAACTCAAAGAGGAAATGTTTTTCCCCACTGTGTGATGCCTTATGCGGCCTCTATCCCACTCCTTTAATTCACTTCTTCATATTATACAGTACATGGTTGCATTTGACAAGTATTAATATTGGTACAAAACTTGATGTCTTGAAAATTTTATTAAAACCTTTTTTTTTTTCTTCAAGCTCACTCATCAATCGTCATAGTTCTTTGTAATAAATTTATGAGCAATGTCTATTTCGGACACTCACCACTTTTGCATAGAAGTCATAATTTCTATGTTGAAAATCGTAAGTTCAAGTTATGTTCTTTGTTCAAAAAACAGTGTATAGTGTATGTGTAAGTGAGTGTGTGCAATAGACAATTCTTATATATAAACATTATTATAGATAGTATTAGAAGTAACGATTGATTATGACAAAACTAGGACTGACAATTACTGTACAAATACAGACATAATTTAAATCAAAGATTTGGCATTGGATCCAGTATAGATGAAAAAAATGACAAATAAATATTAGGCCAAAATTTTCTTTTTTACTTTTTATTACCAAAAGGTAAATAATAATAAATTTTAAACAACAAACCAATTGCTTGAATGTTTTAACAAATGAAATTCAACTTTCATTCCAATGAATTTAGAAACTTTTTCTTGAAAAATCAAACTATAGGAGTATCAATTCACACCTATTATTTATTAACAAATGAAGTTCAACTGTTTCTAAAAAAAAAAAAAAAAAAAAAACTGAAGTTCAACATAGTTCCTGTTAAAACACATAAACATGTACTTAATAATAAACATGCATCCTAAATATATGATAACAATCAATATTTTATTATGCTCATACATGTGTGTCTGTATTAGTTCACAAAAAGGTTTGAAACCATATATATTGGGCAATCTATTTGCATAACCGGTTAGAGTGCAAAATTGATGTACATAAATACTAATTTTTTGCCTTTTCAACAAAGACTATGGCAACTCAATAAAAACCATGGCAGTTTATAAATCTCGTGCAAAGGGCTGCTGTCAGGTGAGCACATATACTTAAAACGGATCGAAGGGATTTATCCTCCATAATTTCTCTCACAATGGGCAATCGTCATCAGTTCCCTCTCAACATTAAAAATTTAAAATGCACTAAAGTATTAGGGGACAATGTTTAAGAAATAAGAGCTTCTTGTTGCTCACAGATAAAATAAATTCAGTCAGACTATTTTGGATCTACGGTTTAATAGCTAAGTCTGAAAGATTTTTATTATTGTGAAACGCTATTACATCATCGACTATTGCTACGTTTCTCTTGTACATTCCACAAGCTAATCTTCGTATGATACTTCACCAATTTTCTGTGCCCCTTGGAGAATCATATTCGTTGTGATACAATTTTATATTGGTACTATTCACAAGAAATTTGGAAAATTACAAAAGACCCAGATAGTTTTTTTTTTTTTTTTTTTTTTTTTTTGAGAAAAACCCAGATAGGTTAAACATTATTTTTATTGTCACTATTTATGTGATTAGTCATTACCCTTTGGTGCAATACAAAATTATTGCTTTATATAAAGACACTAATCTATCCTCTCTCTCTCTCTCTCTCTCTTTTTTTCTTTTTTCTTTTTTGAATAAAAATCTTCTCATTGGCTATTGGGCCTCATTCACATCCACAATGTCAGAGTCCACCTGGGAGCTAGGCTTTTTGTCCATTATGTAGCCCAAATGATTGGATCTCAGTATATAGATTTTCAGAAGGTGGTAATCTATACTATAAAAAAAGGGAGTCGGGTGTTTTTGGGTTTTGCTGCTGCTGTTGTTGTGTATAGATTGATTTACACTTCTATCCTAAAATCTTTTAATTTGAATTTACGCTTCTATCTTTAAATTTTTATTTTTGTGCCTTACATGTGCCACTGTGCCACCAACACTAGTTATTATAAATTATTGCAAGTATTTTTTAATCTTTATTGAACTTAAGTAATATTTTTGAACATAAACATGTACTTGACTATAAACATGTCTGCAAAAAATATGATAATGATTAATGATTTTTTATGTTCATTTTAAAATATGTGAATCTAATCCTTAGGATACATTTGTTGTAAATAAATGAATTATATAAAATTATGGCGCTACAACGAGTATGTACATGCCCATATGATTGTTTATGTATGTAAAAATTGAAGCTAGGACCAACTCTGTACAGTTTCAAGTCTAAAACGATCACTTTAAGGGGGGTCTTTTAAAAAAAAATGTTTAAATTCAATAAAAAATTGATAAATTTTTTAGATGGAGAATTACTAATTAAGTTTGTGTATTTATCTTTTGCTAACATTCATTTTCAATTGATATTTTGACGAATCCAATTAATATTCTCATTATTATAACCATTTTGTATGATTTTATCCATTTTAATTTTGAAAAACTTCTTTCTACATAAATTACTGTAAAAAATATTTTCAGTAAAATTTTGTATGCATATAATCATTCCATATAAAGAAGTATTGTTATTCAATGAAGATTTTTATCATTTTCGATATTTTCATTTAAAATTCTAGCTATTTTATTTTTAGTTTGGTTATTGTTGGGAGACCACAATTTAACTCCCTACAACCACTCTAAAAATAAGCTCATGTGGTGTGATGTTGAAGCCCATAAAAGATTTGAATGTGTCTACCTCATCACCAATTGGTTTTGAGGTAGAATGGTATAGCGAACAACCCAACAAATGGTATTAGAGCCAAAGTCATGGGTTTGAGTCATAGGAGTGTCACTGTGAGGGAGGAATCGTTGGGAGGACCACAATTTGACTCCCTACAACTACTCTAAAAAAGGCTCGCGGGGTGTGATGTCGAAACCCATAAAAGATTTAAGTGTGTCTTCCTTATCACCAATTGGTTTTGAGGTAGAATGGCATAGCTCACGGTTCGACAGTTATGTTTTATTACAACGAATAGTCATTCTTTATGAATAATTATTCTTCAAAATGAAGAATAACTATTCTTCATTAAAAGGGTTGTAATAGTTATTGCTTAGTAGGTGTAATAATTTCTATACTTAATATATTTTGAAATAAACAAATTGTCCATATACACGTAAAATTTATAAAAATAGAAAAAATAGCTCATCTCTATCTCAAATTAAAAAAAAAAAAAATATATATATATATATATATTAATTTTAAGCAATTAAAATTGTATGAGTAAGATATTTCCTAAAATAAATATTAAATTTTATTCTAACACTACAACTCAACCAAGGTTGCGCAGTGGTGATCAATGGTAAACTTTAAAATTTGAACATTAATACTCTCTTATCCAACTCGTTATTCCTACCTACAAGCTCCATATCTTTAAAAGGAAAGCCATTACAACAGCATGTTTGACCATATCAACCAAAAAAAAAAAAAAAAAAACCACATAAATATATGGAGTATCTTTTGTAATGTAAAACTCTTGTCTCTATTTATTTATTTATTTTTTTTTTTATATGTGTCAAAATCTTCTATCTCACTTTTTCTATTCTGTGTTATACTCCACCAACAAAAGTAAACTCCACCAATAAAAATTTACCGCATATTAACCTATTTGATTAAATTCTATTATTATGACTTTTCCTATTTTAACTCTCTAAAATAAAATAAAATAAAATAAACCTACACCTCCCACCACCACCACCACCCCACCACCATCCTTCGCCGGCGCTAGCCACTGACACCATCAATATCGCTGGTCTAACCATTTTGGAATTTTCTTCACTTCACTTCTTCCATGGACGACTTTCTGATTCGCCACTCCTTTTATTCTATATTTTGTTTTATTGAGAGTTTGATTTCTTATCATTCTTAGATCTGATTTCTAGTTTATCAATGTTTGGTTTTTACTTTTTTTTTTTTTTTTTTTAATGTGAAAAGCAACATAATATTTAATAGCAATCATAAACATTCTGGTACATCAGAGGCAATAATAGTTTCTAAGAAACTGGTGGTTTCCTTATACCATACCACAAAATCACTAACAAATTGAGCATGTTGAGCTAAAATATGGGCAGGCTTGTTTCCATCCCTCCTAATATGTGAAAAATCAAAAGAACGAAAAGATTGAAGGTGGAACAAAATGCCATTAAGAACATTAGCAACAGCAGGAGGGGCTTTGGAGCCTTGGAGGTTCCATGTAAACAATTGTAGACTTGCAAACAATCTCCCTGAAATATAGTAAGGAAAAATGCTTGTACACCCCCTAAACTTTCAAGTACTAACCAAGACACCCCCTGAACTTTTTTATTGGCACAATTTACTCCATAAACTTTACATACCAGCCAAATCAAAACCTCAATTAGTCTACCATTAAAATTCTAACGAATTGGTCACATGTCTCTCAAGTGAGATTTAAAAAACAAACTCAATCCAATTAATAGAAAGAGAAAGCTAGACCTGGCCTGGAGAGGAGAAAGAGAGAGACATGGTAGAAACAGAGCCACCGTAGCACAGAGCCACTGTAGTCTCCCAGCATCACCTCCTTGAGTCACCACAATAGTTGTGGCCATTACAGTAGTTGGGCATTTTTGTTTCTTCTTCTCATAAGGAATCTCTCTAGATTTTGCTTGGCCTTCTCTAACTTCCCTTAAATAAATCGTTTGATTCTGGCTAATTCACCATTCTCTTCACACGCCGCTTTGAGCCATCCGATGAGTGTGTCAAGGCTACTCCATGCTTGTTTAAGTGGGCAAGCACATGGGGCAGGTGGGTTCAGGTGATCGAAATATAGGCACTCTTTGTTGTCAATGCATTTAATATTCCCTATGGAAAGTATTGGTGAATTAATTTGTGCATTTCATTGTATTAGACCATTGCACCATGATAGTCCTTGTATTACTTCAAGAACTCGATCACATGGGTGCCATTGCACCTTACTAGAGTTAAAGTAGGCTTGTGGATCTTTAGTTTTCTATAAGAAAGTGCTCTAGTATTGACATTTTTGTGGGTCTCTGATATTTAGATAGGATGAACCAGCACCACCAAGCATTGTCAAGACACGGGCGGTGAGACGATGGGGCGTCGTGCTGAGGTGGCTCTGGTTCCTTTGTGTCTTTCTTTCCATCGGGTTTCAAATTGGGATTGGGTTTGTTTTTTAAATCTCACGTGAGACACATGTGACCATTCCGTTAGATTTTTAACAGTAGACTAACTGAGGTATTGATTTGGCTGGTATGTAAAGTTTATGGAGTAAATTGGCTAATAAAAAAGTTCAAGGGGTGTTTTGGCTGGTACTTAAAAGTTTAGGGGATGTATGGGCATTTTTCCCAATATTTTATAAACAACATTTCATGAGGAGTTCTGAACTGACCTATAGTTAAAAAACAGAAGAAGAAGAAGAAGACACACATTATGTTGTTGAATTCAGAACTACAATATTCCAAAAATGTTTATAAAAGAGATAGGAAATAACATTAAGCACTGAAGGTCTTTGTGCTTTGTGGGGTGCATTTGGTGGACTACTTGAACTATCTCTATTTTCAAAATGCTCTAGGATTTTTGGGAAGTACTCTAAGATAAATCCACTTCTTCATATCATATAGTACATGGTTGTATTTGACAAGAATAAATAATGGTATAAATTTTCCTGTCTTGAAAATTTAGGAAACAATTCTTTTTCTTTTATTTTTTTTATTCTTCTTCAAGTTCACTCGATCATAGTTCTTTGCAATAAATATATGAAAATTATTTGAATTACAGGACTAATGACATTATAGGACTAAAAATTACAGTAAAATACACATATAAGCTTAGCCAAGATTTGACATTGGAACCAGTATAGATGCAAAGCAAGACAAAATTTCTTTTGTATTTAGCCAATATTGCCTTTCTTTCTTTTTATTACATAAAAGGATAATAATTATAGATTTTAAACAACAAACCAATCACTTGAATTTTAAATAATAAACTAATCGCTTGACTATTTGACTAATGAAATTCAACTTATCTTCCAATGAATTTTAAACATTTTAAATAAATATATTAAACAATAGAAGTATTAATTCACACTGAATTTTTTTTAAGAAATGAAGTTCAACTTATTATTTCCAATTAAAACATATTTCTTAACATAAACATGTACTTAATACAACACATGCATCTTAAACATTTGATAACAATTAACATTTTCTATGCTCATTTCATGTGTGTATTTATATGGTATAAAATGCACCAACACCTTTAAAATTTTGTCTAAGTGCATTAACACCCGCTAAACTAATTAGGTACAAATTGTATGACTCTGCGAAGAAGTTTACAATTGAGCAAAGTTGAGTTTGCTAAATTATGGTTGGTTGAATTTCCCCTGCCTTTAACATTTTGGTTGCCAAAAGGGTTTGAAACCAAATATATGGGACAATCTGTGTTCCCATTTATAGTAAAATAATTGATGTGTAAAAATGCTAATTTGCATCTTGAACAAAAACCTTATAAAAACAATAAAAAACCATAAAGATTTATAAATTTTTTTATGAATAGTAGTTATGTACGCTATCAATATGAACATCATTTTTAATTTTTAATTATAACTATAAAACTTGCTATGACTTTACCACGCATAAACATACTTTAATACAGAGGATCATGGCAACGAAAATTGCAGCAGCCATCGCAACAACCGATTAAGACAACAAAATTTGTCTTACCGGCTTAGGATCATGAAGCTTCTTTTTAAGAGACGAAAAGTTTCACAAGTTAATTAACTTTCAAAAACCTATAACTAAAAGATGGATTGAATTCACCAAGAACCTTCTTTAAGAGACAAAGAGTTCTTGTCACTGACATTAAATAATTCAAAGTAAACTTGTGCTAGCAGCACAAGACTAAGAACTCCACCCACGCCAAAGCTTTCAAAATGCCCTAGGAATTTTGAGGAGTACACTAAAATAAATTCACTTCTTCATTTTTGCATTTTTATTTTTCATTATATAAAAGGATAATAATTATAGATTTCAAACAACAAATCAACTGCTTTAATACTTTAACAAATGAAATTCAACTTACATTCCGATGAACCTAAAACTTTTTTCTCGAGAAAAAATGATATAAGTATCAATTTACACTTAATATTTTCTGACAAATGAATTTAAACTTATTTTCATGTTAAAACATATTTCGAAACATCACCATCTACTTAACAATAAACATTAATCTTAAATTATGATTAAAAAATAATAATTTTCTTTTATGCTCATTACGTATATGTACATATATTGGGTAAAATGTACCAACATCTTTCAAATTTGGTCAAGTTGTATTAATACTCCTTAAACTAAATTTATAGTCAATTATATGGCTCTCCAAAGAGACTTACATTTTGAGCAAAGTGGAGTGTGTTAAATTATAATTATTTGACTTTGTCCTTATATATCGTAAATTGGTCCACAAAAGGGGTACTAGACCAGATACATGGGGCAACTTATCTTCGTTTCCATTAATTATAGTAAAAACTATTGATATACAAAAATGCTAATTTACATTTTTAACAAAAACTATGATGATATTAAATTTTGCCTATGATGTCTACCCTTTGATAATTGCTTATTATTATTGAGCCAAGACCCTAATTGGTTTTATTGAAGATGGCACTGAAATCCTGATTTCTTATTCGATGCTAAAACCCACCCAAAAAAAAAAAATGGTAGAAAATCTATTAATACTACACCCATTAAATTTTCCAAAATGACCCAAATTTTGGGATTAAAAAAAAAAATTCACAAAATAGATCTACTTAATGGAATAGTTATGGCTTCTTTTGATTGAGGGGAGGAGCTTGAGTGAGAGTAGAGAGGAGTAAAGTAGAGTTGGCCAAAAATTAGCTTAAAACTAGATGATGTCCTGTGCAATACGTGAACTACTTTACAATTTCATTTGACATCTGTGGGGGAAAAGGAGCCAGGCCCAAGGTAATGGGCCGAGGGCCCACGAGAGGACTATCTTACATCCGAAAAGAGAGAGTAGAAAAGGGCAAGACCCAGTTAGGAGTGGGATCTTCATAATGAAAGATCATTGCTATCCGAGGAGGATATCTCCTGTCCGAGGAGGATGTTTCACTTTGACAGTATATCATAGATTAGTTGAGTACGAGAAAAGCCAGAATGACTGTCCGAGAACTTCACCTGATTGAGATAAACTCAGAGCATGTTCTGGAACGATAAGGATGGGGAAATATCTGAGGGAAAGGCTGCTGCCACCGTATTCAATGCACTACAACAGCTTTTCTGGCCGCATTTATGTGGAGAAGACCTCTGAACAGTGCATCCCAACCTACCGCCACTCACACAGAGCTGAAAAGAAGATACCTGACGTGACAGGTACTTGAGCAAGTTCATGGATGAAGAGCACGTGGACGATGGAGATGAGGGTAGGAGTGACTATATAATAGAGGGAAGAGGGCACTGTAAGAGGAGGATCCATTGTTATTAATCCATTATTGATTCTAGCTCTCTGACCCATACTCTACAAATTTATTGTCTTTGGGTTTATGTAAAGAACTTGAACCCTACAATTGGCGTCGTCTGTGGGGAGAGCTTGAGCGTAAGGGAAGAGTAGCAACGGATGGTTATGGCTGATCAAGGGCAACAACCGGCAGAATCTGGGGCCTCCCAACATATTGATCATTTTCTTAATCTGGAGCATAGGCAGGACCGTGAAGGTAGTGTACACACTACACACACTGAGCGAACCCAGCCTCGTGGCAGAAGTCACGTTTCCCATGCAGAGAAAAACAACATGCAAATAGAGATTGAAAGGTTGAAGAGGGAGTTACGCCATGAGAAGAGGAAACGTGCTGCACCACACCCTGATGACGACTTGGACGACGGACAAGACATTACCTATGAGCAGAACTCTCAAACTCCAATCAGCGAGACTTTTTCATATGAAGCTGAGCACCCTCGTGAGAAGCGACCTCGAGGATTACCATATGGAGGGGTGGGCAATGATGCCATGAGTAAGGCCCTGAATCAGATCTCTAGGTCACCCTTTACACATAGGATCGAAGGAGCGGAGATGCCTCGGCGTTTCAACCAACCAACCTTTACTATCTATAACAGCAAAACTGACCCTGTGGAACACGTCAGCCATTTTAACTAAAGAATGGCTGTCTATGCCAGAGATGAGGCTCTGATGTGCAAGGTATTCCCCTCCAGTTTGGGTCCGGTGGCCATGAGATGGTTTGACAACCTGAGGGCCGATTCCATCGATTCCTACCAAGAGCTTACTCAGGCTTTTGGCTCAAGATTTGTCACCTGCCGAAGGGTGCCCAGGCCCTTGTCCTCCCTTCTGTCCTTGAGCATGCGTGAGGGTGAGACACTGAAAGCGTACTCGGATAGGTACTGGGAGGTGTTTAATGAGATGGAAGGCAATTTCGATGCCATGGCCTTGGAAACGTTTAAGTTGGGTCTCCCCACTGATCATGGTTTAAGAACGTCCTTGTCCGGTAAGCCTGTTGTTAGCATGCGCCAGCTTATGGATCGCATCGAGAAGTACAAAAGGGTTGAAGAAGATCGGCAACAGGGGAAGGGTAAGGATAAGACTACCACCCAGGACAGGAAGGACTTTAGGTCGGATCGCTATAATAACAGCAAGCTGAGGAAAGATTTCGCTGGGCACTCAGGTTCAACAAATGCCCAAACAGTTAATACCGTGTTCAAGGAGCCCGTTCATCAAGTTCTGGATAAGATAAAGAACGAACCATTCTTCAGATGGCCGAATAAAATGGTGGGAAATCCGGAGAGACGCAATCATAATGTCTATTGTCAATACCACCAGGATCACGGGCATACGACTGAAGATTGCAGAAGCTTATAGGACCATTTGGACCAACTGGTCAGCGAGGGCAGGTTGAAGCACCTCTTACATCGCTCCAGCGGGCGAGGGCAACCAGTTTCGGATGCCGAGAAGGGGGATTCTACAAAACCCCTTTTAGGTGTTATTAATGTTATTTTTGCAGCCCCAGGAAGGACAGGATCCCGTCCGTCAAAGGTTATGTCTGTGGCTCGGCTGCCGGTGGGAGATGCTGATAGGGGTCCGAGGAGCCCTGGGCATGCTATACCCCCCATTTTAGGCTTTTCAGACGAGGATAAAGCGGGGACCATTCAACCCCATGAGGACGCATTGGTAGTTACCCTCAGGATTGGGGGATATGATGTGAAGAGAGTAATGGTAGACCAGGGCAGCGTGGTGGAGATCATGTACCCTGATCTTTTCAGGGGATTAAATCTCGTGCCCAGCGACTTAACTCCATATTGCTCCTCCTTATTTAGCTTTGAAGGAAGAATGGTCATTCCGAAGGGACAGATCCGACTGCCCGTGCAAACTGGCTCAGAAATTGTTGAAGTGGATTTCGTTGTGGTAGACGTCTACTCCCCTTATACGACGATTGTGGCTAGGCCCTGATTGCATACACTAGAGGCTGTCTCCTCTACTCTGCACCAAAAAGTCAAATATCCTTCCGAGGGGCGAGTTTGTGAGATCCGCGGGGATCAGTCTTCGGCTAGGCAATGTCTAGTGGTGGCCATACGACACAAATCCGAGGGTCAGCCTTCGGAAGGGGTGATCAAAGACCTATAGCAGTTAAAGGGACGGTTGTCACCTGCCGACGGGCAGAGTGAGGGTGTAAAATGCGAGGACTTAGCACGGGTCATGGTTGAGTCCGATCCTGAAAAGTACTTTCAAATTGGAGCCTAGATACCTCAGTTAGAAAGGGAAGAGCTAATTGAGTTCCTTAAAAAAAATATTGATGTATTTGCGTGGAGCACTTATGAAGCCCCAGGGGTAGATCCGGAGTTCATTTGCCATCATTTGAGGGTTAATCCTCTAAGCATACCAAAGAAGCAACCTCCTCGGCGGCCATCTAGAGAGCACGCTGAAGCAGTCAGAGAGGAGGTGCGGAAGCTCAAGCAGGCCGGGGCTATTAAAGAAATTTTTTATCCCAAATGGCTAGCAAATACTATGGTGGTAAAAAAGAAAAGAGGAAAATGGCGAGTCTGTGTAGACTTCACGGACTTAAACAAAGCCTGCCCTAAGGACCCCTTCCCCATGCCGAAGATTGATCAGTTGGTGGAGTTCCTCGGATGAGTTTCTTAGATGCTTTTCAGGGGTATCATCAGATCCCCCTCGCTCCAGACGACCAGGAGAAGACCGCTTTTGTTACCCCTATTGGTAACTACCACTATAAGGTAATGCCTTTTGGTCTGAAAAATGCAGGTTCTACGTATCAGCGGATGATGACCAAGATGTTTGAATCACAATTAGGCAAAAGCATTGAGGTTTATATAGATGATATGGTGGTTAAAAGCAAGCTTGTGTCTGATCACTTGAAGGATCTTGATGTGGTTTTTGAAGTTCTGAGGAAACATAAGTTGCGCTTGAACGCTTCGAAGTGCTCG
The DNA here is from genome assembly GCA_030445155.1 of Quercus variabilis. NCBI lineage: Eukaryota > Viridiplantae > Streptophyta > Magnoliopsida > Fagales > Fagaceae > Quercus > Quercus variabilis. The sequence goes on along the minus strand of CP129452.1, from coordinate 5,651,218 downwards.
TTCGGAGTTGGGTCAGGCAAATTTTTGGGCTACATGGTCACGCACAGGGGAATCGAAGTTAATCCTGATCAGATAAAGGCTATCCAGGATCTGTAGCCTCCTCGGAATCCGAAAGAGGTGCAGAAGCTAACAGGAATGACGGCTGCGTTAAACCGATTTATATCCAGGTCTGCGGACAGATGCAAACCCTTCTTCTCCCTAATTAACAAGTGGAAGGATTTTGAATGGACTGAAGAATGTGCCTCGGCCTTCCAAAAGCTTAAGGATTATTTATCTCGGCCACCGATTATGTCCAGCCCTGAGCCCGACGAGGTTTTATTTGCCTATATCGCAGTGGTCCCTCACGCTGTAAGTTTAGTGCTGATAAGAGTGGATCAGGGAATACAGAGGCCGGTCTATTGTGTAAGCAAATCACAGCATGAAGCCGAGGTCAGGTACTTGCCGTTGGAAAAGGCTATCTTGGCCATAGTGCTTGGAACGCGGAAATTGCCTCACTACTTCCAAGCCCATACTGTCGTCGTGCTCACGCAACTTCCACTTAAAACAGTACTTCGAAGTGCCGATTATAGGGGAGGATAGCCAAGTGGGGCACCATTCTAGGGGCTTTCGATATCAAGTACATGCCTCGCACATCAGTCAAAGGCCAGGTCCTTGTGGATCTGGTGGCCGAATTTACAGAGCCCAGTATGGAAGATGTAGCGGTAATGCCGAGCATGGATAAAAAATTGGTTGGCATGGTTTCTCAACAAGACCCTGCTCACTGGGAGTTGTACGTAGATGGTGCTGCGAACAGGAAAGGTTCTGGAGTAGGGTTGGTCTTGACATCTCCGGAAGGAATCATCATTGAAAAATCGCTAAGGTTAGATTTTGGCGCGACAAATAATGAGGCCGAGTATGAAGCCCTATTGATGGGATTAGTTATGGTCCGAAGAATGGGAGGAAGGGCTGTGAAAGTGTTCTCGGATTCGAGATTGGTTGTGGGCCAAGTACAAGGAGAGTTTGAAGCCAAGGACGAAAGGATGCAAGGTTATTTGAACCGAGTCAAACGTCTGCAAGGGGAATTTGAATTTTTTAGTTTGCTACATGTTTCCAGATGCAGCAATGCACATGCAGATTCTTTGGCCACGTTAGCCACCTCTTCGGATCAAGATCTGCCGAGAATCATCCTCGTGGAGGATCTTCATGAGCCCACTGGAATAGGAAGAGACGCAATTCAGGTACACCAGATTCGAGAAAATCCATGCTGGATGGATGCCCTAATCAGATTCTTGAAAAATGATATCCTGCCAGAAAAGCGAAAGGAGGCTAACAAGATCCGAAGGAGGGCTGCCAGATTCTGGCTGTCCGAAGATCAAAAGTTATATAAACGCTCTTACTCGGGGCCATATCTGTTATGTATTCACCCAGAAGCGACTGAGTCGTTACTAGAAGAATTGCACGAAGGGATTTGTGGAAGTCACACCGGAGGCAGATCGTTGGCTCATTGGGCCCTTACCCAGGGATATTGGTGACCAAGCATGCAAGAAGAAGCTCGCGACTATGCGAAGAAATGTGATCAATGTCAGCGATTCGCACCAAACATACATCAGCCGGGGGAAACCCTCAACCCGTTATCTAGTCCATGGCCGTTTGCCCAATGGGGTTTGGACATCGTGGGTCCATTCCCTAAAGCTGCAGGGAACAGAAAATATCTCCTGGTCGGCACCGATTATTTTACGAAATGGGTCGAAACTGAACCTCTTGCCAATATCCGAGATGTGGATGTGCAAAAATTCGTGTGGAAGAGCATTGTAACTCGCTTCGGAGTTCCGCACACCCTCATTTCGGATAATGGTTTACAGTTCGACAGTAGCTCGTTTCGGAATTATTGTAGCGAACTTGGGATCACGAACAGATACTCTACTCCCTCCTATCCTCAGAGTAATGGACAAGCTGAAGCAGTCAATAAAGTTATAGTCAGCGGCTTAAAGAAGAGGTTAGATGACGCAAAGGGCAGGTGGGTCGAAGAATTGCCACACGTGCTTTGGGCTTATAGAACCACACCTCGCAGGTCTACGGGGGAGACCCCTTTCTCAATGACTTATGGCTCTGAAGCTGTCATTCCTTTGGAAGCTAATTTCCCAACTCTAAGAACCAATTTGTTTTGCTCGGACAACAATAGTAAACTCTTAGAAGCCAGATTGGATTTAATCGAAGAAAGGAGAGAAAACGCAATGGTCCGGCTGGCTCACTACCAACAAAAGCTTAGACAGGGCTACGACGCCAAGGTCAAGCTAAGACCCTTAGAACCCGGTGACTTGGTGCTCAGGAAAGTTGTCGGTAACACAAAAAACCCAGCCTGGGGAAAACTAGGACCAAATTAGGAGGGACCATATCGCATCACGTCGTGTGCAGGCATTGGAGCATACTTTCTAGAGGACTTGGATAGTTATGTAATACCCCGCCCTTGGAATGTAAATAACCTCAAGAGGTATTATTATTAATAGAGTTTTCTTCATGTCTATTTACAATAACTTAACATTGTTTATTTGTTCTCTAAGTGTTTAAACTTAAATCTGATCATGTTTGTAGTCCTTGGACCAGATGATCTCGGATTAGTTAACACTATTTATTCGTTCTGTAAGTGTTTAAACTTAAATCTGATCATGCCTGTAGTCCTCGGACCAGATGATCTCGGATAAGTTAACACTATTTATTCGTTCTCTAAGTGTTTAAACTTAAATCTGATCATGCCTGTAGTCCTCAGACCAAATGATCTCGGATTAGTTAACACTATTTATTCGTTCTCTAAGTGTTTAAACTTAAATCTGATCATGCCTGTAGTCCTCGGATCAGATGATCTCGGATAAGTTAACACTATTTATTCGTTCTTTAAGTGTTTAAACTTAAATCTGATCATGCCTGTAGTCCTCGGACCAGATGATCTCAGATTAGTTAACACTATTTATTCGTTCTCTAAGTGTTTAAACTTAAATCTGATCATGCCTGTAGTCCTCGGACCAGATGATCTCGGTTTAGTTAACACTATTTATTTGGTTAATTGGTTAATATTACTTTTTGGCCTCTGTGAACTTTCCTAAGTATATTTACAAAAGATTTTATCCGTTGTTTTTTACATACAGCATTAGACAATGTTGTTTTTTAACGTTGACAGCTATATAAGGTCTTCTTCGGACACGATATTGATTGTATAAATTGTTTGTAAAGCAAAGTAATTGTGTTTCTCTATGACTATAATTACCAGGTGAAATCACTTGTAACACGAGAAAATCATATTAAACTACGAACACCAGCATCCAAACAAAAACTAATCCATTAATAAAAATCATAGTTTACAATTTCCTCAACTGCAAGTAAAAAAAAAAAAAAATATATATATATATATATATAAATATCTAAGTCTATGTTGGGACTTCGTGGGGAGGATCCGAGGGTAATTTCTCCCCTTCCAAAAATTCACCCTTTTCTTGCTGGGCCTCAGTAGAAAAGACCTGATCACCTAGCAGTGGAAGACCCTGGTTAGGCTCAAGGGTAACCGAGGGATTCGGCTCAGTCAAAGGCAGCTCAGAGGCCTCTAGGAGTTGTGCAGGAGGGGCATCGTCATCTGGATACTGCCGAATATCTTCGCCATAAAAAATATTCTCTGGCAATCTAAGATCTGAATCAAGGGGCACTCCAGCAGCATCCAGTGCTTTGCCCCAAGTCAAGTCGCAGTAATCCCGAGCAACTGAGGCAAATTGCTCGGTGAGACCTTTTTCTGTTGTCTCCACCCCCAACTGATAGGACGCCCTCTTCTCAGCTTCAGTGGCCTCCTTGGCCAGCTAGGCGTCCCTCTGAGCTTCCTCGGCAGCCTTCTTAGCCTTTAGTAGCTCGGCGCGAAGCTCCTTGATGGTTTCCCTTTCTGCTGCCAGGTTTTTCTGAGCTTCACTTAGCAGCCTGCGCTGAGACTCGGCCTGGGTCTCAGCGTTCTTGAGACCAGCCTCCAGGCTATCCCTTTCCTGGGCTACTCCTTTTAGCTGATCCGAAAGCTTGGAGGTCTCTTCCTTCAGGTTGTCCAGGACTCTCTCTGCTTCGGACCTAGCTTGGGCCTCGGCTTGGGCTTCCACATAGGTCTTGCGGTTCCACTCTTCAGCTACAAAGACCTGCTGGGTGATCTGAACAAGATGACGGTGTTAGTATATAAACATAGAAAATCCACATTATAACCAAGGAATGGAATGGGTATACTTACCATGGCCAAATCCCTCTTCAAAGACATAAAGAGTTCATATTGGCTAAAACGCCTATATGAATCCATGTCTCGGGGTAGAAGTAAGGGTTGCTGTAGCGCCTCGGCTATCAGTGCAACACAACCCCCGTCGTAGTTCCTGACCGAGGTCTCCCAGGAAAATGGGACGCCGTCGAGCTCTAGCCTGAGAGACCATATGCGTTGTCCTCGGCGCACCTCGGCCAGGGGAGGCTCTTCTCTGCTCTCCACCGAGGATCCCCTCTTTTGGCGGGGCTCTTTGGCCATCTTTTGCTGCTTGGCCTTGGGTGGCAATCCCTTCTCCTTGTCCTCAGTCTCCATCGGTCTCTTTTTCTTTAAATTCGGTATAGGTTTGAGAGCCGGATCAGGAACCTGTGGTGCGGGAGGAGGTGGAGGCAAATTTGCCGCAGGACGAGAAGTCCCCGTCCCTTTGACTTCAACTTTATTGCTCCTCCTCTTGAGGAGTAGTCTCAGATCAGATATCTCTTCCTCTGAGGAATCTTCAGGGACTGTAGTAAGCAATAAAGGGGGTCGGACGCAAGACTGTCTGTCAGGTTCCTCTTTGGAGTCCGAAGGAATAATCTGGACACCTCCTTCGCTTTCCCCTTCAAACTTGAACTTGTCAATTTGTTCGTCCAAGGAGGTGGACGAGGAGCCGACCCTCTTTCTCACAGTCGGCTGTGTAAGGGGAACTTGCTGGACTGGTCGGATGAGCAGTGGAACACCTTGGGGATTAGGGTGTGGAACTGGTGGGAGATTGTAGGGCGCTAAAAAATTCTTCCAAGCAACGTCTATACGTTGCAACCTATAATCGCCCTGAGTAATGGCGTTCCCCGCTGGCTGGACGTCGGCTTTCTTGGGAGTGTAACCGAGTATGAGGGGAACGGACCTCAACTGTCTATCTTCGCTAACGTATATCTCCGAGCGCAGTAGGTAGTTGAGGGCGGGCACGTTGATAAGGCTCAGCCGAGGAGCAGTATGTATCTTATCTGTAAAACAAACAAAGCAACTAGATTAGAAAGCAAATACAAGGATAAGCTAAGGAGTAATTATAGAAAGAGAAAGTCCTAAAACTATGGTTAGAGACCCTAAGTTCGAGAGGGCACACCTGGCTCTCCTGGCGTGGTCGGACAATGTAGACCGTCGTGCCATGCGCCCGAGACGATCAAATAGTCGTCTTTCATCCCCTTGTTGGATTTAGGAAGGCAGGAAAACAGCCTCACGACATCGGAGCGGGATTTAAGGTAGTATCCTCCCCCCCCCCCCTCTTTGGCTACGACATTCATACAGGTATGCTAAGTCGTGCCATGTTAGTCCTAGACCTAACTGTTCATTTACGACATCAAAGGCCCCTAGTATCTTAAAAGTATTGGGCGCGCACTGCTCGGGGGAGAGCCTATGATTGAGGAGGTAATTTCGGGTTATGGGACCCATTGGAAGGGTCATTCCCCCTTCAATAAAGGCGATCATGGGAATTATGACCTCCCCTTCTTGTCGGATTGTCAATAGTCCTTCCGGAGGACAATACTTCAGATTTACCCCCCGGGGGATATTATGGGCTCTCTTAAATTCCTCTATCAACGCCGGATTATCGACGAGATATTGGTATTTGCCCATTTCTAAGAGAATGAGTGAGATAATAAGAAAGAAGATGGCGTTAATGGAAGAAAGTGGTAGCCGAGGAGAAAATAAAGACTCAGGAAACACTGAGACTTACACTAGCACGAGTGAAACGAATTCCCTAAACTCGAAATGTACTTTTGGATGGGATCTTGAAGGCAGAAGACGTAGGAATCCGAAAGGGCGTGAAGTGCTTTTGAAGAAGGAAACTCTCCGGAAGCTCTGAAAATGCTCTGAGTGCTATGAATATGTAAAGTAAGAAAAGTAACCGCCTACAAAGATTTATATATGGGGACAGACGGAGCGGTGTCATTCATCTCGCTCGAATCGCGAGGACAAACCCTAACCGTTTGATCAACAATCCACCGTTGGATGCAAGAGACAGAGCCGCCTGAGGTAATTGATGCAATGCCTTGGGAATGAGAGATTTATAGTGGTAATAATGAGGCGTGCGTCTCCACAATCTCGCGCGTATAAACAGGGGCATTTATGACTTTTTGTTTTTACTTTTGTTGATTTATTTTATTTTATTTTCCTTTCATTCCCGCGTATCAAATCAAAATCTTATTCTTTCTTCCCGCTTGCGTGGGAAAAAATAAAATTTTGAGGGGCTATTGTGGGGGAAAAGGAGCCAAGCCCAAGGTAATGGGCCGAGGGCCCACGAGAGGACTATCTTACATCCGAAAAGAGAGAGGAGAAAAGGGCAAGGCCCAGTTAGGAGTGGGATCTTCATAATGAAAGATCATTGCTATCCGAGGAGGATATCTCCTGTCCGAGGAGGATGTTTCACTTTGACAGTATATCATAGATTAGTTGAGTATGAGAAAAGCCAGAATGACTGTCCGAGAACTTCACCTGATTGAGATAAACTCAGAGCATGTTCTGGAACGATAAGGATGGGGAAATATCTGAGGGAAAGGCTGCTGCCACCGTATTCAATGCACTGCAACAGCTTTTCTGGCCGCATTTATGTGGAGAAGACCTCTGAACAGTGCATCCCAACCTACTGCCACTCACACAGAGCTGAAAAGAAGATACCTGACGTGACAGGTACTTGAGCAAGTTCATGGATGAAGAGCACGTGGACGATGGAGATGAGGGTAGGAGTGACTATATAATAGAGGGAAGAGGGCACTGTAAGAGGAGGATCTATTGTTATTAATCCATTATTGATTCTAGCTCTCTGACCCATACTCTACAAATTTATTGTCTTTGGGTTTATGTAAAGAACTTGAACCCTACAACATCATTTTTATATATATATATATATTAAGACCTACATATAATACTTATTTTATTGTATAATATTTATGTTTGCCCACAATATTGTTGAATACTTTGAAACTTTATTTTTTCTTAATTCATATTTTATTAAAAAAAATTGTATAACACCATAAGAATATTTTATATATAATATTTATTGTTAAAAGTAGATTTTATTTTTTAAACTAATTAAATAATTTTGAAACGTATAAATAAAAATTTAAAGTATAAAATACTTTTATATCCTAAAATTACATAAATTTAAGCAACCTCCCAAACATTTCCCCAACCACTCTATTCTCACAACCAAATATGGAGACCTCAATTGCAAGTACCCAATTCATTATCTCAATGAAATTAAGGAAATTATTTGTAAGTATCAATATAAAGAGAATGTGAAAAAACAAAGAGAAATTAACTAAAAACCCATCCATTTATCAAAATTTAATTGTCTTTAGTTGGACTTCAAAATCCTTTTTTTCTTTTTTAAAGCATTTATCACTATGACTCATACCACACAAAATAGTAGTAAAAAAAAAAAATACAAAGAAATCTACAAATTATGAGTTCTAAGTTCTAACACCAAATATAAAATAAATAAAAATAAATACATAAAAAAAAAAAAAAAAACGTCTTAAATAATTATTTTCAATATTTCATTTTATTTTTCTTTAGATTTAAAACAAAATGCATTTATAACTTTCTCAAACCAAAATCCCAAAAACTCAAGTAAATTATAACCTTTACAAAATCCACTATGTTCAACTGCAACATCAAAACTGTAAGTTACCATCACTGAATAAAAAACGCAAGCTACCTTCCTTAAGCATAGCCTACTCATACGAGTTAAGATCAAATAATATTGCAATGTTGAAGTTACATAAGTGTCATTGAAAGATTAAAGATAAATGACATTGTTTTTGGTCTAAGTGTATTTGAGATGAGATAACATTAAAAGTTGTGGGCATATATAAAGAAGTAAAAGTGAAAATAGTGAATGGAAATGCAAAGAGTTTTTTATGTGTGAGAAAGAGGAAAAGTCTTGAAACATTGATTCAACTGAAACAAATAGTAATTTTAAAATATTGAATAAAAAATATAATAAAAAGTTGTCTTTAAATTTGGTTTTATCTCTAATGTGACTTAAAAGTATTTTAATTCTTTTTATTGAGTGCGCCACATAGCATGTGCTTCCCTGCATGAAATCTCTATTTTTATATTGAATGTTGATTAATTAATTAATTTAATTTCTTACTAACTCTATTTTACCGAGACAAGCATTAACTGAGAGTGCACGGCATGCTATTGACCCGTGTGACTAGTGATTTCAACTATTTGCATTCTCGTTGAATAGACAGGTGAGTCAGGCTGGTTAACATGAGTGACTGATTCCTAGTTCAAGACGCAGCTAAAGAAGCAATTAGTGCTCTAATTACAACTAGACCGGATACAAAGCTAGTCAATGTCCCAACATTAACATGTCTGCAACGCTACATAATTATTAATTTCATTGCAACCACTTATTAGGGGTAGGAACAAATTCGGTTTCTTCCAAAAAGTTATACTTTTACACCCGCATGAATTTTAATTCTTTAATAAAAGTTAACACTAGATCATTAAAAGAATGTTCAAATGGAACACGTTTTTTTTGGAAAATTTGACTCAAAAGCTAAATAACAACCTCATTTGTTGGCAAAGTATAACTTTTTCAAATCAAATTAGACGAATCGAATTCAATCCATACGTTCGCAAAGTATAAATAGCCTCTTTTTTTTTCAATATTTGTTTAGCACATGTAAAAGATTTCGACTAGTTTGTAAAAAGATTCATAACCGACCCTATAGTTTTGGGACCATTTTGTTGTTAATGATGTCATTGTTTTGGCATCGGAAATTCAAATATTCACATTTAGCATGTCAGGCTCGTAAAAAACTACTAGGAATATGTTGGAAAATTCATCAAATCATGCCCCATACATTTTTTGATAAGTACAAAGTATTCCAATAGGGAACCCACATCCAATAACTTTGACCCAAAGCTGGGTTTGGTTGGTCCAAAGAGACATGTAGTGTAACATATCAAGTCATCTCGGACAGTGACTATTAGCCTTTAACATGTGGAGAAAGAGTGGCTAAACCAATATGGCAGCATGGAGTGAGTGAGAAGATATTTTATTCCTCCAGCATATGCATCCTCCCTCTCATATTGTGTAGACAGTATCTCCTATTACCGATAAATGCAACAAGCCTCTCCCAACATGAAGTCCACCATGCATATGATAATTAGTGGGATTGAAGACTCAATTGGGCATCAATAAAAGAGTTTCAATCATGACCTACAAAGTTAGAGCTCATTATTCATATGACCTATAAAGTTGGTGCTCATTATGATCATATCTTGGCTCCAATCCAGTAAATAATTACATTAAATCAATATATAGTTGGCACTCATATTTCATATGACCTATAGAAGTGGTGCTCATTATGATCATCTCTTGGTTCCAGTCAAACAAAAATAATAAGCATACCAAATAGGTAAAATTCATCACACAATGTTGATTTCTGTAAAAAATATGTTTGGGGTATCCTTGTTGCTGGCAGGCATCGTAAATAGAAACCACGTTTTTCATGCAACCAAATTACAACCCTTCTCTTCTGCAGGATAACCATATGAGCAAGTAGAAACTTCAATTGCTGTAAGCCAAAATTCTGTTTCCCCAAAAGGAAAAGGAATATAGATGCAAAAAATGTGAGGTCAACTACTGTGAACAAAAAAAATACATACTCTCTAGTCAGAATTTATGTGATGCAGTTCAAAATCATTGGCTGAAATGGCTTTGGTTTGCAAGAAAATTTGCTTGATACCTTCAATAACAGTGCCTTATACTTTTCTTCTTACCCCAAACTGGAATCCAGTCCTACAGTTTCTCCTTCACCTGTCTTTACATTATCCTGGCCTCAACGTTTCCAGAAACGACCCTGCTGTTTCTGTTCTTGCATTCGCCTGCATATGACCATTAACATGTCATTTGCATCATAAGTGAAAATCAGATAACTTTTATCATCAGATCAAGTTAAAAAATTCTCTGACCCCCTCACCCCGCCACCCCCCCCCCCCCCCCCCCCAAAAAAAGGATAACTTTTCACCTCTGATAGTCTTTAGAACGCCTAATAAATTCTGATGGGATCTCACACCCTTGATATGATGCCAGTACTTGTCTGATATCAGATGGACTAGTACGGGCAACAACTGCACAAAAACCAACGAGGTGGTGATGCATTTCCACAAGGTCAGTGGTTTATTCAAAAAACATGATAATAAAAATCACTATAAGAGTGTCTCATTATATATTATAATTACAGAAATTGAAGAATGCTTACATTCAAGAAATGGTATAAAGTCCAAAAGAGCTGTATCATCTGCATCATTCTTCTTCCATGGCTTAATAGGAACACAGTTCTCATGTTGAAGGCAACCTTCCAGTGCATGGCCACTCAAATACAGAATCTTCGCAGGATTTCTGTTAAGTTTTGAAAGATCCTACCAAGAGCAATTACATCTTATTATCTGCATTTCTCTATCTGGTCTAGCATCAGAATGAATATCGATTCACTGCTTAATGTGATTCTCTATAAGTATAATATACACAATGGATTAGTTATTAATTAATTCCATATGAATGTTATATTCAATTTTTGCAGTCATTTTGCTTTCTTAGAAAAAACTAAGGTTGCGTTGGTGATAAGTTTATATTAGGCAACTTCTTTTACTAGTTAGCTTATTTTTGCTACTATTCATGGGCTCCTTTGCACTTTTAGTATTATTTATGAGTCCCACTGTACTATTTCAGCTAAGTTTTAGCTTTATCTACAGTAATTTTAGCAAAAAATTTTTAGTTTTAACTAAATAAGTTGTTCCCAAAAGGACCCTAAAGTTGCGTTTGGGAACAGATTATAAAACCAGCTTATTTTACTATTTAGTTTATTTTTTCTACTATTCATGAGTCTCACTGCATTATTGGTACTATTCATGAGTCCCGCTGTACTATTTCAGCTACCCTTTATCTTTATTTATAGTACTTTCAGCAAAATTTTTTTAATTTTAGCTAAATAAGTTGTTCCCAAACGGATCCTAAAGTTGCGTTTGGAAACAGATTATAAAGCTAGCTTATTTTACTATTTAACTTATTTTTGCTACTATTCATGGGCCCCGCTGTACTATTTCAACTACTCTTTATCTTTGTTTATAGTATTTTCAGCAAAAAGTTTTAGTTTCAGGCTTTATCTACAATATTTTCAGCAAAAAGTTTTCAGTTTTAGCAAAATAAGTGAATTTTAAACAAACCCTAAGATAAAACTTAACCCCAATTCATCTTCTTTCATAGATGAAATCTTGACCTCCAACCTATATACAGCTATCACTCAAAAAATCATCACAAGTCTAAGCTTCAAAAGGTCCGCACATGTATATAACTGTCTTACCAAGGCCTACTACAAGCAGCTGGCATAAATCTACCTCTGCAGCTGTAAGGACCCATAGAACTAAAAGCATTTTCTAGGACTTGTAAATCACCTGTGTTTGCAACTATACTTTTATGTCTAGTACTGATAGATTACAATAAATGGAATTTGAAGTGATAATTAATGATCTATTAACATTTGAGGACCTCCATAGTAACAAAATATGCGAATTTGAGAGTTCAAGCCACCCAACTACATGTTAAATCTAGTGTGCATTTGGCTCCTAATTAAAAAGTCAGCTTATTTTACTATTCAGCTTATTTTTACTACTATTCATAGGCCCCATTGTACTTTTTAATACTATTCATGGGTCCTACTATATTATTTCAGCTAACTTTTACTTTTATCTACAGTACTTTCTGCAAAAAGTTTTCAATTTTAGCAAAATAAACAAATTCCAAACAAACCCCTAATATTCAACTCTGCCATCCACATGGCAGCAATAGGCAACTCTAGAAATACAGAGAGATCCAAATTTAAAGTTCAAAGAAATGACGTGGTCATGTGGTTAAGCAAAATGGTTGAGATAAATCAAGGGCAGAAATTTGATTACATGGCAATCCAATTTGGCTCATAATTAAGTTATTAAGGTTGCAGCCAATTGAAACGGCAGAGGCCCCTTTCGCTAGGTTATATCATATGCATGGCAAAACCCAGGCCTAGCACCAGGCATTATCAAGTCAAAATTTCAACATCAGAAACTGTATTGATGACAATATACAACTAACAAGCTATGAATTACTCATTTTTCATCGGTTACAATTTGTTTAAGTGATATATGGTATCTCATGGCTAACCATGAATACATGTTGAGAGGAAGTTTTCACTTCCAATGCAACAAATAAAAAGGAAAAAAGAGCCAATAGGCTTGTAGCTCAATTGGCACCTACCCACAAACCCAGTCTATGTGTCCCAGGTTCGACCCAACTCCCTCCTCTCAAAAAAAAAAAAAAAAAAACCCAAAAAAAAGGAAAAAGAAAAAAACTTAGTATAAAAATAAGAGGAAATAGGAAAAAAGCTGAAAATTCCAAACAAGTAATTTCAAATAAGAGGAAATAGGCAAAAAGCTGAAAATGCCATACTCTGTAATGCTTCCCATTCTGGTACTTAGTAGCAGCCCTAGATAGCCTATATCGTATGCAATGCTTGGGATCCAGCCTTTCAACAACAGGGTCTACAAACTGCACATACCCATAGAAAGCAAGATAAATAATTATATTTTGAGAAGAAATAATGGTAATAATTAATAACAAAAGAGCAGAGTAATGACCAACAATAGGGAATGAATAATCAGATTACCATATTCTGCTCATCAGAATACACAACAATTTCATAGAACTGACCCAGATGTTCCAAGAAAGCATCAACTCCGGGTCTTTTGAAAGTTTGCCAGCCTTTCTCTCGCTTTACATACCACAAAGATAAAATTCTTATAAGCATTAAGCAACTTAACAAACAAATCTTTTATACATAATTGAGTATGAGAAGGATTTTAAGAGTTGAGGCACTTCATATAATACAAAGTGGTATGGCTAAAATGAAAAAAAAAAAAAAATACCCATGAATCATTATATTGCATTCAGAGTAACTAAAACTATCAAATAATTTTAAGATACTGCTAACCCATCTTAATGATTTCTTGAAGAGCTTCCCTTTTTTTTAATAAAAAAATTTTAAAAATAAAAAGGTTACTGGCCTCACCGTCCAATCATAATGAATTAGGGTCTCTTGTAGATCTAGAACAAGAGTAAAAACTTGTTGCTCTGCGGGATGCAAATCAGGAAGAAGCTTTTCTGCACATGGTTCTGAAAAACCCTGTAATGGAGCATGAAGAATTTGTGGTTAATAATAAGAAAGGAGACAAAAAGAATGAGAATAAGATGTGCAAGACCAAAGTCACATATGAAAACCAGGCACAAACCTGAACTTGCTCTTCAACTAGCCTCCTCAGGTCCAGGTAAAGTTCAATTGCTTTAGCAGGCACTGAGATGTTAGAGATAAAAGGAATCAATCAGATACAAAAATAAGCTATAATCAGACAGATTTGGCATTCAAAATCAATCAAAATAGTCTTCATTCATGTCCTGCAGTCTCAAAATCAACTAGTGAAAGGTGCCAACTTAACTCTATCAAGTTTCACAATGTAGGAATGGGCATACAGCACATGATATTTACTTCAATTCGTTCCATATGGATTCTTAACTTGCTATTAAAGTAGACAAAGAACAAGCTAATCAGGATTAGGCCCCTAATTATTATTGATATAATGTATCCAGCTCATAGGATTTTCCTCTCTCTCTCTCTCTCTCTCCTTTTTTTTTGGGGTGGGAGCTATACTCACAATGAAATGGTGCCTACAACATGCTGAATATACTCTTTCTGTAACATCATTGTTGTCAACATGATGTTTACTGATTTGCTTCATAGCTTTAAAACCAAAAAAAGAAAAAAAAAAAAGAAAAAAAAAAAGAAATAAGTTTCCAATCCCACTAAAATGTTAAATATCCACACAAAAATCTTGTCTTTTCACAGAAAATAGACTCCTCTAATGTGAGAAAGAAGTGTAACCGATTCACTTGATAAAGTTTCAACAGGCTGACATTTGCTATGGATACAATGGTAGCAAAGCATACCCAGACAACCAGCTAAGCTACTACATGCAAATGAAGTATATCTCGCAGCATAGCAAATGACAAAAACCTACAAGGAAACTAGCATTCCTGCTGTTTCCGCTTCTGCCACTGCTAAGAAAAGTTGACTATTGACAGCTGTGATCATCTACACAGAATCTTTATGCCTTGTTGTTCTAAATATATCTTAAGCTTATATGTGTATAAGTGCATCCATCCTAAAATATTACCATTAAATTTTGAATAATAATATAAAATGATTAAATATAATCTATTAAGAGAGAATCAAAGAGCACTAAATTGACTTATACCCTCAAAATCAAAATGAGAGAGAGAGAGAGAGAGAGAGAGAGAGGGAACAAATAAATCAAGAAACACATTCCTGGCAGCATGATTTGAAAACTAACTCATCCAGTGACAGACAACATAACAGAGAAGAACATAAACCTCAGCTAGAGGAGTACATAAACATAACACAAGGAGAAGAAGTAATAATCTGAAAGTAACACAAACTGAAAAGTAGTTCAGGGACCCTACCTGTCATTGCAGCAGAGTAAAGCAAATTTTGAAATTTCTGCACAATAAAAAGATGATGAAAAAATTTCACTCTCTGATATCTCACGTAAAATTGTAAACACTAGAACCCAACAACCTCATAAGCACAGGCATCCAAACGAACACACCAACAGGCAAATGGTGAAGCTACCCAATTTTCCTTTCTCTTTGTTTTTTTTGATAGGTAAATGGTGAAGCTACCCAATTTTAAGGGACAAAGCACTCATGAGATACTTACTTCAACAGCAGGCGCATCCTCTGTGATGGACAAATTTGCTGATGCCCGTAATGCCTTTGTCTTCTCATCTATTTCATCCGTAGTGTATGCTGCGGAATAAACCCAAAAATTTCACACTTCTCATTATCTCATTCATCAACAAATGAATGGACCCCACTACATATTTAGCATTTACCAGCTTTTTTTGATAAGTAATAATCGCTTTATTTAAAAAAAAAAAAAAAAAAAAAAAGACTACTTCATGTACAATGGACACAATGAAATCTAAATATACACAACAAAAAAAAGGAAAATTGTGCAAAAAGGCTACATCTATGAATTCCACAACTAAGGTACTATTAGTGAACACCCATGTGCGAGACCAATCAAACAAAAAACTAGTAAACATCTCTAATAACTGGGACTCTGTGCTTTCAGCATCCTTGAAGCACTTCCTAGCTCTTTAACCCAAAACCAAAGAAAAATCTTTACTTCCAAAAGCAATAAAAACAAACCAGACAACCCTTTTGGGATCCAAATGACAACCCCATTATTTAATCATCATTTCATGCTCTTTTTCATTCAAAACCCAAATCACCTCTCATTAATATATATATATATATATATATATATATATTAAAAAAAAATAAAAAAACCCACTACATTATTAGCATTCCCTAACTCCCCCAAACCAAAACCATAACCAAAATCTTTACTTCTAAAATTAACAAAATCACAAACCAAACAACCATTTTGGGACTAAAACAACTCCTCCATTCTTTAATTAATCATTTTTCAACTTAAGCATTTCTCTAAATCAGAATAAAATAAAAGAATAAAGAAAACCCAGAGACAAGGCAAGGCAAAAACCTTTACTTCCCAAAAAAAAAAAAAAAAAGCCCAACCAAACAATCCTTTTGGGCATCAAAACCACACCCCCATTATCAAATAACCATTTTTCTCAATTCTTTTCATCCAACACTACAAACAACACCTTAGCACTAAATCTAATTTAACCACTTAATTAACCATTTTCTAACAATAGTAACAAACAAAAACGAAAACTTAGAAGACACTAAAACGACACCGTATAATCCCAAAAAAAAAAAAAAAAAAACCGAACCGTAGGAGGCGTAGCCGGCGGTGGCGGTGGCGCCGGTGAGAGCTCCGATGAGACCGTACTTGAGAAACCTCCAACCTTTACTGTTGCTCGAAGACTCCACAGGAGCTTGATCAGCAACAGCACCAGCACCAGCACCTTCACCACCATTCCCAGCACTAGAAGAAGCCGTAGAAGTAGCAGCAGCAACGGAAGCAGAAGAAGGCGCCAGCGGCTCCTTGGGAGCCCCCGAAACGACGTCGGAGCTGAGAAGGCGAACGTACCGTTTCGACAACGAGGAGGCCAGGCGGGATCTGAGAATCAACGCCGACGACATTGGTTGAAATTTCCTAGGGTTTCGAATTTGGGGGTTTCGAGGGTTCAGCTAGGGTTTTTGGCTCACAGAGAGAGAGAGAATGGGGGGTGTTTGGGAATCTGGGGGTTTTGGAGGGTTTTGAGGAGGTGCGTTTGGAAGTCGGTTTTAGATTGTTCTAGTTGAGAGTAAAATTTTCGAATTTAGAATTTCACTGTTTGTTTTTGTTTGGTTCTGGGCTTTTCTTGTTTCCACCGACTTCAATTACTTGCTGCTGGGTTTTCGGACAGTTATATGTCTCTCTATATAGAATATTCGATTTCTTTACACCCCAAGCTAAGTTTTTTTTTTTTTTTTAATTGAATTCCTTATTTGTAGAACTATAATAAAAGGGTGTATTGTATTTTAGGTGCTTAATTCTCAGGATCTCACTAACCTCTCAAATCACTCTTGACATCCTTGTGTCAAGAGTGATTTAACAACATCAATCACAAGAAAAAATAAATATGGAACTTCTACATTACATGGACACGGGTATGACTTTCGATTTTTTTTTTTTTTTTTAAATTCTTTTTGCTTTTCAATGTTGCCCTTTAATTCTTGATGCTATTTGATTTTTAGGATTGAATCTGGGTTAGAGTTAAAAGCATGATTTGTTTGCAATTGTTTTACATGAATTTCTGTAGTTTTTCACTGATAAAAAAGCAAATATTTTGGGACCCTACATAAAGTCGGTTCTAATTTCAAAAAATTTTTTTCTTCAACATGAATTTTAACTTTTAGATTTGAGAATGGAAAAGAACCTGAACCAAATTTCAAAAATCAAAAGCTATGTTTTAGCCCAACACTTTAACATCTCCACTGCAACTATATGAAAGAAATAACTCTAATTTTGAATTTTACAAATTAGAATTCTAAATTGATAAAAAAACTATTCAGAATTTATTATTCTGCACTTTACTGAGAATTTTCTTATCAATCGTTCCACAAACAAAGCTACCATAATTGAAAAGACATGAGGTATATCATTTCGCAATCAAAATCTATCAACAATGCCTAAATAAGAAATCCACCTATGGTTTTCTAGTAATGTACTCTAGTTCTTTCTCCCACAATTATCACTTCTTTATTTATCTAAATTTCCTCACTAGAAATCATAATAACTTTTTGATTGGCGCATCTTAAAGAACCATCCATTCTAGGCTTCAATATTTCCTCTATCACATCACTTAAATAGCATGCTCATACCAGCACCTGCATTTTTTAATACCTTCAAAATCCATAATGTGAAGCCTCTAGAAGCAACTATATTTGAAAACCATCTCAATAGCTAAAATATCCTAGTATTTTGTCAGCCTCAATATGTGGTTGTGATTTCAAAGATCAAAAGCGACTAGCAACTACTGCAATTAATATGACAACGGCTTGAGCTTGCCCCCATGGTAAGGATACCTCTTGCAAGTTGCAACAAAGATATTTTTTTCAAGGCCTTCACATAATTGATACATCTATTGTAGTTTGTAGACCATGTTCTTGATTAGTCACCTATATATATATTCATGCTAGCAGTAGGTTTCTCTAGCTTGTTATGTAAACTTTCCTCTTAAAAGCTCCTTGAGTTATTTTGATTAATTTTTAATCTCTTTTTTGACCTTAGGGATGACTTCTTTGAAATGGTTTATAAACTATGCATTTACACAAGTATTGGGGCTCGTGGACAATGGTAGCATGCAGTGCAACCACATATCAGCAAGCTCAGATGAAGGGCAGACTCAATCAAAAGACTTGAAGGAAGAAGGGATTGCCAAGATTATAGTTAGCAAGGAAGACTCTGCAAATGGGTTTGAAATGCCTCTTCATTACCCAAGGTACACAAAGGAAGATTATGAAAAGATGGAGGACTGGAAGTTGGACATGGTTCTCAAAGAATATGGACTTGCTGTTAAGGGAGCTCTTGATGCAAAGAGGTCATTTGCCATTGGAACATTTGTCTGGCCAAATTAGCTTCAGTTTATGCTATGACTAAAAGATGAAAGTGATTGTTATTTGTTCTACAATTAGGCTGCATGTGTTATAAATTTATTTTTTGAGAGATTTTGTAGCAGAGTCTGTAGGTGGTTAAGTCTGGAATTTGTTGTACTTCGTCTCTCTAAGTTTGCATTCTAAGCTGTAATCAGAATTCAGATGTTATCTTATACGTATAATTGGTGTGCTATTTTGATGCTAAACGACAATTCAATGCTTTGGATATTACAGTAGTTAGAAATATTAAAATCAGATTTCATATTGTAATTCTTTGTCAAATTTTTTTAGAAGAATTTTGTCAATCTAGATGTACATCATTTTTATTTTTTATTTAGGTATTAGACTAAGTGAGCAGTGGGCTTATATATATATATATATAATTTGAAATTGATACTGATGATTCTTTAAACCAAGTTAGATATAAAAAGATTGCTGAACAACTTTCCAATAAATTATTACAATCCAAAATTGATAATTTTCATAAGGTATTGATTAATGATGTTTGTTCTGATATTCCCAACCAGCTTTTTGGCACAGGAAAAAGCATATTATTAATTTACCTTATGTTAAAGATTTTAATGAAAAAACATTCCTACTAAAGCTCGACCCATTCAAATGAACGCTGAAACTATTGAATTTTGTAAAAAGGAAGTTCATGATTTGCTTGCTAAAAAACTAATTAGGAATAGCAAATCCCTCAAGTCTTGTGCCGCCTTCTATGTTCAAAAAAATTTTGAAATTGAAAGAGGGACTCCTCGTCTCAATTACAAACCATTGAACAAAGTTTTAGAATGGATTAGGTATCCTACCCCCAATAAGAATGACCTAGTACATAGGTTAAGTGATGTTGTCATATTCTCTAAATTCAATATGAAATCTGGGTTTTGGCAAGTCCAAATATGTGAAACTGATAACTACAAGATTGCTTTCACCACTCCCTTTGGACATTATGAGTGGAATGTTATGCCTTTTGGCCTTAAGAATGTCCCTAGTGAATTCCAAAATATTATAAATGATATCTTTAATTCCTTTAGTCATTTCACCATTGTTTACATTGATGATGTCCTCGTCTATTCCAAATCCGTTTTGGAAACTTTATATACATTTCTTGTTATCATCAAACATAATGGTCTTGTTGTCTCTGCAAAGAAAATCAAATTATTTCAAACAAAAGTTTATTTCCTTGGCTATGAAATTTCTGAAGGACAAATTCATCCCATTGACAGAGCCATTTAGTTTATTGATATATTTTCTAATGTCATTATTTATAAAACGCAATTACAAAGATTCCTTGGGTCTTTGAACTACATTGTTGAGTTTGATAAGGACTTGAGGAAATAATGTAAACCTCTCTTTGATCGATTACAGAATAATCCACCTCCGTAGTCTGATACTCATACGTCTCTTGTTAAACAAATCAAGTCTCATGTTAAAACTTTGCCTTGTCTTGGTATCCCTACTATTAATGCTTTCAAAATTGTTGAAATTGATGCCTCTAACATTGGTTATGGAGGCATTCTAAAACAACTTGTTTCACTAGACACATTCGAACAAATTGTTCATTTCCATTCAGGAGTCTAGAATACTGCACAAATATATTATAGTACTATTAAAAAAAAAAAATTATATGTGGTGCTATGCATCTCCAAATATCAAAGTGATTTACTAAATCAAAAGTTTTTGTTTCACATTGATTGTGAAAGTGCTAAATATGTTATAGAAAAAGATGTTGAAAATATTGCTTCAAAACATATTTGCCTGATGGCAAGATATTTTAAGTTTTTTTTTTGGATATTGAATATATTAAAGGTTCTCCAAATGCTATTCTTGAATTTCTTACCCCCGAATTCCTTCAATGCCACAATGGCAAGTAGAAGGTCCAAAGATAGACACACTGCTACAGATACTACTAAACAACTTGTTAAACAAGAACCTACTTCCCTCATTGACATTGCTAACCGTTTTACTATCATAGGTACTATCCCTAGACCAAACTACTCCACTGTGTTAGCATCCTCTTATGATCCATATGCTATGGTCCCTACCAACCAACATGTTAAAGCCACTTTCTCCAAAAACTCCAATGCTTCTCAATATATTAAAAAACAATACTTCCAAAACCTGTTTTCCATAGAACCCAACAGAGCTATGATCAAAGACCGTCTTAAACTTGCTACAAATTATTTTCTCCTAAACTTCCGCTGGATACCCGAACACATTGGCAAAAATTTAAATTGCTATTGAAGAAAAATAAGGACTCCATCCTGCTTCTACAAAACCTTTACTTGGTTCAACTATTCCATATTCATACCATGATTATATTCATGCACGGTTCAAGTTCATGCTACACCAAGATGCTACTATGATCCACTCCTAGTTTGTTAAGTTTGATAAAGATTTCAATTCTCAGCTTCCTTTGTGGTTCATTTGTTGGTGGAAACAATTTGGCCCTATTATTGATATTTTTCTAAGACCTCTGACTAGTGCCTTCAAGTATTTTACTTTAAATATCTTAATCTATTGTGCACTTCTATCCCTATTATGGCATCACTATGATTTGTCAAAATTCACCCCTAATAAAAAGATATTGAGTAAGGTTGTAACCTAAGCCTAAAACAAATTTTGTATCAAAACTTTGTCATATTATATATATATATATATATATATATATATATATATATATATATATATATATATATTGTAATAATGGCATCATTTATGAAGAACTAATTATTTGGTAATCCATATAATGCAAGCAAAAAATTAATTTTTTCTCTTTTTTATTTTATTCTAAATAGGAATTATTTAATAATTATAGTAGTTATTAAACGACATTTACTTTGGTTGTGTAAATAATAAATATATGACATCTATATTCTAACATTAAGCACCCCTCCCTCTTGTGCAAAAATATATTCATTTTTGTTGGACTTTTTACAGTAGTTTTCAATATGGGTCTACTCAAAAAAGGTTGTCATTTGATTCTTGAATGGCTGCATCTATTCACAAAACTAAGTACCAATCTAGTAGCAGCATTCTTTTCATGAGAAACTTATGAAGGCATATTTTACTATTTGCTGCTAGGCTGCTAGTATTTAGGGTATCGTTTGGTACCTATAATAAGAAATCAATATTACAAAGAATACAAGAAGTTGAAATGGAATAAATATTCTTATTCATTTATTTAGTGCTCCGCTATGAGAAGATGATAGAATAACATCATATTTTAATCAATTTCTTTAAAATACCATTTTAAAAACTATATAATTAATTTTTTTCTCCAAAATAAAATCTTCATAAATATTAAAAACGGGAAATTTCACTTTACCCACCTGTGGTTTGGCCTATTTTAACAGTGCCTACCCGTGGTTTAAAAGTTATCACTTAACCCACTTGAGGTGACCTCCGTTAAACTTCTGTTACTCACCTCTCCCTTTTCATCATTAAAAATAGGGGTAAATGTATCTTTTTCATTATATTTTATGTCCTCTTTTTTCTCCTCCTCCTCCTCCTTCTTCTTCTTCTTCTTCTTCTTCTTCTTCTTCTTCACAGTCAAAACCCAGAAATGTATATGGAATGATGCGTTAAACATTGTTACCCAATGCCCATTGCAATTGCCAAACATACCTTTACAATGACAAGAAAACAAATACACCTACAGTCACAAACAAAGCCACAAATCCATGTGAACATACACCCATAGATTCGTTAGCCTTCCACGGCTAAATCCAAAAATTGACTACTTAATTCTTCCTAAAACAATCACAAAATAAAATACAAAAATTAAGAATAAATGGTATCCATGAGTTTGCTGGATTCTATCTTTACCCTAGGCTTTCTCTCTCTAAAACTCTAACCCCTTCTCTTTTGCTGCGTTCTCTAAAAAAAAAAACAGATTTGCAAGTAAAAAAAAAAAAAAAAAAAAAACCCAGCAATCTAGCAAATCCAACACCATAGCCAACTCATTGAACAAACAATACAGGCGTGCATTACCTAGGAGCAACTGAGCCTTGCCTCCATTCAGATTCCAAAGAAGGAAGAACGACTGGCTTTCTTATTGCTATATGGATGACATTGAGGGCAGTCACACAAGTGGTTTCCTGCTTTTCAGGAAAAGAGGAAGATAGATCTCCAAAAGCTATTGCACTTTTTGACGTGGCTATAGCAGGATCAAGAAAAGGCTCTAGCATCTCCACAAGAAAAAGAATCCTGTGCTTGACTTCTTGAAAGAACCACAGGTAGAGTCACACAATTCTAACCATATATGCCCACTACATAAGAGGTGCTTGGCTGTAAAGCTACCAAAAACCAACAAATCTTGCAGCAATATCCTAAGCACTGTGGATTTATGGGTTTCTTTTTGTTTTCCCTTGCAATCTAGGTTTGTAACTTAAACTGATTTTTTTTTTTTGGGAAAATTACAATTTACCCACCTGTGGTTTGGCCCGTTTTAATAGTGTCCACTCGTGGTTTGAAATTTGTCACTTAACCCACCTGAGGTGGCCTTCGTTAGACCCCCGTTACCCACCTCTCCCTTTTCACCGTTAAAAATAAGGGTAATTGTGTTTTTTTCATTATATTTTGTCTCTCTCCTCTTTTCTCTCCTTCTTCTTCTTCTTTACAGTCAAAACCCATAAATGTATATAGAATGATGTGTTTAACGTTCTTACCCAATGCCCACTGCAATTGCCAAACATACTTTTACAATGACAAGAAAACCAATACACCTACAGTCACAAACAAAGCCACAAATCCATGAGTTATTCTCAGGCAGAATTCTGCGAGATGTCCACCTTGCAATTCAAGAACAATGGATGTCTATCATTATTGAAGGGGATGCTCAAGTGTGCTTCAATGCACTATCATCACCAGATCACGTCCCTGACTGGAACATAAGCACTATAGTTAGCAACATTAGTAGTTTACTTTCCTGTTTTGTTTCTTGCAAGTTTAGATGGATTAGGAGAAACAGCAATTCTGCAGCACATGCAGCTTTTAGATTTGCTCTAAGCTCCCTCCAATCATTTTGTTTCAATAAAAGCAATCTTCCCCGTTCTCTTGAGTTAGTTTGTAAGGGGGATTGCTCTTTGTGTTCTTAGTTTCAAGCAATGACATTGAAGTTTAGCAAAAAAATAAAATAAAAAAATAAAGCCGCAAATCCATGTGAACATACACCCATAGATTCGCTAGCCTTCCACTGCTAAATCCAAAAATTGACTAGTTAATTCTTCCTAAAACAATCACAAAATAAAACACAAAAATTAAAAATAAATGGTATCCACGAGTTTGCTAGATTCTATCTTTACCCTAAAAACCTAGATTTGCAAGTAAAAAAAAAAAAAAAAAAACCCAGATTTGCAAGTAAAAAAAAAAAAAATCTGCAAAAAAAAAACCCTAGCAATCTAGGCTTTCTCTCTCTAAAACTCTAACCCCTTCTCTTTTGCTAGGTTCTCTTAAAAAAAAAAAAAAAAAAAAAAAAAAAAAAAAAAAAAAAAAAAAAAAAAAAAAAAAAACCCAGATTTGCAAGTAAAAAAAAATTTGCAAAAAAAACCCCAACAATCTAGGCTTTCTTTCTCTAAAACTCTAACCCCTTCTCTTTTGCTAGGTTCTCTTAAAAAAAAAAAAAAAAAAAAAAAAAAAACCCATATTTGCAAGTAAAAAAAAAATCTACAAAAAAAACCCCAGCAATCTAGGCTTTCTCTCTCTAAAACTCTAACCCCTTCTCTTTTGCTAGGTTCTCTTAAAAAAAAAAAAAAAAAACCTAGATTTGCAAGTAAAAAAAAAAAAAAATTGCAAAAAAACCCCAGCAATCTAGCATATCCAACACCATAGCCAACTCATTGAACAAACAATACAGGTGTGTATTACCTAGGGGCAATTAAGCCATGCCTCCATTCAGATTCCAAAGAAGGAAGAATGTCTGGCTTTCTTACTACTATACGGATGACATTGAGGGCAGTCACACAAATGGTTTTTTGCTTTTCAGGAAAAGAGGAAGATAGATCTCCAAAAGCTATTGCGCTTTTTGACGTGGCTATAGCAGGATCAAGAAAAGGCTCTAGCATCTCCACAAGAAAAAGAATCCTGTGCTTGACTTCCTGAAAGAACCATAGGTAGAGTCACACAATTCTAACCATATATGCGCACTACATAGGAGGTGCTTAGCTGTAAAGCTACCAAAAGCCAACAAATCTAGGCAGCAATATCCTAAGCACAGTGGATTTATGGGTTCCTTTTTATTTTCCCTTGCTATCTGGGTTTGTAACTTAAACTGATTTTTTTTTTTTTTTTTTTTTTACGGCAAGATTTGATGTATATTGTTGGTAGTACATACATTAAGAGGGAACCATTATTGTGTTGATTGAACAAGATTTGGGTCATGAAATGGAACTTGGGTTTGAAGATTTGATTTCTAAAATGGTGAGAGAGAGCTCAGTCCTTTTTTTAGGGTTCTAATTGGGTTTTAATTTTGGCTTATATAGTAAAGAGGATTTTCTAACGGAAAGGATAGAGGTGGGTGACGGGGGTCTAACGGAGGCCACCTCAGGTGGGTTAAGTGACAACTTTTAAACCACGAGTGGGCACTATTAAAAGGGGTCAAATCACAAGTGAGTTAAGTGCAGTTTTCCCTATTAAAAATTGATAACATCTTACTGTATATATAAACAAAGTAGTGTAAAAATAACCTTGGATACTTAGATACAAAACTAAAGTGTACTAAAGAAATATTCCATTCTTTTTATAAAAAAATAAAAATGTCATCTAGCATATATTTTCACATCATTGTTCATGAGAGAGAGAGAGAGAGAGAGAGAGAGAGAGAGAGAGAGAGATGTTTTGCTTGGATTAAGGAATAGCTATTATGAGTTTATGACCATTTTGGTAAGGAATAATTATTCTCCATTTTACACTCCTTTTGTTTTTGTTTTTTGTGCTGTAAAATCTTTCAAATGTAAAATGTTTTTAGTAGCATTGTTAATAAAAGACTTTCAAGTGTTTGGTGTGACAAATAATTTTTCAAGCACAAACCACCAAAATTGGTGTTTATTGTTTCCCATCCACCAGACTAGAAGCCTAGTCCATAGGACTGGTGGCTTAGCCATTAGATGGGGGCCGAGGAAAAAGCTACTATGTTTTTTTTCGTAAAATGTAAATATTTTACCAATTTTTTGTTGTAAAATGTTTTACAAAATCATATAAAGGATTTTATGGTCAATAAAAATATTTATTAATTTTACCAAATTTTACAATGAAACAAACATAGTAAAATACGTAAAATATCAGTGAAACAAATAGAGTGTTAAAGAATAAATATTTGCCTATTCCCAAGAAATAATTATTCATTTTAATAAAATAAGAAATTTTAACAATCAAATGGTAATTAGTAATGAATTGCTATTAAATTATAATGCCTATTACAGTTGTGGGGCCCGTGGGCCCGGAACCCCTGGCCCACCTTTAGGCTGGCCCAAGGCCCAAGCCGAGGAGGACAATCAGCCCAAATAGTCGTCCAAATGGTTTTAGCCCTTCTCGGACCCATGCCGAGGACACACCCTTCCTCGGCACACCTAATCTAATCCTGGGTAGGGGGCAAACCCAGAATAGGTGGTTACATCCACACTTAAGGTGTTTGCCTGACCCTCCAGGCAACATTAATGGTGACAAGACCCCTGAACAGTGCAACCTTGGAGGCCGCAACCTACAGCATGGTGAAGAACCTGTCTGATGGGACAAGCTCTGGAAGCAGTGGCCTGGATGGCCAACAGCTGTAAGGCCAGGATCAATCTAAGAGGAGTATATAAGGCAAAGAGCCCCCCTCGTGAAGGGGGGCCTCCTCGGACGCCAGCCAAGGAGCAATCCCAGACGAAGAACAAACAAGGAAAAGCTCAAAGAGCACCGGCGAAGAGCCGGCCGGAGCCAAACCCTTTGTCCCACTCTCTACAAATTTATTGTCAGGGGTGCCCTTCCGAAAACGGAGCCCCTACAATTAGCGCCGTCTGTGGGAAGGGTTAGTGCGCTGGCCGACGTAACCGGCGGTCGCTCTAAAGTAGTTACTACTCGAAAGTTGGTGGTGCAAAGGAAAAAGGAAAAAGAGAAGAGAAAAAGAGAAGAATTGCAGTACGAAAAGAAAATTCAACAGCAAATAAAAGAAAAGTTCTTTATTATTTCAGAAAAAGATTACAAATACAACAATCTTTATTATTTCATAGAAAGATTACAAATACAATCAGAGGCTCAGACAGGCATGTTTTACAAAAAATCCCACCAACTAATCCTACAATTAGAGGCCCAGGCGGACCGATCTTAGAACTAGCCGGGCAAGAGGCTCGTAAAGAATTAATATCAGGAATGAGGGAAGTGTCAACCCGTGCTTTTACCAGCGTCTAGAGAATGGGAGAACTGGACTGTAAAAGCACGGGAAGGGGGGCTGGGGGCTGGCTCACCTTGAAACCAAAGCTTGAACAAAGTGAGGAGCCGACCCAGGGACCCCGGAACACCCTCCCTCGTGATGCTTCCTCGGCCCTCTCCGGACTGCACGAGCATTGACCGTCGGAGACGGCAATACTCGGGCACCAGCCATGACGAAAGATCGCGTGCCTCCTTCGTCGGAGGTGCGCTCTGGGGAGAGACGTTAGGTACTTCAACGACGTCCCTCCTGGCCACCGTACAAGGCCCTGCTAGTGTTACGCCTAAACTCTGCCACGCCGACGGCCTAGTGGGGGCTGCAGCCATGGCGGCCCTTAACTTCAGATCTCCTAACTTTGGTGACAATCCTGGCGGCGGTGTCAAAGGGGCTTAGGGAGGTGAAAGTGTATATTTCTATTTGTGGTGGAAGATTCATGGAATGAGGAGAAACGCTCCCCCCAGAACGCCTTTTATGGAAGGCGAAAACCGGTGGGAGCTGAGCCACGCAGAATTCGAAGGGGGGATTGTCAAAGGGAATTAATTCCCACCCAATTCCAAGGGGGTTGCCAACCGCCAGATTCGTGTTGATTCACAAGAGCATTAATGAAGGCGCGTTACGGGCACCGAAGCGTCAAACACGGGGCGCGGAAGGCCAAGCGATGCCTCGTAAACCAGAAAGACGAGAAACTGGAACTAGAGGCGAGATCAACTTCACGAATGGAGTCACAATCCGACCTGAGGAAAAATAGTTCCCGGAAAACGACCCGTGGACGTCTTCACACTAAAAGCAAAGTTCTCGGATCCGAGGATGAACTCCTATTGAAGGCAACTGTGTAGCGGTGGTACACTAACTCTTGCTCCAGAAGCTTATAAGGGGCTAGAGGAAGGGACTTCCATCTGATGTGAGACTGAGTTGCCCAAAGAGGTGAACACTATGTCCTCACACTCGGGGATGAAGGCGAAACCGCGAGGGCAGCAACTGTACCTAGATCTTGCATGGTCCTCGGACCCAAGCCTACGGGGAGCTAGTCACTCGTTCTGAAGGCAGCAATTGTACCTAGGTCTTGCATGGTCTACGGACTCAAGCCTATGGAGAGCTAGTCACTTACCATCGGGGGCAGCAACTGTACCTAGGTCTTGCATGGTCCTCGGACCCAAGCCTACGGGGAGCTAGCCACTCGTTCTGAAGGCAGCAATTATACCTAGGTCTTGCATGGTCTACGAACTCAAGCCTATGGGGAGCTAGCCACTTACCATCGGGGGCAGCAACTGTACCTAGGTCTTGCATAATCCTCGGACCCAAGCCTACGGGGAGCTAGCCATTCGTTCTGAAGGCAGCAATTGTACCTAGGTCTTGCATGGTCTACGGACTTAAGCCTATGGGGAGCTAGCCACTTACCATCGGGGGCAGCAACTGTACCTAGGTCTTGCATGGTCCTCGGACCCAAGCCTACAGGGAGCTAGCCACTCGTTCTAAAGCAATTGTACCTAGGTCTTGCATGGTCTACGGACTCAAGCCTATGGGGAGCTAGCCACTTACCATCGGGGACAGCAACTGTACCTAGGTCTTGCATGGTCCTCGGACCCAAGCCTACGGGGAGCTAGCCACTCGTTCTGAAAGCAGCAATTGTACCTAGGTCTTGCATGGTCTACGGACTCAAGCCTATAGGGAGCTAGTAACTTACCATCAGGGGTAGCAATTGTACCTAGGTCTTGCATGGTCCTCGGACCCAAGCCTACGGGGAGCTAGCCACTCGTTCTGAAGGCAGCAATTGTACCTAGGTCTTGCATGGTTTACGGACTCAAGCTTATGGGGAGCTAGCCACTTACCATCGAGGGCAACAACTGTACCTAGGTCTTACATGGTCCTCGGACCCAAGCCTACGGGGAGCTAGCCACTCGTTCTGAAGGCAGCAATTGTACCTAGGTCTTGCATGGTCCTCGGACCCAAGCCTACGGGGAGCTAGCCACTCGCTCTGAAGGCAGCAATCGTACCTAGGCCTTGCACGGTCTTCGGACCCAAGCCTATGGGGAGCTAGCCATTTACGATGGAGCCAAGGTGCTGCATGGTCCAAAGACCTAGTCCTGTGGAGAAACTGACTACCTACTGAAGGGTCTGAGTGTCGATCCAGCCACTCGAGGAAGAACCAGCCAGCGGAAGGCCTTCCGGAACATAAGGGCCGAGGTTTGCAAAACCCTCCTCCCCGTCCGAGGAAACGTGTAGCAGGGTTTTGAGGGGCTATTGTGGGGCCCGTGGGCCCGGAACCCCTGGCCCACCTTTAGGCTGGCCTAAGGCCCAAGCCGAGGAGGACAATCAGCCCAGATAGTCGTCCAAATGGTTTTAGCCCTTCTCGGACCCATGCCAAGGACACACCCTTCCTCGACACACCTAGTCTAATCCTGGGTAGGGGCAAACCCAGAATAGGCGGTCACATCCACACTTAAGGTGTTTGCCTGACCCTCCAAGCAACATTAATGGTGACAAGACCCCTGAACAGTGCAACCTTGGAGGTCGTAACCCACAGCATGGTGAAGAACCTGTCTGATGGGACAAGCTCTGGAAGCAGTGGCCTGGATGGCCAACAGCTGTAAGGCCAGGATCAATCTAAGAGGAGTATATAAGGCAAAGAGCCCCCCTCGTGAAGGGGGGCCTCCTCGGACGCCAGCCGAGGAGAAACCCCAGACGAAGAACAAATAAGAAAAAGCTCAAGGAGCACCGGCGAGGGGCCGGCCGGAGCCAAACCCTTTGTCCCACTTTCTACAAATTTATTGTCGGGGGTGCCCTTCCGAAAACGGAGCCCCTACAACAGTATATCAAACCTATCCTTAGTGATGAGCATTAACACAATAAAGTCAAAGTCGCACCATAAGATGAATAAGGGCTTTTTTTAAGGGCAAAATGTATGTTAAAAAAAAGGAAGAACCCATATGATCAATGACCCAGACCATAATGGAGAAGAAGTTAACCCACAACGCTTTTCTTAGAAACAAGCCTTAAAGGCCTCCTCGAAGGCATTGTTGGCTATCTTTGATTGTATATATATAATATAATTACAAGTTAGTATAAAGAACCACATGGCCCAACTAAGGCCTTTACAAGTTTTTATTTTTCGATAATTTGTTAGATTTTATGATCAAAAAATTTAATAAAAATATAAACGCAAGAATAAAATAATTAAAAGTGTTGGATTTTGCAAAATGAAAACATAATATAAGTATAAACATACCATGTTAGTTATGTATAAACATATATGTATATTATTATTTAAATATTATTTAAAATATGAAATTAAATTTCATTAACGAATGTTTGGATATAAATATTAACAATATTGAAAATACCTATTTATAATTACAAAATTTAAAATCATATTGTATCTATATAAATAGTTGAGTTGTGAACATTAATATGTTTAAGAATGATAAATATGCTATGGACATTCACATCTCGTAAAAATCACTTAACTTTTTCTTATTTATAGGATGGTCACGAGAAAAGCAATAGATGGTCAGTTTGACGTTGCAATTTGAAGTAAGGATGTCAATTGCCCTAGTGAGATTAGCAATCTAAAGTAAGTAGTTTAAGGTAAATAGCATGATTGACTTAAGAGGCTAAAGGAATCATGAAAACCACAAGAAAACGGTTGAATATATATATATATATATATATATATATATATATATATATTTATATATATATTTATATATATATTTTAAATGAACAAATATTTATGCAAATTATGCAAAAATTAAGATTTACTTTTTATATTTATTAACATATATTACTAAAAAAATAATAGTACTATATAAAGAAAAAAAAAAATTAAAGAAACTTAATTTTATTTTACTCAAAAATAGTGGATAATAAACTAAAAAAAGTTTTTTCAGTGACTATATGCATCTACATTTACCAAAGCAAGAATAAAGGTTTATAAAAAATGTATAAATTTTAATTTATTTTGTTGAGTTGTTTAAGTTAGTGATATTTTGGTAGTTTAATGAGATTATATAAATAGGTTATAGTAGTGGTTTAGAATTGAAAAATTAAATATTTCTTTATCAAAAAAAATATTGAAATTAGATATTCCGTTAAATGCACACAGTAAAAAAAACTATTTCTCTTTTACGATCTCAAATGATAAAACTAAAAACTGTTCATTCCTAACTAATAGTTACAGAGAAAATCTTTCACAATAAGCATACATTAGACACTCTACCTCTCTCAAATAACAATAGCATTTAGTTTATTATGAGAGCTCAAAAATTTTGGACAAGTAACTAATCAGACTACACAATATTATGGCAAATTCAAAGGTTGACATTCATTACCAGAAAATTGTGTTTTACTTTTAACTAAAAAAAAACTTGTTTTTGTAATGAGAAAAGAAATTTAATATCTGTAATTTTCTACCCTCTATTTTAATGTTCACTTCAACTTTTGAAATGATCACTCCAATAGAAACAATCTTAGTATCTTACTAATTGCCATCTCTTGTCTAGTCAGTTACATGTTTTGGTTCTTGTTTTGAATTTGAAAGTTATTTTAGACATTTACATCTAACATTGTCATCTAATAATTATAGTTCTATCCCTTTGAAGTATGTAAAAAGAATGTGAGCTTGTCATTTGTTTCTAATACAATGCTTTTCCGGGTACATTCAATAATATCTACTAATCAAAAGATTCTAATAGCTTACAACCCAAAAGTACTTAACCACACCTCCATTATATGGTTAGGCTAAAAATAATTATGATTTGGATAATGTCTCCATGATCAGTCTAGGATGAAAAGACAACACAATCACATTAAGGATGTGGGATTTAAGATGTCTCACCTTCAATTTGGTTTTTGTAGTGGGGTAGTGGGAGCAAATCAATAGCTTAGCACAATCCTTGCAACAAAGAAATCCAACTTAAAATATAACCTTTTTTTTTTTTTTGGTAGAACAGATTGTATATAATAGATATAAACTATATGATTGTTACCTCTACGTTACCAATCGTAGAAATACAAAGAGTAGTACAACCCCAACAACCATTATGATTTTAATCAACAATATTGTACACTAACACATCAAGCATAAGCTGTCAATATGATTGGTTAGTATTAGGAAAAGAAGAAAACGTATAAACTAAACATTTCCTAGCTTTGTTTGATGTATGATACATTAAATCAAGGTAGCAAACTTAACAAGTGAACTTGAACTTTTATAAAGGATCTTACATGTAATATAATTGACTTGGGAAGAAGGAATAGTTCCCAAAAAATTACTTGTTTACTCAAAAGTAACAGAGTACTCCAAGCCACAAAGATAGCACTACCACTCAAACACCAAAGGCAAGTGCTAAACCTAAATAAATTTAAGACAAACTTATTTTCATGAGGATGAGATGCAAAATGCACTAAGAATTGGAAACATAAATCTGAAAAAAAGAAAAAAAAAAGTATCAAAGATGACAAAAGATATACCAACCCAATGTGACACATTTCTTTGAAGTTGGAACTTCTCTAGGTGGGGTTGATTAGGGAATTGAAAAGGTCATTTCAAAATATATAGTAGATTGATACCTCAATGCATAAGACACTTTCTAGAATTGTGTTATCCTTAAAATATGCATGTTGACATAGAATGAAGAAGACCAAACTCAAATAAATCACATATAAGACAAAGAGAATCATTATTGAAAATTTAGAATATCAATCATTTGGGAATTTTTTTTGAATCCAGTTAATCATCATTTCTTCACTTCCCAAATCATTTTAGGAGCCTTAGGCCTCATTGGGGTCTAATACACCAAGAGAGGAAACTACAATGATGCAAGCTTGCTTTGAATAAAAAATGCATATGAAGTTAGTAGTTCAATTTTGAAAGGAATTAAAAAAGGCAAACTTTCAAATGTGCATTGTGTCGTTTTCCCTCCCAACACCATATATTCTCATCATTCATGGTCCTAAACCTAGATTTGAAATACCTTTCAAGAAATCTCAAAAACCATTTAGTCCACAAAAAGGGAGGCCAATGCTACTCATGAATTTGGATTGCTAACCCTAAAGTGAACCACCAATGTTGTAGATGATTAGCAAAAAATGCAACTTTGATATGTAGATTACTACTTAAATATTGATACCCTCTAAGGTATATTTACGTTTACATTTCAATATATTTTATATGCTCATTATGCATCTTTCATTATCTTAAAGAAAATACAAAATCATTTTTAAAATTTAATAAGGTAAACCCCACATTGAATTCACAATTTATTTTTTGCATTGGAGCATAAAACTGCTCGATATAATTCAATGAAAATCAAGATACCTTTTATTAAGCATTGCGGCCACAAAACATAGATAAAAATTATGTGATATTATGCACCAATCATGTTTTTCAATAGAAAATATTTAATTTTTGAACATATTACAAGGGCAGGAGAGAAAAGAAGAGAAATTAATGAATAAGAAGTAGAGAAGAAAATAAAAGATACCTTGAGCTTTCGGAAGGGAGGAAGTAGTAAAGCCCGGTTGCGTGGAGCAGATTTGCCATTGATGGTGGAATGAAGGTAATGGGGAGCAATATACATCCTAGAAACAAACATTACACCGGTTTACTATCTGTGTTGTAACTTATAACGGCAAGGTGGGAAACGGAACGCTTAGGCTGAAAAAGAGAGAGGAAGAGATGGTAGTTTGATGGGGCACAAGAGGCCAACCAATTGAATGGTTGAGGCACAAATGAATATTACCAAGTGCATCAACGGTTTTGTCCAATTTATCAATATTTAATTATATTTTGAAAAAGAGAGAAAATATAAAGAAAAGAAAGAGAGGAAAATATATAACATGTGATTGCTTCAGCTTTTATACACACACACACACACACACACATATATATATATATAGATGGTGGAATTAAATTAATAAGAAGTGGGCTTTATGGTGGAGATAAGGATGAGATTTATTTTATATTTGTTAGTACTTTAAAATTGAAAAAAATCTAATTTTAAATTGTTGAACAATTACAAAAAATATGGTGGAAATGACATGGCTGCTGACGTGACTCAACGTGAGCGTAGTAACATCAAATGCTATGCTTCAGTAGTGATATATAGATATAGATTTGATACTCTAATTGATTTTTTTATGTGTGTTAGAGATGTATTTACTTATGACTCATAGCAGCATATAAATTGTAGTTCAGTTTTGATAATGGTATGATAATTATAATTATACTTGATATAATTTTTTTTGTGCATTGATAGCCTATGGTGAAATTTTTATTTATTGTCTATAATTTTATAAAATATAACATACTTAGAAACTAGTGAAAGAACTACATGCCCCAATCAATACCTTTACAAGTTTATATATATATATATATATATAATTTTTTTTGGATCTATGATTATAAAATTCAGCCAAAATGTACAGTGAAGAGTAATATAAGACTCCGCAACTAAAAATATAATAGAAGTATAAACATATATGTTCGTTATGTACAAACATTAGTCATGAACATATAGAGACACAGCATGTAGGATTATTAAAATGTGTTTGTAAAATTCATGAACATAAAATAAAATGAATAATATGAATATTTATACTATCTTATGATTTTTTTTTTTCTATTAAGTCACAATTCTAAAATTATAGACGATTTTTCATTTGAAATCAATAAAATTTTAAATAATTTGAATATTTGTTCAAAAGAAAATTAAGTTTGATTAACGAAAAAACATTTGGATATTAATTATAACAATACTTCAAGATACATATTCACTCACAAAGATAAAATTATATCAAAACCATATAATCAATGTCTTTATTGTTTATATGATCTGAACTTTCTTTCTCAACATGGTTTACTTTGTAATACTTTAGTTGTTCCTTATGTAGTAGTTAGGGCTCTGTGGTGTTTTGCTAAATAGGCAATTAACGGACCTTTGTATCACAATTGGTACAATCCTGCTCTATATAACCATGTATGAACATTTCCTTTGTTTGTTATCCCCCCAAAAAAAAAAGTCTTTGTTTATAAACCTTTGCCTTCTACTAAGTTGTGCAAAACGTATTCCATCTGATCAAGTTAAATGTTTTCGTTTTAGGCACCTACAACATTGTTGTGATAAGGTTTGGGAGGCCAAAGGAGGCATAAAGACTAAATGAAAAAAAGATTAACATGTCATAATTTTTTTTTCAAATATAGTTTTAACTTATGGTATCTTGTTAACTGTTTCTAATGATTGTTCTTTGTCATCAAACTAAAAAATTTATTATTATTATTATTATTATTTGTGTAAGTGAGAATTGAACCCTAGATATACCCACTTAACATGTCACGATTAATTGCAAGTGTAGCCGTTCATTATATCTGAGTTTGCTGGTGCATAATCACTTAACACTTACCAGCCACCACTCAACCTCATACGAACAAGGTTTAGGCACCTATTTGCTTTTTCATGGCGAAAGGCGAAAAAGATATAGAATATTCTATCTTCTTTTAAAAAAAAAAAAAAAAGGATGGAGAAAAATCGAATCTTGACACCTTGGATGCAGAAAAATTCGATCTCTCTCTCTCTCTCTCTCTTTTATTTTTATTTTTATTTTATTTTTTTTCAGTGATGCCCTTTAATTCTTGTTTCTATTTGATTTTTAGGATTGAATCTGGGTTAGAGATAAAAGCATGATTTGTTTGCAATTGTTTTACTTGAATTTCTGTAGTTTTCCACTGATAAAAAAAGCAAATATTTTGGAACCCTGGGAACTAGAGCTTGATAGAAGAGTTTAGAACTTGGACTAACTTAAAGGCGATTCAAGAATTCATTAAGAAGGGCCTACATAAAGTTTTTTTTTTTTTTTTTGGATGGAGGGCCTGCTTAAAGTTAATCTGGCAATTGTTTGTTTTCTATTAGTTTAGAGATATAACAAGCCCAAATCCTAACCCAGCATGTTAGGTCCCATAGTTTTGCATTAGTTGTCATTTGGGCCAGTTTTGAGTGAGTTCTTTTTGTTTTCTTAATCGGTTCTAATTTCAATTTTTGTTCTATCTCAACCAAATTTCAAAAATCAAAAGCTATATTTTAGCTCAACACTTTTGTAACGCCCCAAACCCATACCAAAGTTTTAGATGCATAGCCTGTCTTATAAATAATCAACACTAATATAATGGAACAGAGCGTAATTAAATATCCACAAATAAACTTCAAATAATCTCAATCTTTCCTATGAAATCCATAAAACAAAAACTTTAACAATAAAGTCTCCAAATACAATCTCAAGAGTTCCACAAATGCCAAACTCACTATCCCAAGAAAATATACCAAAATAGTCTATCAACAAACATAGCTCCAAAAAAAGTATTCAATCTATGTCTCCAAAGAT
This sequence comes from Quercus variabilis, assembly GCA_030445155.1. Classification (NCBI taxonomy): domain Eukaryota; kingdom Viridiplantae; phylum Streptophyta; class Magnoliopsida; order Fagales; family Fagaceae; genus Quercus; species Quercus variabilis. The sequence continues at coordinate 5,614,948 of CP129452.1, read as the reverse complement.
CTACCACCAAAAGATATTCTACTGCTCTATTCTGAAGGGGGGGGGGGGGGGGGAGCTAGAAGCCCAATAAGAGACTACATAACATGAAGATGTCTTTCAAAACAAAACATTAGTATCATTGATAAAATATAAACTTTACAAACATTCACAAATAGTTTTAACAGTAATATAATACACTTTGTAAAACTATCAAGAATAAAACATTTGACTATAACGCTGAAATCATTCAATAAAATAATAATCATTTTAGTTAGTAAAAATTACGCTAAATAGGTAGAAACAATATATTATAACGATAAACAATTTTTCCACTTATAAAGATCAATAACAATATAACAATATAACAGTAGTTTGATATGAAAAACATTAAACATTAGTCAGACAAAGATATAAGTTGCTAAACACTCGGTGGATAATTCCCATAGGGAACAATAATACTAACCTCAAAGAGGCAACACTGGCTCTGAAGAGTAAACGATAACACTGCACCACACCACAATAACACTACATCGGTCGAAGGCCAACACTGAACTCTGTGTTGGCAAAGGTTGCAGACTTTCTAACTGACTGTTTGAAAACATTCTTGATATGTACAGTTTCATAATGATATACAAGAAATAATACAATTTAGGTATGTAATAGCATTGACAATGGTATAAGTTTTTGGAAACATCACTTTTGCAATTATATGTGTATATATATATATATATATTTACCAAAAATATATATAAATATACACGTCTTGAGAGACGTCATGTTCTAAAGTCCACTTACCTCTAGTTGTTAAATAAAGCTTCACCTCAACTGTCTGAAACAGTATCAACTAGAACCTAAAATAAGCACAAGACGACTCAATAAGATTGGATACACTAAGGCAGCAACAAAATATAAATTTCACTCTTAAAATTGTATCTCACTACTTATACTGAAACTATAGCTATCTAGTACTCAATTGCTTTATCAAGTACTCCAAAATCAATACCTAGTAGACAATTCTAATGAGCCGAATATGTGAATCTCTATGTTATTTAATTCTCCCAGTACAAGTTGGCTTCCAAATAAATCACATGCTTGTAGATTACATTAACCCAAAATAAATATATAACATCCATAAAATCTCTAACCGTAGGACATAGCAACCTATAGCATGTACTGAGTGTTAGAAGTTTAATCTAACATATATATGACCTCCCTACCTGTAAGCCATAGAAAGAACACAATAGATTCACCAATTAATTCCTACCCGTAGGACACCTACAAGTGATTAACCTATAAAGGATGTGATGTTACTCCTTGTTCATATATGAGGATCCATTTCACAATCAAATAAAAATAATGCAAGTCTAAAATACACTTCCATGATAACTTCTATTCCTAAGCCACTGTTATAAAGAAGGTTCCTCAATCAAAAATGTGTCCAACGATATCAATAAGGCTTGCATAAAATAGATGCTTACCTCAATACAACAAATTTGCTGGCTGCCCCTAGTAGTGCCACGGTCTTCTATCCTTTCAATTTTGAGAAACCCTAATTCCCTACTCTTAATCTTTCATGCAAGAAGCCCTAGCTTATTTTTCGGCTTTACACGTTAAAACTGTTTCCACTAGGGCTGAAATTAAAACCTACTAGAACTTAAATAAGCTTTCAAGACTTTAATTCCCACTAAAACTCATATTAAGGTTGTTTAGATAGGCTAAAACTCTAAAGAATTCCAATAACACTTAAACTCCTAATCCAAATAGGAAATCTCTTATCCTTTTCCTTAATTGATAAGGAGACTAAAAGTTAAATATGAATAATCCACAAAATAACTCTCACGTTGCATCTTCTTTTATTTATTTTCTTTGTAGTGACCATACTATAAAATAATATCACCTTCAAAATAAATTAAATAATTCATCAATTCTACTCTAGAAGCAGTTAAATTCAATTTAAGTGAGGCGGGTGTTACAACTTTAGCATCTCCACTGCAACCATATGAAAGAAATAACTCTAATTTTGAATTTTACAAATTAGATTTCTAAGTTGATCAAAAACTATTTTCATGCAATTTATTGTGTCTTAATGCACTTTACTGAGAATTTTCTTAATCAATTATTCCACAAGAAAGCTACTATTACTTGCATTTAAAAATCAATCGTTCCACAAACAAAGCTACTATTACTTGCATTTATTAATTGAAAAGACATGAGGCATATCATTTGGCAATCAAAATATATCAACAATGCCTAAATAAGCAATCCACTCATGGTTTTCTAGTAGTCTACTCTAGTTCTTTCTCCCACAATTATCTTTGCTTTATTTATCTAAATTTCCTCATTAGAAATCATAACTTCTTGATTAGCACATCTTAAAGAACCATCTATTCTAGACTTTAATTTTTTTCTCTATCACATCACTTTAATAGCATGCTCATACTAGCACCTGTATTTAACAATACCTTCAAAATCCATAATGTGAAGCCTCTCGAAGCATCTATATTTGAAAATCATCTCAATAGCTAAAATATTTTAATATTTGGTGAGCCTCAATATATGCTAGTGGTTTTAAAGATCAAAGGCGACTAGCAACTACTGCAATTAATATGACAATGGCTTGAGCTTGCCTCCATGGTAAGGATATCTCTTGCAAGTTGTAACAAAGATATGTTTTTCAAGGCCTTCACATAATTGATACATCTATGGACGACTAAATTTCTCGATTCGAAATAAGTCAAACAAGTAAAATAGTTGCACAAATGCGAATTTGTATTGATGATTGTGTGGTACAATTCTCTGTGATTACAAAAGAGTGATCCTCTGATTCAATCTCCTTAAAAGATTTGTTAATTGGAATTGTGGTAATATGATTTTGATTTGAACACAAGATATCCTTCAATTTGGCTGAAGAATGGATCGAAGATCTTCAAAACGGAATTACAATGGATCTCTAGCTATGAGCTTGTTAGAAATCCTTTGTTTTTCACGTTCTTCGTGTTCTTCATGTGTTCTTCGTCTTCGAAGGTTTGTGGTGGAAGTTCTTCGATGCTTTAGAGGCTTGAATCCATAGAGCTTCGTTGATTTATGGTTGGTTGGGTTTCTGGAGGCTTTTGAGCTTGATTCCAGTGAACTTTGAGATCTAGGAATATGATTTGGATGTTTCCTCTTCGAATGTTCTTTGTATTCGAAGGTTTGTGGTGGAAGTTCTTCGAGGCTTTAGAGGCTTGAATCCGTAGAGCTTTACTGATTTGTGATTTGTTGAGGTTTCTGGAGGCTTTTGAGCTTAATTCCAGTGAACTTTGAGATCTAGGCAGGTAGTTTGGATGATTCTGCTTCGAATGTTCTTCGTATTTGAAGGTTGAAGTTCTTGAAGTTGTTGAAGGCTTCAGGGCTTGATTCCAGTAGAGCTTTTTGATTTCTGAATCTTCAGATGGCTTAGTGTCCTCTCTCCAGATCTCTAGATCTCCTTCTAAATGCCTTAGGAAGGCTTCTATTTATAGGAGTTTAGGGGTAGGCAAGCAACACGTGGTGGAGTCTGATTGGTGACACGTGGCAGAGCTTGATTGGTCTGCTTATGTCATCGTTTGCACGTGCTGGACTGGTTGTGTTATCACTTACACATGCGAGACTATTTATGTCATCGCTTACATGTGTGCTGATGTGTGATTGGTTTCTGCATGACACTTGGCAAATTTCTATTGGTTTCTGAATAGTGATAGCAAAACTTAGCAGCAGTATGTGGCACTTTGTCATTGGTTGTATTTTGTGGACTTGGTAGTGTGACGTGTCAGTTTGTGATAGGTCGAGAATTTTCCCTGTCTACAACATCTATTGTAGGGATGGCAATGGGGCAAGACGGGATGGACTGAAAGATGGGGATGATTTTGTCTTGCCCCATCCTCGCCCCACTCCGCATGATGAGAAAAACTTTCTCACCCCATCACTTCCCCTTGGGGCCCTGCGAAACCCCGCCCCACCCTGTAAAACTCTACTTTTTGTTAATTTTCCCTACAACTAATACAATTTTTTTAATGAAACCTATTTCATTAATAAATATATACTTGAAATTACAACTAAATGTATCCCATCAAATCAATTTTTAGAAAAAAAATTGAATAATATATCCAAGTGTTTAACAAGACAATCATAAAAATATATATATATATATATATATATATATCATAGTATAACACATAACAAAATAAAGGTAGAGAACCACATTAGGTAGAATAAAATAAATTAATATTAATATGTTTGTTTATATAATAGGGTTTTAGGGCATGAAAAATTTACAATTATAAACCTTAGTAACGCGGGGCAGGGCGAGGCGGGGTGGGGACGGTGTGGGGCGGGGCAGGGAGGGTCTAAAAAGTATAAACCTATCCTTGCCTTGCCCCATAGTACGGGGCTAAAATCTTGAGGAAAGCCTGTGTGGGGTGAAGTGGAGAGGGGCAGGTTAAGCGGGACAGGAAAAAATTGCCATCACTAATCTATTGTAGTTTCTAGAGCATGTTCTTGATTAGCCACCTATATATATTCATGCTAGTAGTAGGTTTCTCTAGCTTGTTGTGAACACTTTCCTCTTAAAAAGCTCTATGAGCTATTTTGATTCATTTTTAATCTCTTTTTTGATATTAGGGATGACTTCTTTGAAATGTTTTATAAACTTTGCATTTACACAAGTATTGGGGCTTGTTGACAATGGTAGCATGCAGTGCAACCACATATCAGCAAGCTCAGCTAAAGGGTAGGCTCAATCGAAAGACTTGAAGGAAGAAGGAATTGCCCATATTATAGTTAGCAAGGAAGACTCTGCAAATGGGTTTGAAATGCCTCTTTATTACCCAAGGTACAAGAAGGAAGATTATGAAAAGATGGAGGATTGGAAGTTGGACATGGTTCTCAAAGAATATGGACTTACTGTTAAGGGTGCACTTGATGCAAAAAGATCATTTGTCATTGGAACATTTATCTGGCCAAATTAGCTTTAGTTATCTATCTTTCAATAATGATATTTGAATTTAGTATGCTATAACTAAAAGATATTAGTGATTGTTATTTGTTCTACAATTAGGCAGGCTGTATGTGTTATAAATTTATTTTTTGAGGGCTTTCTTAGAAGCTAGTGAAGAACTACATTCTCCAATGAATACCTAAACAAGGGTTTTTTTTTTTTTTTTTTTTTTAATTTTTTTTTTTATGATTAGAAAATTCAGCCAAAATGTAAAGTGAAGAATAATATAAGTCTCCACAACTAAAAGTATAATATAAGTATAAACATATTATGTTTTAAAAAAAAGTATAAACATATATGTTTGTTAGTATAAACATTAGTCACGAACATCTAGAGACAGTGAGTAGGATTATTAAAATGTATTTGTCAAATTCATGAACATAAATTGTGGGGCCAGAAGAATTTGGCGACCCTGGCCCATTTCATACTGAGCTCAAGGCCCACATCGAGGAAGAAGGAATGTTTGAAGACGAGTGAGGAAGGCCCAAATTGCCGAGGAGCATAGCCGAGGATAATCCTGTCCTCTGCCAACCAAGATTATCAAAGAGAAGAGCGGCATGCCATCTAAGGCAACCTCCCAGAGCATTCCAAAAAGAAGGACGAATATAATGGACCAGGTTTGGGAGCATGGTAGAGGAGCAATTCACGAAGAAACTGTCACCTCTGCATTAAATGCCCACAGCTAACGTTCTAGCCACATTAATGAGGAAATGACTCTCGAACAGTGCTATCTTAGTTACCACAACTCACAGAACACTAGAGAGGACGCCTGATGAGATAGGCACTCAAGTATAGGCTTGGATGATCGACGGGTGTATGGCCAAGATAGTTTAAAGAGGACTATATAAAAGGAGAAACTCATCGCAGAAAGGAGGGTGGAAGGAAGGAAAAAAGGCATCATGGCGATCTCAAGAACTCTTGTAACCACTACCACGCCAATATATACAAAAGTAGAGTTCCTTGGATTGTGCCGAGGACGAGCTTTCTTCGATAAACTTAACTCATTTTTGTTTGATCGATGTAAGAACCCTTTCTAACTATTATCCATGCGCTCAAGTCTAGCTCTTTGGCCCACTCTTTACAAATTCATTGTATTGGGTTCACGAGGCCAGGATCCCATTCATTTTTGGGCCTAGTCCAAAAATCGAGACCCTACATAAACTAAAAAGGAATATTATTAATCTTTATACTATCTTATGATTTTTTTTTTTTTTGAATAAATCATAACTCTAAAATTATGGATGAGAAATCAATAAAATTATAAATAATTTGCATATTAGTTTAAAAAGAAATTTAGTTTCATTAACGTATAAACAATTGGATATTAATAATAACAATACTTCAAAATACATATTCATTGACAAAGATTAAAATTATAGGAATATATATAATCAATGTCTTTGTTTATAAACCCTTAACCTTTTATTAAGTTGTGCAAAACGTATTTCATTTTATCAAGTTAAATGTTTTTGTTTCAGGCATGCACAACACTGTTGTGATAAGGTTTGGGAGGCCAAAGGAGGCATAAAGAGTAAATGGAAAAAAAAAAAATAATAAACATATTTTTTTAGAGATAATTTTAATCTATAACGTCCACTTTTGATAATTGTTTTTATTATTAGATCAAGAAACTAATTGATTTTTTGGTATAAACAAGAATTGAACCCCAAACCACTTAACATAACTGTGGGGCCCGTGGGCCTGGAATCCCCGGCCCACCTTTTAGGCTGGCCCAAGGCCCAAGCCGAGGAGGGACAATTGTCCCGGACAGTTGTCTAAAGGGTTTTTCAGCCCTTTTCGGACCCATGCCGAGGACACACCCTTCCTCGGCATACTTAGTCTAACTCTGGGTAGGGGGTAAACCCAGAGTAGGTGGTCACATCCACATTTAATGTATTTGCCAGACCCCCCAGGCTACATTAATGAGGACAAGACCTCTGAACAGTGCAACCTTGGGGGCCGCAACCTGTAGTATGGTGAAGAACCTGTCTGATGGGACAAGCTCTGGAGCAGTAGCCTGGATGGCCAACAGCTGTAAGGCCAGGATCAAACCAAAGGGAGTATATAAGGCAAAGAGCCCCCCTCGTGAAGGGGGGCCTCCTCGGACGCCTGCCGAGGAGCAACCCCAAGTGAAGAAAAACTAAGGAAAAGCTCAAGGAGGACTGGCGAGAAGCCGGCCGGAGCCAAACCCTTCGTCCCACTCTCTACAAATGTATTGTTGGGGGTGCCCTTCAAAAAACGGAGCCCCTACAATTGGCGCCGTCTGTGGGAAGGGTTAGTGCGTTGGCCGGCGCAACCGGCGGTCGTTCTAAAGTAGTTACTACGCAAAAGTTGGCGGTGCAAAAAAAAAAAAAAAAAAAAAAAAAAGAGAAAAGAGAGAAGAAGAGAAGAATTGTAGTACGAAAAGAAGATTCAACAGCAAATAAAAAGAAGAGTTCTTTATTATTTCATAAAAGAAAATTACAAATACAATCAGAGGCTCAGACAGGCATGTTTTACAAAAAATCCTACAAACTAATCCTACAATCAGAGGCCCAGGCGGACCGATTCTAGAACTAGCTGGGCAAAAGGCTCGCAAAGAATTAATATCAGGAATGAGGAAAGTGTCAACCCGTACTTTTACTAGCATTCAGAGAATGGGAGAACTGGACAGTAAAAGCACGGGAAGGGGGGCTGGGGGCTGGCTCGCCTCGAAGCCGAAGCTTGAACAAAGCGAGGAGCCGACGCAGGGACCCCGGAACACCCTCCCCCGTGATGCTTCCTCGACCCTCTCCAAACTACACGAGCATTAGCCATCGGAGACGGCAATACTCGGGCACCAGCCATGACGAGAGTTCACGTGTCTCCTTCGTCGGAGGTGCACTCTGGGAAGAGACGTTAGGTACTTCAACAACGTCCCTCCTGGCCACCGTGCAAGGCCGTGCCAGTGTTACGCCTAAACTCTGCCGCGCCGGAAGCCCAGTAGGGGCTGCGGCCACGGTGGCCCTTAACCCCATATCCCCCAACTTTGGTTACAATCCTGGCGGTGATGTCAAAGGGGCTCAGGGAGGTGAAAGTATGTGTTTCTGGTTGTGGTGGAAGATTCATGGAATGAGGAGAAATGTTCTCCCCAGAACGCCTTTTATGGAAAGCGAAAACTGGTGGGAGTTGAGCCACGCAGAATCCGAAGGGAGGATTGTCAAAGGGAATTAATTCTCACCCAATTCCAAGGGGATTGCCAACCGCCTGATTCGTGTTAATTCACGAAGGCATTAATGAAGGCGCGTTACGTGCACCAAAGCGTCAAACGCGGAATGCAGAAGGCCAAGCGACGCCAAGCGACGCCTCGTAAACCAAAAAGATGGGGAACACGAACTAGAGGCGAGATCAACTTCACGAGTGAGGTCACAATCCGACCTGAGGAAAAACAGCTCCTAGAAAACAACCCGTGGACATCTTCACACTAAAAGCAAAGCTCTCGGATCCGAGGACGAACTCCTATTGAAGGCAGCAATTGTACCTAGGTCTTGCATGGTCTTCGGACCCAAGCCTACGGGGAGCTAGCCACTTACCATGAAGGCAGCAACTGTACCTAGGTCTTGCGTGGTCTTCAGACTCAAGCCTACGGGGAGCTAGCCACTGACCATGAAGGCAGCAATTGTACCTAAGTCTTGCATGGTCCTCGGACCCAAGCCTACAGGGAGCTAGCCACTTACTTTGACGTCAGCAACTGTACCTAGGTCTTGCATGGTCTACGGACTCAAGCCTACGGGGAGCTAGTCACTTACCATGAAGGCAGCAACTGTACCTAGGTTTTGCATGGTCCTCGAACCCAAGCCTACGGGGAGCTAGCCACTTACCATGAAGGCAGCAACTGTACCTAGGTCTTGCATGGTTTTCGGACTCAAGTCTACAGGGAGCTAGCCACTTACCATGAAGGCAACAATTGTACCTAGGTCTTGCATGGTCTTCAGACTCAAGCCTACGGGGAGCTAGCCACTTACCATGAAGGCAGCAACTATACCTAGGTCTTGCATGGTCCTCGGACCCAGGCCTACGGGGAGCTAGCCACTTACTTTGATGGTAGCAATTGTACCTAGGTCTTGCATGGTCTTCGGACTCAAGCCTACGGGGAGCTAGCCACTTACCATGAAGGCAGCAACTGTACCTAGGTTTTGCATGATCCTCGGACCCAAGCCTACGGGGAGCTAGCCACTTACCATGAAGGCAGTAACTGTACCTAGGTCTTGCATGGTCTTCGGACTCAAGCCTACGGGAGCTAGTCACTTACCATGAAGGCAGCAATTGTACCTAAGTCTTGCATGGTCTTCGGACTCAAGCCTACGGGGAGCTAGCCACTTACCATGAAGGCAGCAATTGTACATAGGTCTTGCATGGTTTTCGGACTCAAGCCTACGGGGAGCTAGCCACTTACCATGAAGGCAGCAATTGTATCTAGGTCTTGCATGGTCTACGGACTCAAGCCTACGGGGAGCTAGCCACTTACTTTGAAGGCAGCAACTGTACCTAGGTCTTGCATGGTCCTCGAACCCAAGCCTACGGGGAGCTAGCCACTTACTTTGACGGCAGCAACTGTACCTAGGTCTTGCATGGTCCTCGGACCCAAGCCTATGGGGAACTAGCCATTTATGACAGAGCCAAGGTGCTGCATGGTCCAAAGACCCAGTCTTGTGGAGAAACTGACTACTTACTGAAGAATCTGAGTGTCGATCCAGCCACTCAAGGAAGGACCAGCCAGCGGAAGGCCTTCCGGAACATGAGGGCAGTGGTTTTCAAAACCCTCCTCCCCGTCCGAGGGAACGGGCAGCAGGATTTTGAGGGGCTATTGTGGGGCCCGTGGGCGTAGAATCCCTGGCCCACTTTTAGGCTGGCCCAAGGCCCAAGCCGAGGAGGGACAATTGTCCTGGACAGTTGTCTAAAGGGTTTTTCAGCCCTTTTCGGACCCATGCCGAGGACACACCCTTCCTCGGCATACCTAGTCTAACTCTGGGTAGGGGGCAAACCCAGAGTAGGTGGTCACATCCACACTTAATGTATTTGCCAGACCCCCAAGCTACATTAATGAGGACAAGACCTCTGAATAGTGCAACTTTGGGGGCCGCAACCCGCAGTATGGTGAAGAACCTGTCTAATGGGACAAGCTCTGGAGCAGTAGCCTGGATGGCCAACAGCTGTAAGGCCAGGATCAAACCAAAGGGAGTATATAAGGCAAAGAGCCCCCCTCGTGAAGGGGGGCCTCCTCGGACGCCTGCCGAGGAGCAACCCCAAGTGAAGAAAAACTAAAGAAAAGCTCAAGGAGGACTGACGAGAAGCCGGCCGGAGCCAAACCCTTCGTCCCACTCTCTACAAATGTATTGTCGGGGGTGCCCTTCAAAAAACGGAGCCCCTACAATAACATAATTAATTGCAAGTAACCATTCATAATTTCTGAGTTTGTTGATGCATAATCACTTAACACTTACCAGCCACCACTCAACCTCATCCACGTATGTTCTTTTATATTTGCTTTTTCATGGTGAAAGGCGAAAATGAAATAGAATATTTTATCTTTTTTCAAAAAAAAAAAAATATATATATATATATATATATATTGGATGGAGAAAAATCAAACCTTTTTAAAGGTTTTTTGTTAGGCATAGAACTAACATACTTTCAGGTTGTGCCCACCAAAACGAAAGGGGATTTGATAATTGGTAGTTTCAAGGACACCAGAAAGTAAAGAAAAAAGATGATAGTGAAGAGAATCCAAATCACAAAAAAAGTGACTAATATTCGAGATTCATAGATAAGAGTAACTCCAAATTTATTCACCTTTTTTTTTTTTTTGGTTAATTTCGTGAAGTATTTTCTAAAGTTGATTTTGCTTCCTTGAGAAGAAAAAGAAATTGGGTGCCATTAATTGCTTCTCTCATGATTCATGCAGTACTCATTTACCCCCCAAAAGGAATTAAAGAAAATAAATTCATGCGCTCAAGTAGTTTTTGACTACTTTTAACACATGCTTGGTATTGCTCTAAGAAATGTAATGCACCAAATGATGTGGGGAGTGTGTAGGAAATAGGATCCATTGGAAACTTGTAAATGTTTTATAACATTTTGCTTTATCCAAGGATGCTTAATTATTCAAATGGTAAAAAAATCTTGAAAAAAAATGTTTTTGGGGATAAAAAAAGTTTAGGTATCAAATGGTATATAATTGAATACATGCTCATAGTGAGCCCATAAGCATGCAACAAGGAAGGCTTGCCATCTGAACATGACTATAGGGTGCATATGATTGTAGTTATAAGATGGTAATTACAATTATGCATAAGTTACCATTAGTTGAAATTTTTTGTTTTTTTTCAAAGCTTCCATAATGACAAGATAAACAAAAGGATAACTAACATGCTTGAAGCTCAAGCCTAGTACATAAAATCAAGACCAACCAGAATTCTATAGTGTCACTTGATTAATTTCCAACCACCGCCCCCACAAAGCAGAAGTTTTAGTGTTTCAGCCAAAGTGAGAGTGCTCTATGGACCATGCATGAGCATGACTGATACATAAAATTTGACTCTTGCGTTCACAGTCACTCTCAATTTATGGGTCTATTTTGGGGTGAAGATGGTAACTCATATTCAACTTAAGGGGTTGGTATTGAGGCTTTTAGACTATATGTGATTTATAAGGTCTTAATTAAGGTCTTTTAGCCAATATTTTGTACTTTCAAAAAAATTTCTCTCTATAAAAATTAAGTACTTTAAGAACCCTTAATACAAATTTTTATTTTATGTAACCGATGAATAAAACATTACCTACCTCATATGGTGTAGGTGTGTGTATGTGGATACATTAAATACTAAATACCTATAATTAGAGGGAGAAAAAATTAACGCAAACACTCTCTCATATTCATGGCTCTGTCCAAACTCCAAGAAAAAGTCATTCATGGTCCCAACTCTCAACCTACAAGAAAATGCCACCTCACAGTCATTTCTATCGAAAGCTACCAACATGAAAAGAATACTATTTCCTAATAAGAGACAGCTAGGAAGTTCAAAATAGACAGGTAAATAGGAATAGCCCCTCCATTTGTCAACCTTGAGAATTGACATAACTTACACCATGGGTATTTTGGGTAAGTCCACTATACCATGTAAATCATTAAGATTTAAGTAATTGACTCCTATATATACATATATGAGAAGTACTGAAACCACAAACTCCTGCATATATGAGAAATACTGAAACCACAACAGCCTAAAATTCTTTCAAGTATCAACACCCTTTAAAGTTTATTTAAACTGCTTTCTAAGCCCACATCTTCTTCTTCCAAAGAGCTACTATTTTTCAGCCAGAGTAGACAGAAAAAAATGGATCAAACTGAGTACCACAAGCTACAAACCTTGACAAAGTTGATGAACTTTGTGTTTTTAAAAAGGGTCACTCAACTACTACTCTCAGTTTCTGTGTTTTTATTGTTTACTCATTCCTCCTTGCTTTCTTTCTTCCAGTCTTTTAACTTCTACTTCTCTGCATTTACTTCCCAATTATTTAGCCACACAATAGACAAAAACTGCATATTCCTCCTTTGCAATGGACTCCTAGTTTTCCTTGCACAATACTCTGGCCTAATAAGATCTGTGTCTGGGGCTTATCATAATGAGGAATCTTTCATAAGTAGTGAAGATGGTTTGCAAAAGGAGGCTGTGACAGAAAACAAAGCCTCTGCAGAAGATGTTTCAATGGAACAAGGAAGAGAAATTGACCATTTAGTCAAAGAAGTACAAGAAGAAACTGGAAAGTCAGCTGGGGATGAAGAAGGGGAAGCAGGAGGAGGAGAAGAAAGCAGGTCTTCTATTTCAAAACACGAAGAAGAAGAAGAAGAAGAAGAAGAAGAAGAAGAAGAAACTGGTTCATTTGTCTTAGAAGAGAAAAAGGAACAAAATGAATCTGTGAGTGAATTTTTAATTGAAGAAGAAGAAGAAGAAGAAGAAGAAGAAGGAAATGGGACATTGAGCACAGAAGAATTAAACAAGAAGTTTGATGATTTCATTAGAAGGATGAAGGAAGAAATAAGGATTGAAGCTCAACAACAACCAGTCACGGTTTAGTAGTCCCTTTGAATTATCTTTTATTTCACAAAATTATTATACCACTTATCATCATGCTAGTAAATTTTAACTTTCCAATGTTTGTTCACCATTATGCTACCTCTATATATGTAAATATAATCGAGGAAAACTATTTTCTTCCTTGTTACTTTTCTTTCTATTGTTTAGTCCTTTTTGTTTTCGTTGTTATAAACTTGTAATATATACTATATGTGCTCTTTGAACATTATTGTAATTGGAGTAATATTGTATACGTATAGACTATAGCCAAAAGAAGGTTGTGATATGTGCTCTTTCATATCACAACCTTCTTTTGCCTATAGTCTATACATATACAATATTACTCCATTACAACTTAACAATTTAATCATCTGAAAAAAAAAAGGGAAAAAATGTGTATCCCTAATCTTACTCTTTTGTTTTATTAGCTAAGTTATTATATTTCTTACATATAAAGCAATCTCATCCTCCACAACAATTCTCTGGTCATGGGGAGCAAAATTAGATGTCTGTGTAGGCTAAGTGCATTGCACATGTAATTATGTTATGATGTGATGCCTAATCTCAAAATAAAGCATGATAAAAAGTACATAGTAACGGAAAAAAAGAATTCACGTGACCACCTCTACCTAATTTGTTAAAAATCCATAGCTAAGCAATGCAATTTTTCCTAATAAACATGCCATTCATTACTAAATGTTTTGACATTTGGAATCTGTGGCCAATCTTTCATACGATACATAGCAAAAGGTCCAAAAGCACATTAGATATGTCTAAATAATGGTGTTTCCAAACCCCATACAAATAAATAATTTGGCTGAAAGTTGCAATAAGCAATGCACGTTATGCACCATGTCAATAATGGTCTAGTTAGCCGTGCAAGAGATTTATTCATAATTGAAGTGGGACACAGTCCGTTTGGTGATTGCCATCCATTTCTCCGGCCGCACTCAGTTTATTCATTTAAAAATACATATGAGCAAAGAAGCGGAAAGAAAGATGTGTTCAAATAATAAATCTAGAGGCATACCATTTTTTTCACCTACTTTTTTTGTAAAAATTATTGGTCTGTTTTATTGTAATTGGCACACAAAACAAAATGTCAATAATGAGTCTGTATTATTAAAGAGATGTTACCTTGTTCATAATTTACTACCCTAATAAATTATGAAAATTACTGTAAAAAAAGTTTATGTATTCATGTAATTAAAGGTCTGTTTGGTAATGTTATTTTAGTAGCGTTGTTTAAGTGTTATGAAAATACGTATAGGTGAAAAAATATTATGAAAATATGTGTTGTATTATTTAAACAATAAAAACTGTTGTTCAATGTTACCAAATAGACCCTAAGAATCACATGGAAGGTGATATCTATCTCAAAGAATTACAAACAGCATTCAGATTGGAAAGAGTATTAGGTGATCTGTGGCTTAAATGTCTAAATAATTTGGCAGAATTTTTTTAATATCTAAAATGTGTCATGGTAATCAAGATAGATCACCGTTTGATTCATAACCAGATTGGCACAAATTAACCAATCAGAAACTACTCACTGATTTTTATTTTTTTTTGAGAATCTGATCTATATGGCTGATAAGAAAGATCGAGACATAGGATGAGTTTGACATCAGATTTTAGCATTTAACTTTTACAGTTTTTTAAAACCTTACTTTTTCTTAAATTTTCTTACATTTTTTTAAGATACAAGAATATTTCAACACACTTTTAACAAAAAATTAAATAAATTGTTTTCAAATAAACAGTATTAGAGGTGTCCATATATATCTTTTCCGCTCGCACGAAGTGTCTTTAATTAGAATTAACTTTGATGGATTTGAAAGGAGTGGGTGGACTATGCCTCCTATAACGTAATGTCATGTTAGGCAAAGAGGCCCCATATGAAAATGACCCTCTATGTGTCCGACTTAAATATCACAGATTACTCTAGTCACCAAAAACAAAAACAAAATCACAGATTACCGACTTCTAAAAAAACAAAGGTAATCTGACTTGGGCTTTTTTCTTCCATTAATTTATGAGTGCTATAAGCTCCAATACTTGAGATCTAAGCTTTTGTAATTATCCTTGACTTAAAAAATCCTCTTCATTATATAGAATAAAGTCACATAAAAGGTGGGTGGGTATGGATGTATGAAGTTTGAACTAAGATTAATTGTCAAGACAACCATATATGTTTATTGAGCACATTATAGTTGGTGAAACTCCCACTTTATATCACAACGTGGTTGAGTTCCATTTAATTACATTTGTGTTAAGTTTAAGAATGATGATATTGTGTATCAAGCATATAATTATCCTCTTAAATAAGAATGGATCTCACAAGTGTAGATCCATTTTTATGTAAGAGAGTGGTTACCTATATTTGTTAATCGTTATACCATATACCGTTTGGGTGAAATTTTCGTTCTTATCAGATTTAAGTTTATGTAAAACATTTTTTTTTAATTAGATGTACAGTAGATTTCCTAAACAAAATTAAAATGATAAAAAGATGTACAATAGATTTTATGCATTTTATATGGAATAAAACCCTTTCTTAATCAAATAATTAGTCTCTAAAAAAATCAAGTAATTAGTCTTTTTTTCCTTTTTATTTTTATTTTTTAAGGATATATATAAGTGAGTGTCGACTCCAAAAAATGAAAAAGACCCATTAATGGAAAAAACCAAATACCAATTTTTTATTAAATGTAATCCATGGCTATGCCTTACACCTATCAAAATCAAAACAATAAACACATATTAGGTGAATTATGAATGGCAATATTCCAAAAAAACAAAAAACAAAAAACAAAATTATGAAGGACAATAATTTTCAGATATATTCCTATGCAAATTTACTTTACTTAGCCATCTGATATCCACAGGCCACAACTTGGGTGGAATACAAATCTTCTACCAAATTTTTGTGTTTCATTTTATTTTATTTTTTCATTTTAAATTTTAGGTATTATATAAGAAAAATAAAAAGAATATATGGTAACTTATAATTAATAGAGCATAAAATAGTATACACAAGAAGTGATACTCACTTGATAAGACTTTCCACGTGCTCTATTTTATGGAAACCAACCACCCCCTTTCCTATATCCCAATATTGACAATACACAAATTCTTTGATCCACATATTGTGGGGAACACAAATGAAGCTTCAGATGTGACATAATAGTTTCATTCCCAGATCCCACACATATTCATGAACAAGATCTACTTCCCTAAAAGTAGTAACAAAACTCAGCTAAAAAAATACCCTTTAAAATTAAATCATTTGTCAATCGAACAGGCGGACACTTTGTCTTTTCATGGCCTGAAAGTGAAAACTCTCCATCTCCCCCATTTCTTGATTAAGACTTAAGAGGATTGCTAATTACCAATTCCATGTGTCAAATACCCAGCTCCATATAATTTCAATCTAGATTTGTTGCATAGTGCCACAATTAAAGATTCACGAGCATTGTCAATGCAATCAGGTCTCAATCTATAATCAATAATTCATGTCACTGTTCATGCAGTGATAATGCAATCAAGTCTTAGTCTAAATCTAAATCATAGCAGAACAATAAAAGTTAAAAAAAAAAAAAAGAAAACGTGGAAATAATAATGGTACAACAAGAAGACATTATACTCGATTGGTTTTATTATATATGCTTTATAAATTAATTTGTCATTTTTTTGAGAAATTATTATTATTTTATTCGAGTCGATATTCAATAGTAGTACTTTATTAAATATTATTAATGTGTACAATGAGAAAACGATAAAATAGGCATTTGTCTAAGCCGAAACAAATGCCTCTTTTTCTTTGGTGAGATTTGTAATTGTTTAAACAAACATAAATACAAGAATCGCAAATACAATGAGAAGAAATTTGCCTAAAATAAACTACCACCCCTGCTTGAATAGCATCAATGAACCAACATACCTAGAAAGACATTGCAATTCAAAAATTAAAAGAGAGAACCTTCACTACGTAGTTTCTTAAGAAAAAGATTTGGGAACCGTCATGGTTTAATGCATGAGACACTGAGATCGAAACTAATTAATGTATCATAAATCATTGAAAAAAATAGTAGTTTGAGTATTATTTATTACTATATATTAATGAAATGACATTGATCTATCACATATTCTTTTTCATGTTAATTTGTGTAGTCTTTATTAATAAAATTGATAATAATTTTAGCATTTATCTAGATATTTTATTTTTCACTACTTAGATATGAAAGTTGGCATTTACTAGCATTGGTCAATAGAGATGGCTGAGGAATCCACGAATCCTTCTACAATTGTGGTTAGAAACTTAGGAGCTTTCATTTTCACATTTCACCGCCCATAATCATATATGTATAGATTTACATCAGAAGACAGCTTCCATCCAAATGGGTCCTCTTCTTCAGAGTCAGTCTCATTTTAAATGAAGCATGGTTGATTTCTCACCCTCCGTTGGGTTAGGCTTAGCACATCAATGAATAGGGTCGGTGAGATCTAATAGGACCCCTCTAAGCTTGGTGGGACTAATGGAGGAGAGAGACATAACATAATTGGAGGGAGTAACTCTCTAGATGCCTCGAATTGGAAGCAAATACTTATGTCTTATATGTATCTTCATTATTGTACTGGACACTGGACAGTTCAGCAATCATTCAAAGAAAACAAATATCCCCCACGAAGAAGAAGAATGAGCCATTGTTTTCATGAGGATGAGGGTACCATGAATATATGATAACAATCATTCGAAGAAAACAAATCCTCGACAAAGAAGAAGAATTAATGAGCCATTGTTTTAACGATGGTACCATATAATATATATGATATCAATCATACAAAGAAAAAAAATCCACGACCGAGAAGAAGAATGAGCCATTGTTTTCATGAGGGTGTCATGTATGATATTAGAATGATGTTAGAGGTACCATATATATTACTAGCATGTAACTGTAAGCATATACATAAGATACATTTATAAACAAAATTCAAATTTGGAAAATGTTATCAAATGCCCTAAAAGTATTGATTTAGGAATTATTTTTAGAAACATTTTATAAGAAAATGAAAAAGCAATTAATTTTGTTGAGAGCTTTTTATATTTTTCAAAAAAGTAGTGTCAAAACTTTCTTGATATGATTTATTAATAATTTTTTTTTGATAGGATGATTTATTAATAATTATTCTAAGGGCACTCATTAACATGACCATTAAAATTTTACTAAGTTCATATATAATATATATAATGTTTGTATATTTGAAAATATAAAACAACTAATTCTAAAATGAAAAAAAAAAAAATCAATTAAAATATTATCCATGAAATTCTCAATATTCTTCGTAAAACAATCTTAACTTTAGTTTGTCCAACCACTATTTACATAATAATAATAATAATAATAATAATAATAAACCTCTATTTGTCAAACCAAACCTTTTTTTTTAATAACTCTTCAGCTTTTGCACTAATAAATCACTTGGCAAAAAAATTATATGAGACATGTGGTGCAAAATTAGACCACAATTGAAATCTAATTGAATTTCCTCTCTACTTTGTATGATTGCACAAAAGCTATAAATTGATGTGTCACAAATTAGGTAACATTATAATTTTTTCAAGAGATCAATAGGTGACTGATTGTATGCTTAAATTTGTGCTTTGGTGACCCATGAATGAGCACAACACTAAAAATAAAATTGGTGAAATGAAACTAACCG
This sequence comes from Quercus variabilis, assembly GCA_030445155.1. Taxonomy (NCBI): domain Eukaryota; kingdom Viridiplantae; phylum Streptophyta; class Magnoliopsida; order Fagales; family Fagaceae; genus Quercus; species Quercus variabilis. Next base: position 5,596,135 of record CP129452.1, on the reverse strand, counting down.
TTTAGTATAAGAAAAAACTCGTTGCACACATACACCATGCCCAAAACAACTGAAAATGTGATTTTCAAATTTGAAATCACAACTTAAAGTCGCATTTTTAGTTATTTTGGGCAATATGTAATAAACACTACCCTTTCGGATATATGTATTTATAATGCCTACAATGACAAAAGCCTAAAGATTAAATAAGGTTCATTTAGTTAAAACAAGTCATTCTCCATAAATTGCTGTCTATTACACACACGTGACGCTTGCGTGTAAGTTGTTTGTACTAGTGTGTGCGCAATAGCTACTATTCCCTTCTCTAGAATCAATTGTGATATGGGACCGAGAAGTTAATTATAATGCACATATCACATATGCATGAAGGTGATATTGATTTTAATATATGCTCTTTTTCACTTAAAATTAAAGACTCTAAGGAGGTCCTAAAATCTTAAACTAGTTCAACCGCCAAAAAGTGGTAAACCTAAAGGCCTTGAACTTAACCTTTTATCTTAAAAATCCCAAATCCAACAGTACCATTTTTAAAAAAAATACAGAGAGAGTGAGATTATTTTTTTTCCAGAGAGGGAGAGAGAGAGTTTTTAATTTGAATGACCATTGTTATGTCACAAAAATGATGGTAGGAACTATGATGATCACACTCAAACAGAGTATTCCATCAACTGGTTGCCTTATACCTTTTTCTTTTAAATATTTTATTTTATTTTATTTGGAACGAAAGCAATAAAAGCATAACCTCTTACACTGAAAGCCAAAAAAGCTTTGTCACAAGGAGCTGAGTAGTATTATGACTGAACCCAAAAGAAAATCTCTATAGAAGAAGACAAAAAAAAAAATCTTTGTCACATGCAGCAGTTTTTGGAAGTTAAGGTAATTGTGATGATATGAAATACAAAATATGTTCAATCATTTTCAAACCAGAGCTTCCAGTACCCTCCTACAAAGGGATTTGTCTAAATGTGCGGTCACTTTCATATGATTAAATTTATGACCAGGATATGGTAGCAACCGCTTATTCAATTCCATCCTTCACAACTACACCACAAATGTGAAGGTGTGTCTGGTCAGTTCTTTAATATCTGTACAAGTCGTAGTATATTCTTGAAAGCTTTGATCTGCCTTCTCAAACCTGAACCACTAGTAAGAACCGAATGCTGAACATTACGTACGTAGTTGGAATTGGTATAGAGAGAGCAGTGGGCAACATCAATTGAATTCAATGATGAATCATTAAGATGTACATTTCTAGTAAGTTGAAGAAGAGACGGTCCAGAGAAGACTACTCCAAGTCTCCAACTATTGCTCAAGGAGAGAAATAGAAGCAGTGGACATACTCAAAAAAATATAGATCAATGAAAGATGTAAATAAGAAATGAACCATAATAAAATAAAAAATAAATAAATAAATAAAAGAATGGAACAGGGAACTAGCACTTTTAAGACATACTTCCAATTTATGCGTTTGAAGTGTGAAAAGTAGGAACTGAAGCCATAGTGATTTATGCTTTATAGCCACATAAATCGAGGTCATTCTCTCATTGATACCTATAAAAGTTCCTAATATTTGCTAGTTTTGCTTTTCCCAGGTAAGAAAAAGTTGCCACAATGCAACCTTGGACAAATCCTACCTACAATACCTTCTAAATTATCTTCAAATTCTTGGAAAATCAGGCACTAATCTTTCGTTTTAGATACAGGATTGAGTGTGCAAACTCTGCAAATATATTGGATGTAAAATAAATCCTGTGCACTAATGTGCCACATACAAAAAAGAAAAAGAAAAAAAAGGGGGATATGTGACACATCTATATTGTGTCCAATGCGAAGAAGCACTACAAGCAAGCCAAATTCTGCACTGGATGTACCACATATAAAGATATGGACATGTGACACATCTGGTGTACATTATTCAAGGCAAATCTTGATCACTGCGTTGACATTATATGAGCTACATATACAGAGATGGATACACGGTCCATCTATCTTGCATCTATTATGCAACGGCATCGGATACGAGCCAAATCTTAGGCACTGAACGCAGATGTGCCACATATAAAGAAATGCACGAAACAGTGGTTACTCAAGCACACTGCTGATTATTGTAAACTTTTTAAAGTGTTAAATGTGTTATCTCCGTTAACACCTACTGCTCCAACACAATTTGCTATTACCAGCCTATGTAAATGGCTGTCCAATGATTTTGCATTTTCTAATTTCTTCCAACTGTCCAAAATCGACTATAATAGCTATTTACCTAACAAAAGATGTGAAAAATTAAGAAATAGAAATACATTATTCTTATCTCAAAAAAAAGAAAAGAAATACATTATTCTGCTATACTTGTTCTATTCCAAGAGCCGCTGAAATGAGATTACATTAAGAATGAAGACAGACTAAAAATTCACTACTTCAGTTATAAGTCAAATTAGGCAACAAAAAATGAAGCAATTGTATCTTTGTATTGTATTCCTGTATTACAATGCATGTTATTGAACCTTCATAAATTCAAACTTAGGGCCCTGACCCTAAAAAAAAATCAAAGACAATAAAGAACAAACATAGAGATTCAATTCAAAGTATCATATTGTATTTGAACTCTCACTAACCTAGAATCCTGTATTAGAAATTCTTTCAAGTCGGATAAAGATTTCTCCAACCAACTACGTGACAATTCATAAGACCATTGGCATGTATTAATTAAACAAGTCACGTGACACATTTAAAATGTTATGTGACAAAGTATATATGAATAGCTTTTTTCAACCATCACGTAGTGATTTGGAGAAATTTTCCTTTAAATCGGTTTGCAAGTAAACTTTTTGTGCAATGAAATTCATACATGATGTACATATACCATATAGTCCAGTAACTCACATCATCCTACAAGATTCATAATTACCACCATTTCTGGGCATTGGTTGGGGGGCCATTGGCCGTAGTGGCGGTGGCCCTGGTGGATACATAGGTGGTGGAAACATAGGCGGTGGCCCTGGTGGCCGAAACATAGGTGGAGGCCCTGGTGGATACATAGGAGGTGGTAATGGCGGAATGTGGCGGCAGCTGTCATACCATGGGTAATCAAGGCCTCCATATGGTGGGTATTCATACCCTCCTGATACTGGATAATGGTATGACACTCCATATGGAGCAGGAGCATATGGAGATGGAACATATCCATTTTCACCATAATAATAGTAACCTCTTTCCCTAACCTCACCATCAAACCGAATCCATTTGACCTCTGCATGTCTCCCATACCTTTCTAGCACCCTCAATAGTGTATTCGGATTTACTCTCCCAGTAACTTTCACTGTCCCTTCCTCAGCATCTATAGAAATATTATACGCTCCTAACAATAGAAAAGGTTTAAAAGAAAAGTGTTATAGGAATGTGCAACTTGTCCTGCAATAACAAACCAACCTATGGTTTATTTCTAATGAAAAAGAAATAAGAAACATTGAAATATGAGTGAAGAATTTGTTCTGAAAATTAATACAAACTTGGTAATTTAAACTAAAATAGCCATATTATCATCACGCGTTTTATTATTCAACTGACACTTCCTTTTCATATTTAAATAAATAAATAAAAAACTGAAATTTCCTATTATTTTTAAATTTTAACAAAAAAGTTCAAGGATTAAATTCCCCTTTTTCTGACTATGGAATTATAAAAAAATGGCCACCCATCATCCCATTAATATCAATGAGTGTTGTTATTATTGTCATTGTAAGTTCATACACAATTTTCTTGTAGTTTAAAAACACCCCATGAAATTAAACATGATGAGTATCAAAAATAAATTATCAAATAAAGATGCAACAAATTCGTCAAAAAAATACATACCACCGACATTCTGCAAGACTTCCATCACCTTTCTCTTGCAAGTCTCACACTGTGAATTCACTTTCAGAACACAAGTCTACAAAGACGACAATCCAAGAAATTTAAACAAAAAGACAAAAACCAAAAATAAAGATTATTAATTATTAAAATAAAACAACAATTAGACGAGAAAAAGGTTTTTGTTTCTAATCTAACCACTTCTGCGGAGGAGTATTCCATTGTGACCAATTTTGTTGGAGTTTTTTCAACTTTTTTCCAATGGGTTTTTCTGGAATGAAGGAGAACGAGAGTAATTTTTTAGCTATGACTAAGCTTCAAAAATTGTGTGCCTTGACCTTAAAAAAAAAAGGGTTACTATGAAAATATATTCCTTAAATATTCAATACCATATTGAGTTGTCATGCGTTGAGATTGTCCTAAAATCTCTCCCTCTATAAATTACAAGTTATGATTATATTCATCTTTCTATAAATTCACCTAAGCAGAATCTTTAAAATCCCATAACGAGTTCGAGATCTTATATAAGGTGAGGATCACGGAGATTTTGAATTGAGGCATTTCCATCCAACCAAAAGAATCTTTTTTTCATTTTTCTTTTTTTTTCCCCAAAATTATTAATTACCGTTTAATATCTATTTGCCAAATCAGTTGTGACTTTTTTCTTTTTCTTTTTCCATAGAGATAATTATAATATGTTACTAATATCGTAGCTCGAACATTTTTTGTCCTAAACTCCCATACACTTAGTACATGGATAGATGTCAATTTAGCTACAAAGCCATCGATTGGCTATAATACTTAGACCATTAATCCAAAATGGTTGGAAATTGGCTAAAATTGGGTCCAATTCTCGTGTATTAGACCAAATAATGACATGTGACGAATCCAATGCACAAGAGAATTGGATCCAAGCCATGTATGTGAAAAAATTTGCACTCTCTAAGTAGGTCCATGCAATAAACCTTCTAACTTGCCTAACCTGAACCAACCCAACTCAATCCATGCAGGTCTATTAAGTGAGACAGGTCAAGTTGGGTGGGTTTGATAAATAATTTAGCGGATCGGGTTGAATAACATGTCACAACCCCACCTGCCTGCCTATATATATAAAACTTTGTTATGTTGCAAAATTCTACCTCACATACACATCCACTTCATTTCTCTCATCTCTATCTCTTTCTTTTTATTTTTTCATTTCCACATTTATCTTCCCTAATAAACTCTAGTAGCTCTCTCTAAGATTTTGTTATTATTCTTAATCTATGTACGTGTCCAATTTAAGATTCTTAGATGTTTTTATTTTTAGTGTGATAAAATTTTAATCATTTTTATAAAAATAATGTAGTATTTGTGATATTTTAATAAAATTTGAAAAATTTTCATTCCTTTTTTCATTTGAGGGGGGAAACTATTATTCAATTTAATTGAAATAATTTCATTTAGATAATTGTATTTGTCAACCCGCCTAATTTGCTCAACCTGCCAAGTTAAAACTGTTAAAGATGTTCAACTGATTCGTAGTATTTATAGATTGGTGTCGGCAGCAGATTCCAATTTTTCCAACCTTCCATTAGGGGGTTATAAAAATATTGCCCTCCACCCACTCAATTTAACCTATGCACACCCCTCTCACCCAAAACAACCCCACCCCCATCATAGGTGTTTTATTCTTTTTTTTTTTCTAACTACATTTTATATTTTTTATATAAGTCTTTATTGTGTGTCATGCCTCATCTTATGTTATCAATGTTTTTAAAAATTCAAAACTACAAAAAAGAAATAAAGAAAAAAAATTAAGAAGCAAATGCTTTAATCGAATAGAAAAAATATTTAAAAAGTATTGTTAACTTTAAAAAGTGCAAAGACCACATATAGTTTAGGTAATAATTTATTATTTTTCATAAAAATGAGTGTTTTGTAATAAAATTTGTTAATAATAATATAGCATTAATAATTTGATATTGGTTACAAGCTAATCTCGAGGGTTTTAGATGCATAAATAGTTCTATATCTATGTGGTTGTAAATTGTTATAATTTAATCATTTTTTGAGGTTAACAAAAGCAGTCATAAGTTATAATTAATATTTATCAAATTACTCAAAACCATTACATGAGAATTATAGTGGAATTTCTACTAGAGACGATGCTGAAGGACGAAGATTGAAGAATCCATTTGACACAATAACAGTAGGACTTGGAAAATATAGGTTAGCACAGAATTTCATGATGGCAAAACCTTATGGGACTTTCAGAGGCACAGATTTGAAAGGTGTTGAAATGTCTTGGTTAGAGCATGCCTTTGTTTTTTTTAAAGTGATATATTTTTCTGATAGGATGAGAATGAAACCAATGGAAAAAAGATTCTGCCAATTCTACCAGTTTGTTGTTTTGTTGATTCTACTGCGGATTTTTTCCCTTTTTGGTCCACCATTAATATTTGTCAGATGATGAAACATAAAAAATAAAAATCCATTCTTTCACCCATTTTCCTTTGCTGGAACACAAATACTTTCTGTGTGTTTCAATACTATGCTTCTTGAACTTTTATCAGGTTTCTTTTGAAGAATGATGGGCTCTTTCTTGGAAGTTCATTGGCCATGAATTGTGTCAGAGCCGTTAGACGTTTGATGACACAATCCATAGGCCCAGGTCACACTATTGTGAGTTGTGACTATTATTTGTGATGTTGGGATGAGTCATTTGAGTAAGTTTTACGGTGCTTGATATCTGTCTCGGCATGGATTGACACCCAAGGCTACTAGATTAGAGCCTCTTGGACATTAGATGAGTTAGTGTGATCCAGAGCTTTAACTTAGATGTTTATTGTTACTTCCATCCAAAGTTTAAGCAGGCCTACGCAACTATATCTCTCCAAGAAAATTCTGTATTTAATTCTAATTCATATTGGTGTTTATCCATCTGAATTCTTGTAGTTAAAAAGACATTGGAGCAGCAACACTAGAGCAGGATAAGACACATCTATGTTAGGATATTGTCAATTTTCTGTTTCATTCTATTCGAGACATCAATATGTATTTTCTTTAAGAGGTGTACAATATATATTTCATTCAGAGCTGTGTACAAGGATGATTGAAATCATTTTTTCAAGAGAAGTTAAATGAATTAATGCCAATGTACCAGTTATTATTGTCTACGGTAATGTCATGAGGAAATAAGTTTACCAGACAAATTTGAGTGGTTAGTTCATTTTACAGTGAATAAGACTCTTAGAGCATCATTGTAGAAGGATATTAAAAATGAATACTACTTATCTTCCTTGGCTTTGCCTTCTAATCTCTAATCTCTTCCTTTTAATCTCTTAAATTTTGAGTCATTGTGAACTAGGAAGACTTGAAATCAACCTGTTGGCATGCCTGAAACATTTGGATATGCGATAATGTGAATATGTTTATTATTAACTGGTCCCACTCTCCTATTATTCATCAAATGCAAATCATCTATAATGGACAAGACAAAGGACACAATGCTTTGCATGGCTAAATGAGCATACCAACCAAAATTTCCGTTGTTATTAAGCAACAGGCGAAAGCAAGTTGAATTTTTCAACATTGAGAATATTGTTATAACCACACACATATAATAATTCAAAAATAAAACTCGTTATTGTGGCTCTTAATGTCCACCCTTGATTCTCCATCATCCAGTGGCCTAGTGTCCACAACAACTAAACTCTTTGTGTGTGTGTGTGTGTTCATGCTATTGTTTGTGACTACCCTCTATGATAGTGGGATGAGACATCTGTGTATGTATTGCAATGCCAAATATCTGTCTCAGCTAGCGTAGATTAATACCCAAGGTTGGATTAGAGTTTTTGGGCATCAAATGAGTTAGTGTGATCTAGAGTCTTGACTTCTATCCAATGTTTAGGCAAGCCCTATGCAGCTATATTTCTGCAACAAAGTTCCCTTAGAAGTGTCTTCTAAATTTAAGAGGATAGCAATGAAAGAGCAGAAACACTAGGGAAGGACTAAGCACATCTCTGTTTGTTAGGATAATGACATTTTGGTTTCATATTTTTCAGGACAACAATATTTATCCCATTCAAAGGGAAGGTGTTGACTACAATTATTTTAGTTAGACGATCAATTGTAATAAGTTATTTAATGAATTTTTGACCCAAATTCACATGAATGATTAAAATTTAAGACTTTTTGTAAAGAGAACAAGGCTTGCCAAACTAAATTGAAAACTCAACTTCAGTAAAAACACATTTTACATTGAAATTATGTCTTTGGAAACTTTGATTTCATAGTAAAATTTGAATTTTCAATGCTTAAATAAGAGGCTATTCTAGTTGGAAAGGTACTTTGATGAACCAAATTAGAAATAATCAACCATGGAACAAGTCTCTCAATCTGCCCGAAATCTTTGGTAACATCTATCATTGTTAGCGTTTTCTCTATATCTTCCTCAGTACATGTCAAGGCAAGGAACAATACAACTTGGTTTGGACTTGGCAATGGTGTTTTAGTTGAGATCCTAATGTGGATTAGTATGATTGACTGAGGAGGGTGGTACTGTTTGAATGCTTCGATGAGTTTGGTTTCAAAAGCTACATAAAGTTGTGGTCATTTTGGGTTGTGAATTTCAGTACATGGATCAAATTTTTTGCTCTGCTACCATATTTGATGCGGTACAAGATTTGTAAACTTGTCTAGGGATTTATAAAGAAAGACCATAACAAACCTAGGGCTTCACCACTCAAGGCTGCTTGAAATCACCACCAAGTTAGAGAAAAATTTCAATTCAATATTATCTATTATCAAATTCACCATGCCAAAATGATTTGCCTTTTTTTTTTTTTTGGAGCCTTTTGAAGTAGGACCTCCAAAGCAAGAATCAAGAAGGAAAGAAACAAAACAATCAATTACACATAATTTAGAAATAAAATCAGAATTCAAACCAAATCAAATTCAAATCAAATAAAACCTATTATCAATTCTCCATCATCCAGTGGCCTAGTGTATGATGGCCTAGTGTCCACAACAACTAAACTCTGTGTGTGTGTGTGTGTTCATGCTATTGTTTGTGACTGTCCTCTGTGATAGTGGGATGAGACATCTGTGTATGTATTGCAATGCCAAATATCTATCTCAGCTAGCATAGATTGATACCCAAGGTTGGATTAGAGTTTTTGGGCATCAAATGAGTTAGTGTGATCTAGAGTATTGACTTGGCTGCTTCTCGCCACTTCTATCCAATGTTTAAGCAACCCTATGCAGCTATATTTCTCCAGCAAAGTTCCCTTAGAAGGTGCCTTCTAAATTTAAGAGGATAGCAATGAACTAGAGCAGAAACACTAGAGAAGGACTAAGAACATCTCTGTTGTTTAGGATAATGACATTTTGGTTTCATATTTCTCAGGACAACAATATTTATCTCATTCAAAAGGGAAGGTGTTGACTACAATTATTTTAGTTAGACGATCAATTGTGGGGCAATAATTTATTTAATGAATTTTTGACCCAAATTCATATGAATGATTAAAATTTAAAACTTTTTGTAAAGAGAACAAGGCTTGCCAAACTAAATTGAAAACTCAACTTCAGTATAAACACATTTTACATTGAAATTTTGTCTTTGGAAACTTTGATTTCATAGTAAAATTTGAATTTTCAATGCTTAAATAAGAGGCTATTCTAGTTGGAAAGGTACTTTGATGAACCAAATTAGAAATAATCAACCATGGAACAAGTCTCTCAATTTGCCCCAAATCTTTGGTAACATCTATCATTGTTAGCATTTTCTCTATGTCTTCCTCAGTACATGTCAAGGCAAGGAACAATACAACTTGATTTGGACTTGGCAATGGCGTTTTAGTTGAGATCCTAATGTGGATTAGTATGATTGATTGAGGAGGGTGGTAGTGTTTGAATTCTTCGATGAGTTTGGTTTCAAAAGCTGCATAAAGTTGTGGTCATTTTGGGTTGTGAATTTCAGTACATTGATCAAATTTTTTGCTCTGCAACCATATTTGATGTAGTACAAGATTTGTAAAATTGTCTAGGGATTTATAAAGAAAGACCATAACAAACCTAGGGCTTCACCACTTAAGGCTGCTTGAAATCAGCACCAAGTTAGAGAAAAATTTCAATTCGATATTATCTATTATCAAATTCACCATGCCAAAATGATTTGCCTTTTTTTTTTTGGAGCATTAGAAGTAGGACCTCCAAAGCAAGAATCAAGAAGGAAAGAAACAAAACAGTCAATTACACATAATTCAGAAATAAAATCAGAATTCAAACCAAATCAAATAAAACCTATCATCAATACTCCATCATCGAGGGTCCTAGTGTTTGCACCAACAACACTTGCTTTTTTGGCAAACTGTGTTGGTGCTATTGTGACTATCCTTTGTGATTGTGGGACAAGGCATCTGGATATGTTTTACAATGCCAAATATCTGTCTTAGCATAGATTGATACCTAAGGCAATTGGATTAGAGTTTTTGCACATCAAATGAGTTAGTGTGGGTGTGAGACCTAGAGTTTTGTCTTTGATGTTTCTCTCCAATTAGAAGATCAATTGCGGAGCAATAAGTTATCTAATGAATTTTCAACCCAAATTCACATGAATGATTAAAATTTAAGACTATTTTGCAAAAAGAAAAATGTTTGTCAAACTAAATTGAGAAATTATATATATATATATATATATATATATATATATATATATATTGTGGAAAAAGAAAATTTACAAACCAACTAAACAATACAAAAGTCTTTTTTTCCCTCAACAAACCACAATACATAGCCAGTTACTAAGACCATGAACTACTTAGTTTGCATTCCTTTTATTCAAACAAAAGAACAATTATCAAACTCCTTTGCCAATAAAAACCTATCCTCCAGTTCCTATAGTGTCAATACATACCTTAAGAGTCTGCCATAATGATAACTTCCCAATGACAGGTTAAAACTGCCATAGAAGCTCTGTCATCATTCAGTTGCATCACAATTAAACTTCAAGATGCCTTTCAGAGGCTTCGTTCACTGCTTGGATTTCATCACAAGAAGTATTCCTTTTCAATGATGCAGAAGCATGCTCTTCAAAATTCTTATGAAGCGCTAAATTCTGCAAATTTCCCAAAAGCACTTCACCCTTGCAATCTTTAACCTTCTCTCCCACTCCATCGCCTGATGTTGTCGTTCAGTAACACGGGAGACATAAATTCGATCTGCAAGGACACCATTGGCGGCAAATTCAAACACCAAAATGGGATATTCAGTGTGGAGACAACAGCCTATGGGCTTTAATACATTGCTGTGACCACTCATTTGTGCTGAAATCACTAAATCATTGATGGCCAAACCAAAAGAACGCTTAATGAGAACAATTCGTCCTTCGAGAGAACCCTTGTACCAAATAGATAACCCTTTTACCAGCTTTTCAGAAGAATAGTTGTTGGTTGCTTGGATGAGCTGCTGAGTGGAGAAGGTACGGATGGGAATAGGCTTGGCATTGCAAGAGGCAATCAGCTTCTCAAGTAACAAGCTTCCATTCTCATAAAACGCTCTCTCTGTTTCCTCTCTTTTCTCTCTTTCCCCTCTTGTTTTAATAAAGAAATGATATGGCATGAACCAACTCCAACGCATAATAGCTTGAATGTGGAACGTCCTTCCTTTGCTCTCTTTTGTTTGTGCTCTAAATCTAATACTACTACTCTCCTAGCGAGGGATGGAGGCTCAGCTAAATGACAATAACAATGGGGCATTTTTATTGTAAATTCATTTCATTTCAGGATGGAGGTTTCGTCGAAAGTAAAGTAAAAGTATAGTGGAGCTTTCCTCCTCTTTAGCTTTTTTTGAAATTTCAAAAAGGAAAGCACAGGTTTTGCTTTTCACATTTGCCGATCAAGGCCCATACCGTGCGTTGACTTGGGTGGGCCCCACCGCTTCACACATTCCACGCATTTCTCTCCTTTTTTTTTTTTTTTTTTTAAGTGCTAGTGCACTGAATTCATCTATTTGCTTCTTCCTTTTTTCCTTTTTCTTTTTTGAATTTCAAAAGGAAAGTGCTGCTTTTGCTGGTCACATTTGAAAAAATTATTAAATAATTATGAAAAATTATAAATGCGTATTCCTCCCTTTCATATGAATTATAAATTTTATTTAAAATTTAATTAGTAGGACTCACAATTATGTAAGAGGAAGAAATATGCATTTATGATAGTAATCAATAATTACCCCCTTTTGACAGCTTTTTTGTTTGGATTTACAATTTTAACTAAATAAATATGAACAAAACTTAGTTACAAAATTCGTTGTAACCTTATACTATAACTTTACTCAATATTAATTGGATTACATCTTTTTCTTATATACTCCATACCGCAAATTTTCTAAAAATTTAAAGATCAATAGTTATGTCATTAGTAAATTGTTTAAATTGCAACTTTTTGTAGTTTAAAATTATGTATAAATATAAACTTATAGATCATCTAGTAAATAATATCCTATTGATACAAAATTTGACATGTTTATTAAAGAACATGCAATTCAATGGTTAGATTTTCAAAATTTGTAGTAATATTTATTTTATTGAGTAAGATTGTAACCTAAAGTTACAGCCAGTTTTGTAACTAAATTTTGTCCAATAAATATATATTAGATATGAACTCAATCTACTCTAAGAGCCAACATATTTATTTTCACCAAGTTTTATCTCTTTGAGAGCATCTCTAATAGGCTAGCTAAAGTCATTTTTTGGAATGCACACCAAAAAAATCAGCTCTAATAGTCCCTTTAAAATACAAACTTTTTCAAATTTTTTTATAGCAACTCTAAACATTTTTCTCACCTAAACTAATCTACACTCGAATAAATCTGAATAACAAAATTTAGCACAGTAAATTAAAATTTTAGCATTTATTTCAACCTCAATGGCTACAAAGACACCAAAACACAATCAAAACAAAATGCAAAATGCAATCAAATCACTGGACACAATCTTTCTCATAAAACTAATGAAATTAGAACAAAAGTTAAAATAAAATAAAAATCTGACCCATCTAGGCTGCATGAGGTTAGTGAAAGGACGATGACAAGTGGTGGAGGCGGAGCAGGTGATGAAAGACGAAGACTATTTCTTTCTCCCTTGGTGAAGCATAGTGGTGATTACCCCTCTATGTGACGAGAAGATGAATGACATGTTTTAATGTTTTTAGTGTGTGTTTGGCAAAAATTATTTTTACCAACTTATTTTACTATTTAGCTTTTTTTTGTTACTATTCATGGGTTCCACTGCATTTTTTGGCACTATTCATAGGACTGTACTATTTTAGCTAACTTTTACCTTTATCTACAATATTTTCAGTAAAAAATTTTCAGTTTCAGCAAAAAAAGCGAATTCCAAATAGACCCTTAGTCCAAGAGAAAGAAAGAGATAACTAGAGATAGAACTAGATGAAGAGGTAGAAAATTAAAAGAAAAAATGAAGATAAAGAGGAGAAGTGGGGATACATGAGAGATGGAAAATAAGAGAAAAAAGAAAAGAAAAGAAGAAAAGTATGAGAGATAAGGAAAAATAAAATAAAATTGAGAAATGCCTACAATATTTTCAAAAATATGAAATAAGCGAATTCCAAACAGACCCTTAATCCAAGAGAATGAGAGAGATAGCTAGAGATAGAGGTAGATGAAGAGGTAGAAAATTAAAATAAAAAACGAAGATAAAGAGGAGAAGTGGGGATAAGTGCGAGGAAGAAAATAAGAGAAAAAAGAAAAGAAAAGAAGAAACGTATGAGAGATAAGGAAAAATAAAATAAAATTGAGAAATGCTACTACAACAATTTCAAAAATCTTAAATAGCGAGTTGTTACTAGTTACTACGATAATTAAAAAAAAAAAAAAATTGTGGTGAGTTCAAATTAGGAGTAAGAATAACTTACCATATAGAATTTGTTATGAAAGTATTGTGAAAATAATACTTCTCATTAAAATTATATGATCCTACAACTCACTATATCATTGCCACAAGTGCTCCACAAGATTTGTTAAAAAATATCACCAAAAAATTAAATATTAAAAAAAGAATTAATGAAGAAAAAATATTTAAATGGAATAGAGAAAAAATAAAAATTTTGTTGGAAAATATATTTGAAAAAGTAGGTATGCAAAGTTTTATGTCTTTCACAATGAATACGTCATTACTTTCGGTATGAATGCTACATTTTTTTTTTTTTTTTAAGAAAGAAATGCTACGCAAATAGTTCCATACAATTGGGAACTGTTTGTAGACATGATTTTTTTTTTTTTTTTTTTAAGTTTTACATAGGTACATGTACTTACCAACTTACCCTTAAAAAAGTCATTGCGACTATCCTAAAATTTTTTTAAGCCCAATAAAATTAAACATTGGTCCATAATTTGGTCCCTTAACAATATATTAGGGGCTTTCAAACAAAAAGAAAAAGCTCAATTTTTCTTTTATCGAAGTAAAATCTAGAAAATAATAATAATTATAATGACAACAAGCCCAAGAAATTAAAATCTCCAATAGGTTTAGATCTTAAATTTAAAAAAACCCCCAAGATCGATCCACCCTCCTAATACAGTTTTTTTTTTTTTTTTTTTTAAGATAAAGATAGAATCCTCATTCAAATTTTAAAATCAACAAAAATCGATTGAATTCAATCTCTGCTTATACCAAAAACCAATTGATGTTTTAATCTAATGATAAAAAGTAAAAATCACATAAACCGGTTGAAACTTTATAATAATAATAATTATTATTATTATTATTATTATTGTGGGGCCCGAGGACCCGGAACCCCCGGCCCACCTTTAGGCAGGCCCAGGGCCCAAGCCGAGGAAGGCGACCTCCCCAGACGGTCGACCCAAAGGTTTTGGTCCTCCCAAGGCCCGAGCTGAGGACACACCCATCCTCGGCACACCTAGTCTTATCTAGGTAGGGGGCAGGCCTACTGCAAGTGGTCACATCCACACTTAACGATTCTGCCTAGCCCTCCAGGTTCCATTAATGCTGACAAGACCCTTCACTGAAAAACCTTGGAGGCAGCAGCCCCCAGGATGGGAAAGAACCTGTCTGATGGGACAAGTCCTGAGCCATTAGCCCGGATGGCCAACAGCTGTAAGGCCAGGATCGAGCCAAAGAGGGTATATAAGGCAAAGAGCCCCCCTGTAGGGAGGGGGGGCCTCCTCGGACCCCAGCCGAGGAGCAACCCCGGACGTGGAGCAAACAGCGAGAAGTGCGGAGAAGACCGGCAAAGGGCCGGCCGGAGCCAAATCCTTTGCCCCACTCTCTACAAATTCATTGTCGGGGGCCCACCTCCGAAAAAGGAGCCCCTACAATTGGCGCCGTCTGTGGGGAGGGTTAGCGTGCTGACCGGCGCAACCGGCGATCATTCTAAAGCAGTTGCTACTCAGAAGTTGGTGGTGCAAAGAAAAGAAAAAGAAAAAGGAAGAGAAAGAAAAAGAAAGAGGAAGAGAAGAATAGCAGTGCGAACTCAACAACAAATAAAAGAAAATCCTTTATTGATTCGGAAGAGATTACAAGAGATTACAAGTACTACAATTCTCATTATTTCATAAAAGAAAAGCTACAAATACAATCAGAGGCTCAGACAGGCGTGTTTTACAAAAATTCCTACCGACTAATCCTACAATCGGAGGCTCAGGCGGACCGGTGTTGGAACTGGCCGGGCAAGAGGCTCGCAAAGAACTAATGTCAGGAATGAAGGAAGTGTCAAGCCGTGCTTTTACCAGCGTCCAGAGAATGGGAGAACTGGACAGTAAAAGCACGAGAAGGGGGGCTAGGGGCTGGCTCACCTTCAAACCAAAGCTTGAACAAAGTGAGGAGCCCCTAGACCCCAGAACACCCTCCCTCATGATGCTTCCTCGACCCCCTCCGAACTACATGAGCATTGACCGTCGGAGATGGCAATACTCGGGCCCCAGCCATGACGAGAGTTCGCGTGCCCCCTTCGTCGGAGGTGCGCTCTGGGGGAAGACGTTAGGTATTTCAACGACGTCCCCCCTGGCCACCACGAGAGACTCGGCCAGTGTTACGCCTAAACTCTGCCGCGCCGGCAGCCCAGTGGGGACGGCGGCCACAGCAGCACTTGGCTCCAGGTCTCCTAACTGCGTTCACAACCCTGGTGGCGGTATCAAAGGGGCTCAAAAGGGCAGAAGTGTATACGTCTGTTTGTGGGGGAGAATTCATTGAATGAGGAGAAACGCTCCCCCCAGAACGCCTTTTATGGAGGGCGAAAACCAGCGGGAGCTGAACCGCGCGGAATTCGAAGGGGAATTATCAAGGGAAATTAATTCCCACCCAGTTCCAAGGGGATTGCCAGCTGCCTGCTGCGTGTTGATTCACGAGGGCATTAATGGAGGCGCGTTACGGACACCGAAGCGTTAAACAGGAAGCGCGGAAGGCCAAGCGACACCTCGTAAACCAGAAAGATGAGGAGCACGAACCAGAGGCAGGATCAGCCCCACGTGCGAAGTCACAAGCCGACCTGAGGAAAAACAGCTCACGGAAAAGACCCGAGGACGACCCCCTACCAAAAACGAAGTCCTCGAATCCGAGGACGAAATCCTATTGAAGGCAACCGTGCAATCGTGGTACGATGACTCTTGCTCCAGCATCCTACAAGGGGCTAGGGGGATGGACCCCTACCCGACGTGAGACTGAGTTGCCCAAAGAGGTGAACACTGTGTCCTCACGCTCGGGGCCCACATGGAAACGATGGCGGCAATTGTACTTAGGTCTTGCATGGTCCTCGGACTCAAGCCTACGGGGAGCTGGCCACTCGTACTTAAGGCAGCAACTGTACCTAGGTCTTGCATGGTCTACGGACTCAAGCCTACGGGGAGCTGACCACTCGTACTTAAGGCAGCAACTGTACCTAGGTCTTGCATGGTCTACGGACTCAAGCCTATGGGGAGCTAGCCACATGGAAACGATGGCGGCAATTGTACCTAGGTCTTGCATGGTCCTCGGACTCAAGCCTACGGGGAGCTGACCACTCGTACTTAAGGCAGCAACTGTACCTAGGTCTTGCATGGTCTACGGACTCAAGCCTATGGGGAGCTAGCCACATGGAAACGATGGCGGCAATTGTACCTAGGTCTTGCATGGTCCTCGGACTCAAGCCTACGGGGAGCTGACCACTCGTACTTAAGGCAGCAACTGTACCTAGGTCTTGCATGGTCTACGGACTCAAACCTATGGGTAGCTAGCCACATGGAAACGATGGCGGCAATTGTACCTAGGTCTTGCATGGTCCTCAGACTCGAAGCCTACGGGGAGCTGACCACTCGTACTTAAGGCAGCAACTGTACCTAGGTCTTGCATGGTCTACGGACTCAAGCCTATGGGAAGCTAGCCACACGAAAACGATGGCAGCAACTGTACCTAGGTCTTGCATGGTCCTCGGACTCAAGCCTACGGGGAGCTGGCCACTCGTACTTAAGGCAGCAACTGTATACGGGGAGCTATCCATTTACGACAAAGCCAAAGTACTACTCGGTCCGAAGGCCTATTCCCGTGAAGAAACTGACTGCCCAATGAAGAGCCTAAGGGTCGATCCAACCACTCAAGGAAGAACCAGCCGACCAACGGCCTTCCGTACCATAAGGGCCGAGGTTTGCAAAACCCTCCTCCCCGTCCGAGGATACGTGCAGCAGGGTTTTGAGGGGCTATTGTGGGGCCCGAGGACCCGGAACCCCTGGCCCACCTTTAGGCAGGCCCAGGGCCCAAGCCGAGGAAGGCGACCTCCCTAGACGGTCGACCCAAAGGTTTTGGTCCTCCCAAGGCCCGAGCCGAGGACACACCCATCCTCGGCACACCTAGTCTTATCTAGGTAGGGGGCAGGCCTACTGCAAGTGGTCACATCCACACTTAACGATTCTGCCTAGCCCTCCAGGTTCCATTAATGCTGACAAGACCCTTCACTGAAAAACCTTGGAGGCAGCAACCCCCAGGATGGGAAAGAACCTGTCTGATGGGACAAGTCCTGAGCCATTAGCCCGGATGGCCAACAGCTGTAAGGCCAGGATCGAGCCAAAGAGGGTATATAAGGCAAAGAGCCCCCCTATAGGGAGGGGGGGCCTCCTCGGACCCCAGCCGAGGAGCAACCCCGAACGTGGAGCAAACAGCGAGAAGTGCGGAGAAGACCGGCGAAGGGCCGGCCGGAGCCAAACCCTTTGCCCCACTCTCTACAAATTCATTGTCGGGGGCCCACCTCCGAAAAAGGAGCCCCTACAATTATTATTATTATTACTATTATTATTATTAAATTGCTATAAACCAAATACCCAATAAAAAAATTAAAAAAAAAAAAACAAATAAAATTTTAAACCAAAAACTCATATAATAAAAGGGAAAAAATTTGTGGATTCCAGTTAACTCAACTAGTAAAGTCTCTCATAGTTGAATAAGAGATCTGGGGTAATTATTAGATACTCCCAGAGTACTATAAATACATACTCCCTCCTCTCACATAACTGTAGGTTCCACTAATTAAATTTATGATATAATCCATAATTCATGTGAGAGGGAGAAATACGAATTTATAATACTCTCGGAGTATTTAATAATTTTCCACCAAAAGGACTTAAAAGTAAAAACACAAATACCAATTTTTATTTTACTGCTATAAGTACGCAACCCATATTCCTGCCAAAATAATAATTGTTAATGACTTAGTTCTTAGAAATCTCTCCCAAAAAAAAAAAAAAAAAAATCTTAGGGAAAAGCTAAAACAATTACAAATTTTACAATAAAAACTCACAAACTAATACCAAAATGATTGTGAATAGTAACATTTCAAAAAAATAATAAATGAGAATATGAATCACTCACTAGAGGTATTTCAAATTTTCTACGTTAGCTTATAGTTACATTCATTGTCACATTAGTTTGTGAGATTTTTTTTTTTTTTTTTTTTTTTAAATTAGAAACATGTTATTGGTACTACAAGTTTTACTACATAATGCTTAAAAAGTAATGCGGCAATAGATGTGATTGGTGAGTTTTAATCACCTCATAAATGATTGTTGAGTTGTCTCTTTGTAATTGGTGACACATTAGTTAATAAATTCAATGTAAAAAAACTTGTAGTACCTATCACACTACTCTTTGTAGTAAAACTTGTAGTATTTTAGCATTTTCCTTGCTTTTGATGACGCTAGTGTGTAAGATCTATATAGTAAAAATTGAAAAAATTTAATATCACTCTTAAAATTTTTTAGGAAGTTTTAAAACTTAAATCAAACTTGACTTGAGTTAAAATTTCATAACACAAAGATTATTTGTATTTATTTCAAAAAAGTAAATGGATATATGGTAAATATACCTGTATTTTTGTTACTAATTTCTTAAAGATGAATGTAATATGCTCGTACTATACACATACCATTCTTTTTTCGTTTCCATATTTTTATGTCGAGCTTTTGACACGTACTTTTAAAAAGATGCCGAATTGCACCCATTCGTATACCTACTGTATTAAACGCGTAATGTATTTTATTAACTATAAGGTAGACAAATATAAAAATTTTAAATTATTGTCATTCTAATTATTTAGTTAAACCTTTTCCTCGACACCACTTGTGAACATAGATCTAAGGTCAATCCACATAAATTTTGTGCTTCACATGTATTTTTTTTCCTTTTTTTTTTCTTTTTTTTTTAAATTTTTGCATAAATCCATTATATTTAGAGTGTGTTATGGATGTAGCACCCTTTTTTTTTTTTTTTTTTTTTATATATATTGTTTATCAAAAGATATGGTATTTGGTAATTTTTATGTTAAATTTGTTACAAAATCTAAAAGATGGATTATTTTCAAAAAAATGTTGACAAAAAAAAAAAAAAAAGCCAAAAGTTTGATGACAATACTTTTTGCTTTCTATATTTTGGTCATATTTATAATTTGGTCTTTAAGTTTTTATAGCTTTATTTTGATCTCTATATTTTTAAACTTGTTGTCCTTTTGGTCCCTATTATCATCTCATTTACAAAGAATGTCTAAGTAGTAAATGGACTTATTTACAAAAAATGCCTAAGTAATAAATGGAATGCACTACTAGTTTGAAATGAGCTTTTTTTTTGTTGGTAAGTGAGATGATGTCGGGATCAAAATATCAGTAAGTTTAAAAATATAAGAAAAAAAATTGAAGTTATAAAAAATTGAGGACCAAATTAAAAACATGACCAAAATGGAGGACCATAAAATAAATAAATAAAAGCAAATACTATAAAAACCGATGGGGCCCTCCAAAGTCAACACATGGTATGGATTGGCTTTGAAGGACTAATGCGAGGGTAATTATTGAGTACTTCCGGAATACCATAAATGCGTACTTCCTCTTCCCACATAACTGTGGGTCCCACTAAAACTTGGTTGTTGTTTGAAAGCCCACTGGGAACTAGATATGTTGATGGACACCTATGCCTAACAATAATTGTGTTGACCTTTTTGTACCCTATTATGTACAGTTCTATTCTTATTCTCTTAAAGTAAAGAGGGATTTTTTCATTTTCTTAACGTAATGTTTGATTAGGCTGAAGCTAATTGGATCCCAGTTGAGTAAATTGAAGAATGCACTATGGCAATTTTACATAGTGCTTGTAGTGGATTTAGTTTATGAAGAAAAAAAACTTGTTTTTGTTTGTTTATTTAGCAAATGAGTCAAGCTCAAGTCAAGGTTAAAATCGACTACTGAACAACTAAAACTCAAACACAATAATGTTCTTGTAAATAAGCTCGAAAGCGTAGACTTTTACATCAAGCCAAAAGAATCTTCTTTACTTTCTTTTCCCCCCAAAATTATTACTATTTACCATTTTATTGTATCATTCCTTGCCTCTATTAGCCAAATCAGCTGTGATGCTGGCTGTGATACGTGGACCATTAATCCCAAATGGGTGGAGACTTATGATGTCATGATGTGGTTGTGATTCTTGTCTTTAATCTACCGACTTGTTAGGTTTCATATAACATTCGTCCGTGATGGTGAATTGTAGATTTGTAGTATACTGTGATTTGTCAATATATATATATATATATATATATAATTGTATAATGTCAAATTTTGTAAATAGACTTTGATTTTCTGCTTTTCGCTGTGTGTTTCTAAAACATTCAAGAAGTCATTTGGACCTAATTGGAATAAGCTTGAATTTCCTAGGACAAAAAGCCCATATCCGGGCTAAGAATGTTTGTGAGAGCTGTGGATTGTAAGAAACACAGCAGGCCTTCCTAAAGCCCAGTCGCCCAGAAATTCAAGAATTTGGTCCTTCTAATGAAGAAAAAAGGTCTTAGATCACCCTTTCACCCACAGAAAGTGATAATTGTGGCATTTTTAGCCCGGATAATTTGGTCCTTCTAACGCAGTTGCTTTGCATCATAGGCCATTTGCTAACAAAATAGAAGTGTAAGAGAAGAAAAAAAAAACTGGTTGGCTTTTCAAAAAAATTGGAAAAAAACTGGTTGCCAGTATATATGTTGTTTAGCTTGCTCAAGTGGATGATAAATAAACAACAATATCATTAACAATTTAATAAACCTAACCATTGAACCAAACCGATATGTGGTCAGAATGTCGAAGCCATATGGATCACAATCAACCAAACAATAGGTAGGTAGACACAACTTTTCAATGAGCAGCCGCAAAAACCTATTGGTACAAACACATATATTCACAGAAAGCCCAAATAGATACACGAAAACAAAATGATAAGTGACATATATGGCAATATGGTGAGAAACATTGTAAACTGAAAGTGAAAGTTTTCACCTTCTGGTGGGGATATCTGGATAGCCTCTTCCCTGTGAAAAAAATGGTCAAAAAGGATTTTGAGATGAGCCTAATGACCTAAGGAAGAGCTTACAGTGATGACAATGCAACGGTTTGCATTGCAGAACTGGTCATTAGCTAATCGCTCAAATACTGCATATCATTAATAATTTAGTCAAAAAATGTTAGAACTTAGAAGTTGTGCTTCCTATAAGTATTACCAGTATAATTGCTTACCTGATTCCTTCTCCACAACTAGAATGTAGTCAGCAACACTAACAATGTCTACATGCAGGAATTAGGAAAATTTCAATTATCTACTCTCTGTATTCCAGCAATATGTGACACCAAGTGAGGAATACCATAAAAAATCCTTGCACGTAATGCATAGGAAAAAAATAGATAAATCTTATTTCCAATGCCTGCATCAATTATAAACATAGATTGGTCCAAATTGTCCTGCATATTATCTTAGTAATTGGATACCTTCGACTTCTTCAACTTGAACAGGGATGGGGTGGGCCTGCAATAGAACCGGTTCAGACATATATTAATTAGAGACAATTAAATAACCATACCAGTTCCTATTCTTACCGTGTTAGGATGATTTATGCAATCAAACTTCCTTCCACCTTCTAAGAATCTTATCCAGCCCATCACCAACCTGTAACAGAAATATTGGGATCAACAAACTTTAACAGTTAAGCACATTGGCTAAGGATGCTACAGCAAAATCAACACAGCATATTATGGGTCAAAGGGTCAGCTATGTAGTTGAGAAAACTCAAGAATGAAAAAACAGTGTGAAGAACTATTTAAGTGGTAAAGTACTATCACTCATCCAGAGCCCACCCCCCCCCCCCCCCCCCCCCCCTTTCTTTAAAGGACTATTTAATCCCATTCACAAAAGAGGGTTTATTTTATTTTATTTACTTGAAGAAACATCTGCCAAGTACATAAACTGAGGGTAGATCTGAAAATTTTATGATCACTGGAAATAATTAGTTCAGCATATAGAAATTATTAGCTATGCCTAATCAATGCCATATATCCAAAAATTTATAAACTACTCATGTTGATAATCATTCAGTTAAACGTATATTACATTTCAGTGGCTATAAAAATCCTATGAAATGGAAAGATATGATATATTCACCCAGTAACACATATATGCTATTGGCAAACAACACTTTGAGTACGATCTTAGAAAGAGAATTAAGACAGAAAAAAATAATGATTGTCTACTTATCTTCAAAGGTCTGAGTGTGATCTCAAGTACCTACCCATTGCCCACAGAAACCTGCCAAAAGAGACAAGATATAAATGTCTTAATAAGTGTAAGTTCCTTGTAATTGACAACAAAGTGACAGAGGTTTTACAAAAATTTGAGGGTAGTGCAGCCATGCACTTGGAAATTTCTTAAGCCTTCCCCCAATTTGTTCAGTTTAAACCACAAAGGCTTTATACGCTCCAGCAGAACCAAAAACGAATTAGCAATATTCAGGTGAAAAAGAAAGCATAAGGAAGACACCTACCACATTTAGATTGTGGCGACTGCATTGCATAAGGATGCAAATGTCATTGATTGCCCGGTCTACAACTGACTGTTCTGGATTGCAGAATAAGCAGAAGATATTTAAGAAAGCAATGTCATTCAAGCAGACAAGGACTGAAATCTATGGAAGAAAATTTAATACTATCTAACTTTAAGTTCAGATTTCTCTGAAATATCTAACTGCTGACTTATGCCCTTTAAAATAAGACAAATGCAGACCTGAGCACAATCAAAGATATCAAATTCTCTCTCATAAAGTTCTCCCCATGATGAAGCTTGTGACTTTCTTTAACATAAAGTGATTGCACAAAGTACAAATGTTTTTTTTGATAAGTGATTGGACAAAGTATAAATTAAGGGCAGATACTCAAATTTGTTCCACTGAACATGCATTTTTCAGATTCCTATCACAGTAATAGGGAAAATTGAATATAAAAAGAAATATCATTTGAAATTGGGACTGAAGCTTAATTCAGATTTACCTGAAAATACAGATGGATGCATATAATATATATCTCTCTTGGACCCATGCCGGTTTTCTTGCAGAAGTTGCTGAACAATCAATAGCACTCTTAGCAAGACATCTGAAATAGAATTCAATAACTCATCAATAGTTGGATAGTATTCCATACAATTGAGGACTCATTGTAAGGTTCTGTAAGTGGTTAAGGTCAAAACTGACTCACCGAGCCTATGCACATGGTTTTCCTTTTGAATTGTGAGAATTTCCTTCCCATTTGGCAAAACAGAGCTGCAACAGCTGCATAAAACAATAAAAATTAAACCTTAGTTCCAAAATTTTGGAATCAGCAAAGTTGCATACAACAATAGTAACATTTTCAACTACATCCCAATCATGCTTGATGAATTTAAAGACAAACGCTAGTTACCTCATGCTAGTAACATTTTCAACTACATCCCATTTTTATTCAAAGGTCTGGCTTGCATCCAATGTGCTGGATGCACCGCATATGAGAGATGGACGCATGGCATGTCTATCTTGTGTTCGCACGCCAAATCTTGTGAAGCATGCGACATATAAAAAGATGGACACGTGGTGTGTTTATCTTGTGTCTAATGTGCAAAGACACTAGATGCAGGCCAAACCAAATCTCAAGCAATAGAAAAACAATAGATGCACCGCATATAAAGAGATGGACATGTGGCGCATCCATCTTACATCCATTGCACAAAGGCGTTGGATGCAAGCCAAATCCTATGCATTCAATAACACTAGAATGTAAAGGGATGGACACATGGAGCGTACATCTTGTGTCCAGTGCCGTAATCACAACTTCCTAGTGATGCCTGGGGTCCCAACTTCCTAGTGTTTAAATGTGTTATTTTCTCCAACTAACACCTTAGGTCCAATACTATTTGCTATAACCAACCTTCATAGCCAATTAACAGTTGGATAGTGATTAGCCTACTATAAAAGTTCATAAATTTTAATAATCACTATTTTGCTATAGAGCAATAACCAAATTCTCATCTAAACCTACAATTCCTTCACACAGTTTTCATTTCAACCATAAACAAAGCCTAATTCCGTTAAATAAACTAATGAACAATTTTTTTTAAAAGCAAAAAGTATTTTAAAATTAGAGGTCTTTAGCGAATCAATTACGCGCTGAAAATTAATGAAGCTTTTAGAAATTCTACAAAATAGTGGTGTTTGAACTTCGATTCAATTTTTGAAAACCTAAATACGATCGCCAATGTTATTGAAACAAATGGAAAAAAAAAAAAATCAAATTACTAATTAATAATAATTATTACTATTTTGCTCCGAGTAATAACCAAATTCTCATCTAAACCTACATGGCTACATTTCCTTAACACATGTTTCCGTTAAAAAAATTAAGGAACAAGAATTTTTTACAAAAATTCGCAAGTTGGAGATAAAAATGAATGAATTTTTAAAAAACTATGAACATATTCTACAAAACGGTGCCGTTTGAAGTTCAAATCAAAATTTCGAAACCTAAATACTGCCATCCATGCAATTGAAAGAGAAGAAACCGAACCAGTTTGCGTGAGGATTCGTGCAGTGGACTCTGAACCGATCGATGAGAACGATCGGTGACCGTCCGATGCTGAGATCTTGTACGATAGCTCGAGTGAACTCTGAAAATTCAAAGAAACCATAAATTATAAGAATTTAAATTGTTGATTACAGTGTGATTGAAGAATGTGAATGTATTTCAATGCCTTTTTTTTTTTTTTTAACTTGAAATTGAATTCTCTGACCTCTGATTTTTCGTAACAAATCGCAGCGCTGTGAGCTCCCACGGTTTCCCTCCATTTTTTCTTTCTGTAACTGTGCGTACGATTTTTTCAAATTTTAGATTTTCATTTTCTGGGTATTTATAGGTAGCTTCCAACCCGGAATCATGCTGTAAAAAGTTGGGTCGACCCGGTTTAGAGCTTAGTTACTTTTTTTGTTATTATTTTCCTATTGCCCAAAAACTTTTTTTTTTCCTTCTAATTTCAAATATTGCGATTGGTGATAAAAAAAAAATGAAAGTAATTTTGTTTTAATCACAACAAATTATGTAAATAATTATGAAAAATAATACGTCTAACATTACCCGTTTATTATTGAATTACAACACAACTTAATTGTATATCTTACTTTGTAAAGTATATAAATAAAAAGGTATTTCATCATTTTCTTTCTTTTATAATTTTTTTTGAGGATTCAATTAAATGAAAGTAAAATTAAAGAACTAAAATGGATTTGAATCAAATTTAGTAATTAAACTACATCGTTTTGTGATTGTAGCAACAACTTTTTTAAAAGATTGTGGATGAAAGTACCACATTAGTAACATTTATAAATGATGAAATTAACAAAATTAAAAGTTTAGAAAAAAAAAATTACTCCAAATTTAGAGAGTACAATTTGAACTTTAACAAATGCTAGTAAACCGTGGTATGGTCACAAATATTAACTAATAAGAAGTTGAAATTGAGACATCTTAAGTGTAAATTGAATTAAGTAAACAACCAACAACCTAAAGAACCAAAATAGCCAAGCATCTTGCGACTATGTAACACTACTCACATAATGTTTCCAAAGGAGATGTCAATATTTTATCAATTGCACCATCAATTATGGCTTTCAATCTAGCATTTTTCAAGGCATCAAAGACAAACCCCCTTATGGTGCATTTTTTAGTCAGGAAATTCACATTGGAGTAAATTCGGTCCAAAAACTAGTGTATAGACAATAGACTACACAAAATAAAGAAAACATTAAAAGAAAAAAATGACCACCAAATAATTTTTCAACATTTTAAAAATCAGCATTAATGAAACAAAGCAAACATTAGGAAAAAAAATGGGTAAATGTCATTTTTGCACAAACAAAGCAGCATTTTGCCATATTTTCCAAACTAATTAGGGAAATGCCTCTCATTTGAAATTCGATTTTTTCAAAATCGAGTTAAGCCCTATAGTGGCATTTTTAAGGAGCTTGTAGTGACATTTTAAGGACTCATAGTGGCATTTTGGAACGCGAGCTGAACTCAAGTTATAGGTAAAAAATAATAAATAAATAAATAATTGCCTATAACTCGAGTTCATGGAGTTCGAGTTCCAAAACGCCACTATAGGTCCTTAAAACGTCATTATAAGTTCGGCTCTAGAAATTTTTTTTTTTTTAAAACTCAATTTTTAGAAAATCGAGTTACAAAAAAGGGGCATTTTCCTAATTTTTTTGGGAAAGGGGGAAAAAGGCCACTTTGTTTGCATGAATAGGGCATTTGCCCATTTCGGCCACAAACATTAACGTTATTCGTACTACATAATCTTTTTCCGCTCTCCTTCTTTTTTTGTTTCGTCACTCTGATTCAACCTAACAATCTCACTATACATTATACTCAAATGTTAATGTTACGTTCATTTAAAAAAAAAAAGCATGTTAATGTTATAAACTAATAAGAAAATACTAGTACACGCATCCCAGTGTACACATTTGGAAATCATGACTTGAAGTCATGATTTTTGTGTGCTTTAAACGTATGTATAAGAATCAATGGTGGAGTCAGAATTTTGGTTTAGGGAATGAAGATTTTTCCATACCTAGTGTTAGAGTTGAAATTTAATAGTCACTGCTATCCTTAAGGTATTCCAAATTCTAAGGTGATTATGAGTTTGAGTATATATTTTAAACAAGTAAAACACATAAAAATGAATGAAAAAAGGTAAATTAACCAAAAATATTTCATTCTAAATTTGTATTAGGGAACAAAAAATGGTGATCCAACTTTTTAAAATCTCTTATTTATTTTGCTACCTTTACTTATAGATTGCTTGTAATCCAATAAGGTATTGGTATATCATGAACAAAAGAAGCATTTTTGACTTAATAACGTTAGAAATATATATATATATATATATATATATATATAGTTAAAAAGAATACATCTAGGTGTATAATACAAAGATAGTAGAGATAATAACTGATGCGTGGCAACAAATCAACATAAGTAAATCATTCACAATACAACAACATTTTAAAGAGGAAATGTAGTTGTAACTTAACCCCGTTGCCAACTTATGGTACTTGTTTAGCTTTTCATCTAGATTTTAGTGTGGCACAATTTTAGTATTAGAAGAAAAATGCATAACTAATGGCATGTTTGGATGTTTAAAAAAGGAAGGGGAGTAGAGTAGAGGGAGGGAGAGTAATGCAATTACCTTGTTTGGAAGTTTTTTAAAGAATGAGGGGGAGGGGTTTGGAGGAGTTTGGAGGGGTTTGGACTCCCTCTAGCCCCCCAATTTTAATTCCTCCAAATTGAAGAGATTTGGAGGGGGAGTAGAGTACATAAACTATTGACCAAGTAAATTACCTAATTTATCCTTATTATATTAACAAAATTACACAAGGGGAAAGGCTAATTACTCCCTTCCCCCTTTACTAATTTTAAAAACATCCAAATAAGGTGGAGGTGAATCATTCTCCTCTTCTCTCCTCCCCACTACTCCCCTTCTCTCTACTCCCCTCTACTCTCCTTCCTCTCTAAACTTCCAAACAAGCCATAAGTTTGATGTGGGACTTGGGGTGGGGTTAAGGGGGCAATTGCCCCCTCGTCCACTTTGGCTCTTCCTCTAGTAAGAATGTGTATAATAGAGTGGATGTAATAATCACTACCTTAATCCTATTTAATAGTTTAAGTGTAATACTGTCAGTTTTTTATATGTATATTCTGCCATTCTTAAAGCGTTAGTAAACTTGTTTGCTTTTATTTGTAATTTTCCAATTATGAGACAAATCAAGCCCCACCTCCCAAAGTATTCATATGCCACGATAATTACTGAATTTCAGATGAGAATCCAATGCATAACTTTGTACACGACACCTTATAAAAAAATAAAAAATAAAAAAATAAAAAAAAATAAAAAAACTTTGTACATGACACATACTAATAAATCAAAAAAGAAAGACAATTGGGTTTAACAAACGTACGTAGTTTCATAGAGATGAATGAAATATATGTTTGGCTGTCTCTTAACTCATTTTCCTATAAAAATATATACATTCTACCGGCACTAAATTTTTGAGTCCAGATATATGGGTTTGGCTACTTTGATCATGAAACAAAAATAGAAGAAAGTGACGAAAGAACTCTGGAAATACTCATTCCATGGAGTATTTCCCAAGAAAACACTTGGCATATAGTCTTTGTAACACATCTCAATGTCAACTCACATGCAGTTCATGCTCGTTGCGCGCAAAGAATATGATTGTTGTTGAGGTCAAAATGGAAGGAAAAGGCTTTTTGTGTTTAATTCAGTACATAAACTTTGCTGCTTATAGAAAGGTCACTTTTTTTTTTAGAATCGTATAATGCCAAATTTTGTAAATGAACTTTGATTTTTGGCTTTTTGCTGTGTTTCTAAGGGCTTATTTGGATAAACTGTTTCAAAAGGTGCGTTTTAAAAACTAGCGCTTTTAGAACGTGCATTTTGAAAACACAATTTTGAAAGCCACAATTAAACGTTTGTTAAAACTTGTAAAAATTGCAATGTGAAAACTATAAATTTTTTGTTGTGGGTGCAAATTACCAAAAATGACTTAATTTTGATGATAAGGATATATTGTTATTTTAATTGTAGTCCATGCTAAATATGTTAACACAGTTCTCCAATATTGTCACTTTCCCTATGCAGTTGTGCCCCACTATAAAGCTTTTTATTATGATTTTTTTTTTTTACACTATCCCCACTACAGAGTTAATGACAACTAAATAAAGTAATAGTATCATACATGTTGCTAACCAGTATCAACCACAAAAAAGAGAAGTAAAAATTCTAAAAAGTGAAGAGACCAAATAGAGGGAGAGAGAAAGAGCAGTGGGTCTCTTCTCAACCAAATAAGTTGCAGAATTCACCATTGAACTCATTCTCGCAACTTCTAATGTGTGTCGCATGATCTTCATTCCAGCAAAACAACTTGTGCCAAGAAGTTGCATGCGTTAGAGAGTCAAATCAGACACGGGTGAGAATTTTATGAGTTGATAAATTTGTTATTAAGCAAATATTTGAGGGTATTTAAGGTATTGAGACCCCTAAAACATTTGTGTTGCTTTTGAGTGATGAGATTGAAACTAGCGTTTTCATAAAAAGCTAGTTGGAGGCATGGTTCTAAAACATGATTTCTTGGCATTTTGAAAATCGTATTTTGCTGAAAACATGAGGCCAAATGCATTTTGTTTTGCGTTTTCTTCCAAAAACGCGTTTTTGTTCCACACAAACGCATATCCAAACAGACTCTAAAATATTCAAGAAAACATGTGTGCCTAATTGGAAAAAGTTTGAATTTCCCAGGACAAAAAGCCCATATCTAGGCTATGAATGTTTGTGAGGACTGTGGATTATAAAAAACACAACAAGCCTTCCCAAAGCCCAGTCACCCAGAAATTCAAGAATTTGGTCCTTCTGATGAAAAAAAAAAAGGTCTTGGATCATCCTTTTTAAAAAAAAAAATTAAACCAAGAATCTTTTGCAGACTAACCCGCAAGGAAACGGGTATCAAAAGATACATCAACCTCAATATTTATAGATACATTAGGTGCGCTGTCACTAGCGCATTCAAAAGCTAATACATCCAACAAAGAAAAGGGAGGAGTAACATAATAAACAAAATCCTCTTGTTAAGAACTTCCTATTTTAGTAAGCAAGTTAGCAGCATGGTTGGCCTCCCTAAAGCAATGGCTGAGCTGGACCTATTGGAAAGCTTGGAGAATGCCCCTGCATTTAACCACCAATGGCCGGGTTAGTCTATTAGTGGAAGATGAGGAGGAAAAGAGCTTGACAACATTAGAGGAATCCACATTAACTATGAGATAATATATATTAAGTTGTCTTGCCATGCGAAGCCCTTCCTTCAAAGCCCAAAGTTTTGCCATTAGGACCGTGGCAGTGTCTAATGGTTTAGAGAAACCTTGGACCTAAGTCCCACTCAAATCACAAAGAATACCACCAGCACCAGCGTGGCCATTGATGATGGAAGCATCAGTATTCAGCTTATACCAGCCTGGTGGGGGTTTATCCCATTTGGCATTGAGCCGAGGCCTTGCATTGGGGACTTTGGACGAAGCTGTGAGAAAATGATACTCTAAAGCTTTTGCAACACACTCTTTTAGGAGTTGTTGGTTCGGAGGTTTAGCTTGGTAAGTAGCACAATTTCTGTTAGTCCATAGAGACCAAAGACCAAAAAGAAAGAGAGTGGACCATGGTATGCCGTGGTGCTAAGAGGGCAGAATAGAGGAGCAATTGTCATGCAACCAATCTAATAGAGGGAGGACAAATGAGTTGTATAGACCTGTGGGTGGGCCAAGACGGTTCCAAAAACTGACAGAGTAGGGGCATTCTCTGAGCATGTGGCTAATGGACTTGGTTTAGGATTTACAGATGGAGCATCGCTGATCTAGGCTTAAACCCCTTGAACCCAAAAGTTCTTTCACAGGTATGCTATTCTAAGTGCAAAACAAAATAAAGAGAACGAGCTTTGGAGGAACTTTAATCTTCCATATCCAAGTGAGAGAAGGAGTGCTCGGGTTCAAGGTATTTAAACCCTTTGCTGCATTATAGGTAGTCCGAAGAGAGAAGTCACCATCATCAATGAAGGCCCAAGCAATCAGGTCATCCCCTTGAGAGGCTAAATTTGTGGGGATAGCTTGAATGACTTTCAAAATATTATTAGGGAGATCAAAAGAGAGCTGGAGATTCCAATTGCCATATGTGTCAATGGCTTGGTTGACAAGCTGATATTCCTCACCAAAATTGAGAGGACCAATTAATTAGGCTCTTAGAGGACCGAGAGAGGTCCAGTTATCAAACCAGAAGGAAGTAAAGGCACCAGTGGCAATTACCTTCTTTATGCCACTGTCCAGAAGGGGTTTGGCTGCTTTACAAGTTGCCCACGTGCAAGAGAAAGAGCCTTTAGAGGTCTATGGGTTCCTGTTAGTATTGTTGGAGAGGTATTTAGCTTTTAAAACTTGAGCCCAAGGGGAGTGGTCCTCAAACAGTAATTTCCAATTTAGTTTAGCAATAAGAGCGAGATTCTACAGTTTTGTTTCAAGAGTACCCAACCCACCATGATCTTTAGGCCGAGTGATAATGTCCAAATTCATAAGGTGCATCTTCCTTTTTTTCAGGAGTTGAGCCCCAAAGGAAATTCCTATTTGCACGGTCAATTTCTTTGTAAACTTTACTTGGCAGCAAGGCACCTTGCATGACATAATCAGAAATTGCACCTGATGATGACTTAATAAGGGTCCTCCTACCAACAAGGGATAGTAGCCTAGCTTGCCATCCTGTTAGTTTTTCTTGCACCTTCTGGATAATGAAATTAAAGTCCCTAGTAGCACGATCTGCAAATTTTAGTGGGAACCAGCATGCTCTTAGAGCCACAAATTGCTCTTCTAGTTTCTTCAGGAGTGTTTTTTGAGAAAAGGACTCTAGATTTTTCCTTGCTAACTTTCTACCCAGAAAGCTAGCAAAAAAGTATTTAGCACTTCATCAATTGTCTCACTGTTCTTTAGACTAGCTTGGCCGAAAAGCATCAAGTCATTGGCAAAAAATAAATGGGAGAAGGTTGGTTCGGACCTAGAAACTTTGATAGGCTTCCAAGAATTATTTGCAGTTTTATCATGAATAAGAAGCCCAAGATATTCAAGACACATAATAAAAATGTATGGCGATAATGGGTCTCCTTGCCGTATACCACAGGATGGACTGAAAGTAAGGAGCTTACCACCATTAAAGAGCACAGAAACTGAGGTTAATGAAATACAATCCATGATGATGGCAATGAAGTTAGAAGGAAAATTAAAATGGACAAGGACTTCCCCGATAAAACTCCATTCAAGGCGATCAAAAGCTTTTTAAGGTCGATCTTTAACGCCATAGTTCCAACCCTCCTTTTTTTCTTTTCCATAGAGTGAAGAATCTCTTGGACTATAATCATGTTATGAAGCCCTTTTCTCCCAGGGATGAAGGCAGCTTGAAGTGGGGAGACTAAGTGCTGCATATGGGGCCTTAATCTGTTGACAATGATCTTTGATACCATTTTATAAATAGTTGTGCAGAGACTAATTGGCTTGAAATGGCCAAGGACTTCTGGACCATTTCTCTTTGGAATAAGAGTCACTAAGGTATGGTTCAGATATAAGGGAATTCGCTTAGATGCAAAGATAGTCAGGATTTCATCAATGACTAATGATCCGAGAATGTGCCAAAAATGCTGGAAGAAGCCAGCATGAAGACCGTCCACTCCTGGTGCTTCAAAAGGTTTCAAAGAGGAGAGGGCCTTAAGAATTTCTATATTCGAGGGCATGGTAGAAAGCTTGCGGGAGTCCTCTGTAGAAAGTGCAATAGCCCACTCTATTTCAAAATCTGCAGTGGAGTTGAAGGTCAGGTGTTGGGTTTGATAGAGCTCTTTGAATCCACTAAAAACAATGTCTGTCACTTGATCTTCGTCTTCAATCCATTCCCCAGGTTGATTCATGATCGTCCGAATTTGGTTGTGCTTTCTCTTGATAATTGTTTTTGTGTGGTAGAATGCAGTATTTCGATTACCAAAAAGTTGCCAATCCACCCGAGATTTTAAAGCCCAAATATCCTCTTCTTGATTTAGTAAAGAGGCATATTCCAGGGAGAGTTCTTGTTCTAGAGAAATAAGGAAGGCTGAAGGTTGAGCAGCTAAAGCTTTCTGAAGACCCCTAATTCTGGGAAGGAGCTGCCTTTTCATTGCAAAGATGTTCCCAAAAATCTCCTTGTTCCAGGAGGTGGCTAGATTTTTGAAAGTGGAGATAGCCAGACCCAGACTTGGCATAAGCTCCCAAGCCTTTTCCACAACTTGTTGAAACCCTAGATGGTTAAGCCACATTTTTTCAAAACGAATAGATCGTTCCAGTCTCCTCTAACCATTCTCGAATAATCTTAGGAGAAGGGAGCAGTGATCCGAGCTCACCCTAGGAAAATAGGTGACATTGGCATCAGGAAATAGTAAGGTCCAGACAAGATTAGCCCAACATCTATCAATTCTTCGCTGGATTAAAGCATTAATATCTCTACAATTGGTCCACGTGAAAGGGGCATCAGAGAACCCCAAATCAATCATGTTACAAAAGTTCATGCAGTTCCTATAGGTTGTAGTGCGTCAAAGGCTAACTAGTTTACCCCCTAACTTTTCAGTGCCATCAATGAAATCATTATAATCACCCACAATGGTCCAAGGAAGGTCTTGAAGAAGAGAGACTGAACACAAATTATCCCATAGAATTTGACGTTCCTCAAATCTAGGACTTCCATAAATAAAAGATAGAAGCCAAGGAGAGGGAGAGGAGAGTACCTTCACTATAGCAAGTATCTCTTGTTCCATGGCAGTGAGCATGTCCATGTCCACCATATCCCCACGCCATAACAGCCAAATTCCTCCAGCATAGTCAACGGGATCAATAGTGTGGATTCTGTCATAAGGCAGGGTACGTAGGATTTCACCGGCTTTAGAGCTACTTATGCGAGTCTCCATGACAACCACAATGCCAGGAGAATGAAAATTTGTCAGATCATGAATAGTACTACAAAAAGAAGGCTTCATAGCCCCTCTACAATTCCAGACTAATATATTCATTTTTGGGGATAGAAAAGGAGAGTAGGACTCACATTCCTGGGCAAACGCCCTTGTGATTGTCATCCATTTCCATCCCACCTACCTCAATTCCTCCTTGGGCATCACAGGGTTTTGTGCCAGTGTAATGGCATGCTCTAGTAATTGCAACTACGACTGTCTCGTGACCATCCCTAAGGTGAAGCTCCGCATGAATGAAAGAGTCTGGATGAGCTTGAGTTGTGGAAGAGTCCCTTGAATCAAGACCCCTGTTGTCTCACTTCTGAGAAACCTTCTCAGAAAAATTTCTAGTAGGTCCAGTGATATTTTTGAAAGGTTGGACTGCAAGCAATCCCTTGAGGTGCTCGATGTCCTTTGACCTGGCGGAAGCAGAGGTGGTTGGTCTAGGCTGAATCTCCACCATGGATTCTGAGTGTTGTGCCATGCTGGGTGTGTGAGAGGAAGACACCCACCCCTCTTGCTTTGCTCTGTTAGAGGGAAGATGAAACTCCAAGAGTTCAGCAGGTCTTTGTCCATCCACCCATAGATCATGAGCGGATCCCATCGTATGTTGTTGATCATGGAGCTGCTAAGCTCCACTGCATGATTATTGATCCAAATTGCCCACGACATTGTTGGGTTTAGGCAAAGCAATGAAGAAAGGAGCGTCTGTGGAGCTTGATGGTGCTCTGGCACTAAATTGGAAGGTTGTAGAGCTTGAAGTATTTGTGGCTTTATCTGAGGCTTTAAAAGAAGCAATGGACTTTGTGGACTTTGAAAGGTGTTCGTTTATTTGACTTCCTTTTTGGTTCAGACTCTTTACGTTTTGAGATGTGGGCTTTGGAGTGTTATGGGCTTTGGGTTTGGTGGGCCTCGAGCTTTGGCGATGGTTAGAGGAAGCAACCAGCTTTCGTTTACCTTTCCCAACTGATGAGTCAGCATCCATGTACATGACTTCATCTGATGTGACCCAAGGGAGAGGCTTCCCATGCTTAGAAGCAGTGTAAATGGTGCTTGCAGTTGGGTGATGGAATGGATTGGCTGGTTGAGGGGACTTCCTGACATTGTGCTTTCTTCGAAAGACTAGCGGCCAAGGACCAAAGGTGTCCAACTCAGCTAGTAGGGAGGTGGTTGAATGTGAAGAGGTAGTTATTGCATCAATGGTCACTGTGGAATGATCCACTTGATCTTTACTAGCATCAGTAGGGGTGGAGGTAGTGGGCTGCTGTGACTATCTATGCGGAGCACTGGAACAATGGAGGAACCGATTTTCTTTAGGACTGCAGTGTCATAATATTCAATGGGAAGCCCAGGAAATCTTACCCACACTGTGACCTGTGAGAGGTTGGCATTAGACATTGAAAATTCTGGTTGCCATGGTTTGATGGCCAAAAAGTGTTGTCCAATGAACCATGGGCCATCACTTAGAACACGGTCCAAATCTTCCATAGCTTCAAATCTTGCTAGGAAATAATCGTAGCCCAAGTCCACAAGGTCCAGTTTACCTGAAGGGGTCCATAGTTCCTTTACATGCTGTGCCAAGAATTGGTAGCCAATAGTGCAACCAAATGTTTTTAAAATGAGTGCATGAGACCATTGAGACTTGATGCACACCTTCTCTTCTTTAGTTAGAAAGACTGATGCAAAGCTTTCACAAAGATTATTTTCCTCCGTGTCAGACTCCACGTCCTTTTGCATTTGATCCAAGAGGCTAAACGCACTTTCGTACACTTCTAGCAGCTGTCCAAGTAGCTTGTTCTTGTAGCTAGATTCATTGGGGTGGAACGAGAATCCACCCGTGTGTCCATCTTTTATCTTTTTAGTGCTTCTTTGTAGAGTGTCTTCTTCTTCGCTTGAGAGTGTGGCTATCTGACTTTTTGGCTATTTAAAGTTGTTAATTAGGTTCTTAGATCATCCGTTCACCCACAAAAGTTGATCACTGTGGCATTTTTATTTTATTTTATTAAAATAAAATATTGAAATCCAATATTTTTGACATGGCAAAGCAACATGTAAATAGTATTAGGGGTGTCAATGTTCGACCCAACCCATGAACATGACACGAACTCGACACGGGTTTTTCAATTTAGGGTTGAGCCTTAATGGGTTTGGGTCATAAATGGGTTGACTCGAAAGCGACACGATAAGAAATGTGTCATAAGCGGTTCAGCTCATGTAACCCGCAATAGACATGTTTGACACGCCAATTTATTTGTGTCAACTCAAAATAACTCACTTAACACAACTCATTTAACTTGTATAACAAATAAATATTTATTTTATTTTAGATTTGTCAAATACCTTTTATATCCAACATATATTTTAAATTTAAAAAGAATAGTGTGTAATTACAAAAATTTACAAGGGATATAATTTGAAATTGAAACTTTACAAATCCTAGAACTACTAACACTTTTTCTTTTTCTTTTTTGGCATAGAACTTGCACAAATGAAATTGGATGAGCTTGTGGAAGATATTATGAATTTGGACATCAACAAAGAATCTATGGATGATAATCATGATTATAGTCATGATTAGTCTACTGTTTGCTCAAATTCTTTCAATATTGATACTTAGCATTTGGCGAGTTCCAAGGATATTATATTTTTGTTGAACTATGTTATTTTATTTTTGTTAAACTTTGTTATTTTGAATTTAGATTGAAATGTATGCACTTCTTTTAGAGTGTAAAGAACTTATTTCTAGATGAATGTTATATTTTCGTTGAACTATATTATTTTGAATGTAGGTTGAAGACTTGAAGTGTATGCACTGCTTTTTGGGATATAAAAAAATTTATTTCTAGGTGGATGTTATATTTAATATTGTGCAGATTGAAGTGGGTTGTGTTACATTTGTGTCAACCCAACACGACTCGTTTATTAAACGTGTTAAATGGGTTGGGTCAGATCAACCCGCCTTATTAACAGGTCGGGTTAGGATTGAAGGATCATGACATAATTATTAAATGGGTCGGGTTAGGGTTGAGCCATTTAGTCGAACACCCCTACCTCGACACGACACGCCAACCCGAATTGACACCCCTAAATAGTATCCATATGAAAACCAATAATTTTTTCCACAAAAAAGATAAAAAAGAAATCCATTGCTTTTTTTTTTCTTTTCAAATCCATTCCTTATTCCATTTTTGGATTGGATGAACAAGATTAAAAGAACCCAGCCAATTGGTTTAAACCAAAGACCGATCACATTATTTTATTGATTTAAATTAGCAAATTGTATTTAAACTATTTAGCACCTCATGATGTTTCAACAAAGACAACCAATGTTCAAATCCTCCACCCCTAATTCTTGAATTATTAAAAAAGCAATTCAAATTCTCCACCCCCAATTCTTGAATTATTTATATATAAAAAATAGGCAGCCTACTAGCATCAACTTTTGAAGGTTTTTTATGCTTTTCTCAAGAAATGATTTTTGTTTGCTACATGCAAACCCTTTTCAAAAGAGAAATGATATGTCCACAGCATTTTTACAATAAATCTTAAGTGGCAGGTTGTTAGTAGTTGTTATTAGCGCAAAAAAGTAATCTTAGGGTGTATTTGTTTGGAGGCTAAATAGGATGGGTAGAAAACTTTGGAAAAAAAATGGGAAAAAAAACATTTTTAAAGTGTGTTTGATTGGGTATTGGGTAGAAAGGAAGGAAAATAAATGGTGGGGCTCAAGTAATTTCTTCCTTAACCCACCAAAAAATTCTCTACAAAATGGAAAGAAAACTGAGAGAAAGAAGCTGATGAAATGAGCTTTCAAAAATATCCCTCATGTGACCCTCAATGTGTTGGCCTTTTTTTTTTTTTTGGAACGTGCTTGGCTTTCTCTTCTTCTTCTTCTTCTTTTCTTTGATTTTTTTCTTTCTCTGTTTACTAACGCCCTTGGCTTCTTTTTTTGTTTTTTTGTGCTCATATGTTTATTTTCTCATAAATTTTGGTTGGTTTTTGTTTTTGTTCCTTTTTTTTTTTTAGAAAACAGTTTTAAGTTAATTTTTAATGTTATTTTTTTTTTTTTTACTTTAATGAATTGTCCATCTATACACAATTTTTTTAAAAGTATAATGTGTTACTTTTTGTTTTATTTAATAAGGATATAATAGTAAATTTATACAAACTTTATTTTCAATCAAATAAAAAAGTTTTCCATCTCTTTACTTTCCACCCTCCCAACTAAACACAAAATGAGAGAAACTAAAATCTTTTCTATCCTCCCATTTTTCCATCATCTCTCAATTTTTATCCTCCCACTTTTCTATTCTCTCTCAATTTTTATCCTCTCACTTTTTCATCCTTCCAACCAAACGGACCCTTAGTGTTAGATTCAAATTTGAACCAATAATAACCAACTATTTATGATTTGTTGTAAAAATGTTGTAGATGTAGCACCTTTCTTTAAAGGTTGTTAGTAATTTACTCGACTGTTATTAGATGATGCTCCAAACCTATGAATGGGATCCTTTTTTTTTTCCCATCAAGAACATTATATAAAACTCTTGGACTCTCAAATTTGGAGCATGTTATTTTCAATTCATAGGGTTCAACAAGCAATTGATATTTCACAGTCAAAAGTGTAGTACTATTTTTAGTATTGATTCTTATATATCGTATTAACAAATGGAAGATGGTTGCGAGAAAAAATCTCTGTTTGGTAAGACTTCTTCCTATACCAAAGAATTTCATTACCCAGAAATGATACATTGTAAGACTCTTTTGCCTCTTCCAATATCAATAGGCCATGTTTTGCTCTTGTATCTTCCAAAAGGAAAAAAGATCTCTAAGAGCCTTTTCTTGGATCCAAAAGAGAGTACTTGGGCTCTATTTGACGGGACTTCTTCCTATACCAATAAACATTGTTTAAAGATTATGTTATAACTTTTAAATCTTGCAGATATCATAAAATGTTCTCCCAGATGGTAGCAGGCACACTAAAAATTTTCAGACGAGTTAAATGTGCACTCCACCTTGAATCTTAGATGTTATGTACTCTTTTGACAAAAAGGATAGTGAATGCACAGACAATGCTTCAATCTCAAATTTCACCCCTTTTTGCAGCATCAACTCTAGTTCCAACCTTTCATGATAAAGTAGAACTTCAGAATCTGTGTAGTCCAGGCAAACAACGATAACAGAAGAATGACAGGTTATTTTACAGAATTTTACCTCCATCTTGGGACTTCTCTTTGCAGGTAGCATCTATTTAGCATAGCTTCAGCTTTATTCTTGTCTGGCAGGAAT
Organism: Quercus variabilis; assembly: GCA_030445155.1. Classification (NCBI taxonomy): domain Eukaryota; kingdom Viridiplantae; phylum Streptophyta; class Magnoliopsida; order Fagales; family Fagaceae; genus Quercus; species Quercus variabilis. The sequence continues at coordinate 5,556,566 of CP129452.1, read as the reverse complement.
TCACTTTCAGAACACAAATCTACAAAGAAAACAATCCAAGAAATTAAACAAAAAGACAAAAACCAAATATAAAGATTATTAATTATTAAAATAAAACAACAATTAGACGAGAAAGAGGTTTTTGTTTCTAATATCTAACCACTTCTGTGGAGGAGTATTCCATTGTCACCAACTTTGTTGGAGTTTTTTCAACTTTTTTCCAATGGGTTTTTTTGGAATGAAGGAGAACGAGAGTGGTTTTTTAGCTATGACTAAGCTTCAAAAATTGTGTGCCTTGACCTTAAAAAAAGGGTTACTATGAAAATATATTCCTTAAATATACAATAAATACCATATTGAGTTGTCATGCGTTGAGATTGTCCTAAAATCTCTCCCTCCATAAATTAAAAGTTATGATTATATTCATCTTTCTATAAATTCACCTAAGCAGAATTTTTAAAATCCCATAACGAGCTCGAGATCTTATATAAGGTAAGGATCATGGAGAATTTGAATTGAGGCATTTCCATCCAACCAAAAGAATCTTCTTTTCTTTCTTTTCACCAAAATTATTAATTACCGTTTAATATCTATTTGCCAAATCAGTTTTGATTTTTTTTTTTTCCCCATAAAGATAATTATAATATGCTACTAACACCACAGCTCGAACCTTTTTTCTTACTAAACTCCCGAGCACTTAGTACATGGGAAGATGCCAATTTTGCTACAAGGCCATTGATTGGCTATGATACTTGGACCATTAATCCAAAATGGTTGGAAATTGGCAAAGATTGGGTCCAATTCTTGTGTATTGAACCAAATAATGACATGTGATGAGTTTAATGTACAAGAGGATTGGATACAAGCCATGTTTGTGAAAAAATTTGCACTCTCTAAGTAGGTCCGTGCAATAAACCTTCTAACTTGCTCAACCCAAACCAACCCAACTCAATCCATGTAGGTCTATTAAGTGAGACAGGTCGGGTTGGGTGGGTTTGATAAATAATTTAGCAGGTTGGGTTGAATAATGGGTTGAGATATTTCTAACCCGGCACAACCCCACCTGCCCACCTATATATATAAAACTTTGTTATGTTGCAAAATTCAACTTCACATACACATCCACTTCATTTCTCTCATCTCTATCTCTTTCTTTTTATTTTTTCATTTTCACATTTATCTTCCTTAATAAACTCTATCAGCTCTCTCTAAGATTTTATTATTATTCTTAATCTATGTACATGTCCAATTTAAGATTCTTAGATGTTTTTATTTTTAGTGTGATAAAATTTCAATCATTTTTATAAAAAATAATGTAGTATTTGTGATTATTTTAATAAAATTTGAAAAAATTTCATTCCTTTTTTTATTTGAGGGTGGAAACTATTATTCAATTTAATTGAAATAATTTCATTTATAAAATTGTATTTGTCAACCCACCTAATTCGCTCAACCAGCCGAGTTAAAACTATTAAAGATGTTTAATCGATCTGTCGTATTTATAGATTGGTATCGGTAGCGGATTGCAATTTTTCCAACCTTCCATTAGAGGGTTGGTTAAAAATATTGCCCTCCACCCACTCAATTTATCCTGTGCACACCCCTCTCACCCAAAACAACCCCACCCCCATCATAGGTGTTTTTTTCTAACTACATTTTATATATTTTTTTATATATATCTTTATTTTGTGTCAAGCCTCATCCTATGTTATCAATGTTTTTAAAAATTCAAAAGCTATAAAAAAGAAATAAAGAAAAAAAATTAATAAGCAAATGCTTTAATCGAATAGAAAAAATATTTAAAAAGTATTGTTATCTTTAAAAAGTGCAAAGACCACATATAGTTTAGGTAATAATTTATTATTTTTCATGAAAATGAGTGTTTTGTAATAAAATTTGTTAATAATATAGCATTAATAATTTGATATTGGTTTGAAGCTAATCTCAAGGGTTTTAGATGCATAAATGTTTCTATATCTATATGGTTGTAAATTGTTATAATTTAACCATTTTTTGAGATTAACAAAAGCAGTCATAAGTTATAATTAATATTTATCAAATTACTTAAAACCATTACATGAGAATTATAGGGGAATTTTTACTATGAAAAAAATATAACATGGTTTATTCATATACAAAAAGTCCTAACAAATACCCTCAATATAATTTATATACTATCTTTTTATAGGTTATTTAACATTAAAAATATTAATATAAGTGGCATTTTATTGTCTGGAATCATTATTATTATTATTATTATTATTATTATTATTAATATATAGGTTGTTGTTGTTGTTGTTGTTGTTGTTGTTGTGTTTGCATTTTGTGTATATATAAGGAGATTGTAATACCCCATATTACAAGAATTAAATTGGATAAATGTGTAGGATTAGATAAATGTAAACTATGTGGATATGTGACGAGTCCTAGATCAAGTGTTTACAGTTTACCAAGTCAAATTGAGATATATAACTAATTACTAGTAGCTCTAACTATATCTAGATTAGTTCTTTAAAGATTTAAGCACAGATAGCTAGCACTTTTCAACAAAAAATTTAATCTATTACATAATTGATGTTGATTTAATTAATTAATTACATTCATTATCATGTAAACTTGTAAATAATTTGTAAGAAAATTAACAATGTAACATATTAACTTTGGGAATTTGAGCCTGAAGAATATTGCTTACGAGTATGCTAGGGCCTAGGAGAGGTGCGCATTTAGCCCTTATTGCAAGAAGAGAGGACCGTCTTTAGGCAGTGGCAGATAAAGCCCAAAAGTTGTTTTGGTATGGGCAGATGTTTCTAAAGCTGAAGAATGTAAGCAATTTGTTGACGACGAGACAGTGAACCATTTTGGACGTTGTAAGTGTGTGTGTGTGTGTTTTAACTAAAATGACATTTTTTTTTCTCGTAAAAGGAAGGTAAAGGATAAATTTAAGACTTATTTAGTACGGGCATACATACCTTTTTTTTTTTTTTTTTTTTTTTTTTGAGGAACCCCCCAACTCAGGGAGAGCAAACTTCAATAAACTAAGACAAATCTCTTACAACAAAACAGGAAATATTTGGAGGAACTTCCTCCATCCAAACCCTTAAAGGAAAAGAAAAGCTAGCATCCCTAGCTAGAGCATGGGCAACATTGTTGCCTTGCCGCCTTCCATGGATGATATTAGAGGACTGAAAGTGCCCCCTTATAGACATAATGTCTTTTACTAAATGGCCAACCATTGCATTAGAAACCAAACCTGACTATAAGCTCTTCACCACTAGTACAGAGTCGCCTTCAAAACACACACCGGCATGCATGATTGCATTCTGTCCCACTTTTGTAACTAGCTTGTGACACTAGTTGTAAATCGAATTAAAAAACAAATGTTTATTATAAAATGTCACTGAGGGTATGGTAACACTAAAATAAGGTTTATTATTGCATTTCTAGGCCCGGTGTTGATGTGTTTGTTTGTATGAAATAGGCATTGGGCTTTAAATTAAATCCCACTAGCTATTCACATCTAAAGACACAAGTACCTAGCAAAATTGAAAACCTTAGACTTAAGAGTTATTTTTTTTTTCCTTGCAAACGATAGATTAGCATCACAATATTGCAAACGATAGGTAGGAAAGACTCTTGTGATTGCTTCAACTGCAAAATGGTTAAGTGCTGCAAGATTGTGCTTCTACAATGTAAGAAAACTCCGTATATGTGTTACTACCACATTTTCTTTCCCACCAATTGCTTGTAAATTTGCGATGGTTTCAGGCAAGCAAGGCAGCCCAAATTTCCTTTTTTGAGACATTGAGGACTGAAGTTGGACTCGATGTTGGAATTACAATTGTGACTCTTGGAGCGATTGAGTCAGAAATGACACAAGGCGATTTTTCAGCAAGGTATGCTTTAATTTTGAGGTAGTAAATTGTTAATTAATTTATCTTTTACCCTACCAGTTTCTGTTACATTTATATTAGAGGCATTGAGGTGTTTAATCCATGGTAATTAAGTGGGTTTACAATCTTTTTTAAAAACTGTTCTTTCCTCTAAGTATCAGAGTATTTAATAATTTTCTAGAGATTTGACGTTTAATCCATGCCTACATCAAAAATCGATTGGTATTTTGGTTTAATGATAAAGAATTATTATTAGATGTGAATATTATAGATGAATCTCTCTTTATAAAAATAAATAAATACATTAAAAAAAAAAACAAAAAACAAAAAACAATTTGAACCTCTCGACTCCAGCCCCTTTCATCGCCAGACCCACTGTCTCTGTCCGAGTCACCGGTAACCCACCGACCCAGCTTTCATCGCCTCAACCTCAAGCCCTCAAAGGTATCTCATCTCAGTTCTCTTTCTATTTTTCCGTGGAACTAAACTATAAATACTGAATAGCAGAGATGTGTGTGTGATATACTGACATCCCTTTATCTTTTGCGATGAATTCTTGACTACACTTATACATCTTGCGACACAACATACTAGTTTGTCTATCCTTTAATTGTGGTTGTATGATAATACTTTGTCTTGCTGTTTGATTGCAGATTTGTATTAGTGAAACTGATAGATGTCCGCAAGGAAGTGCAATATCCAATCTATGTATGTATAATTTTATGATTTTTAAATTCAATGTAAGAAACAGTCACGTCCAAGTGATTCTAAATTTCAAAAAATCATAATGATTTATCTCTGTAATCCTTAAGAATATTTATATATTTAGCAACACGTAAAACCCAAAAAACTGGGGCCTTGTACCTCCATGAGGAAGGTTATCGATTTGATTTCCAGAACATCGTATATGCTTGCTTCTATGATAGATATAGGTAGATATGTCTGGTTATAATCTCATTGAGAAGAATGTTGTTTTACAATTGTTTCTATTGAATCTCTTGGGTTGTTAAGATTTTTACTAATAATAGAAAAATTGGGTGTTACAAAACAAACTAGTTGAAATTCATAAATAACCTTTACTGCAAAAATGCTGGAACAGTAAATAAAATATTTGATTACGGGGAATATGCTGCAACTCTATTTCAAAAACTGCATTAGGAAGAAATTAATAAAACAATATATTCAAATTTGTCCACGCATCGCAGAGGTTAACGACTAGTATAGCATGCTTCAACATCAATAGGAAACTGATATCAGATCAAGAGGATAATCAGATTTTAACAATTAACAAATATCAAACCTTTTTGTTTCATAGGTAATAAGAGAATATTATTGATAAAGGAAAAAGAAAATGATGATTCTTGTATAAACTTGATTCTTGAAATATAAAAAGCTTTTTGAAAATGATGATTATGTCTTGCTTCCAGTTCCACATGCTTAAACCATTTCTTTAGATTTAACCTCTTGCACAAGAATATCCACACTAACCACACCATATGCAATTTAGTTGTTAGATAAGGCCTGAAGCAAGATAAAGCAACAATTGTCTTCTTATCATCTCTAGGATTATTTTTGTAGCCAGTTTTTCACATCCATTTTTGAGAGGTAGTATCCAATAATTGTACGTGTCTGAAGACTGAACTGTGAAGAATTTTAGATTTCAAAAAATGTTGGCTTGATGAGGAAAGTTGTAGGATATCAATGATTGCCTGTCTAAGTACTCAAATATGACATTGCCTCTGTTTTCCCCCATAGCTTTCTCTGTCCCTCTATTATGTACTGCAACCTACTTAATTTTTATTCTCATTGCAAATTTGTCTGTCTCAAATACTTGAACCCCTTGGAGCTATTGTTGAAAGGGTGAGACCTGTCTCAATTACAGACACAGACCACTTTGCCAATATTGCACAGAGAAGGGCACTGGAAGAAAATGAGGCAGCATCAAAGCATAGAGAAGCTGACTAAGTTAATGGAAAACCCCTGGAGCAAACCATTGATTACACATTAATTTAAAAATTCATATTAGATTAGTCAATGAATCCCTTAGCATATGACCGTATGTGTTCAACAGGAAAAAATCCAAACATTAAGTGCTTCTTGATAGATCCTCCCGGTTCTAGTTTAATCAAAAAGGTTACAAGGTGGGGGTGATGCACACTATAGACGATGCTGAAGGACGAAGATTGAAGAATCCATTTGACACAATAACAGAAGGACTTGGAAAATATAGGTTAGCACAGAATTTCATGATGGCAAAACTTGATGGGACTTTCAGGGGCACAGATTTGAAAGGTGTTGAAATGTGTTGGTTAGAGCACGCCTTTGCTTTTTTAAAGTGATATATTTTTCTTATAGGATGAGAATGAAACCTATGGGAAAAAGATTCTGCCAATTCTACCAGTTTGTTGTTTTGTTAATTCTACTACGGATTTTTTTCCCTTTTTGGTCCACCATTAATATTTGTCAGATGATGAAACATAAAAAATTAAAATCCATTCTTTCACCCATTTTTCTTTGTTGGAACAGAAATACTTTCTGTGTGTTTCAATGCTATGCTTCTTGAACTTTTATCAGGTTTCTTTTGAAGAATGATGGGCTCTTTCTTGGAAGTTCATTGGCCATGAATTGTGTCAGAGCCATCAAACGTTTGATGACACAATCCATAGGCCCAGGTCACACTACTGTGAGTTGTGACTATTATTTGCGATGGTGGGATGAGTCATTTGAGTAAGTTTTACAGTGCTTTATATCTGTCTCAGCATGGATTGACACCCAAGGCTACTGGATTAGAGCCTCTTGGACATCAGATGAGTTAATGTGATCCAGAGCTTTGACTTAGATGTTTATTGTTACTTCCCTCCAAAGTTTGAGCAGGCCTAAGCAACTATATCTCTCCAAGAAAATAATGTATTTAATTCTAATTCAAATTGGTGTTTATTCATCTGAATTCTTGCAGTTAAAAAGACACTGGAGCAGCAACACTAGAGCAGGATAAGACACATCTATGTTAGGATGTTGTCAATTTTCTGTTTCATTCTATTCAGGACATCAATATGTATTTTCTTTAAGAGGTGTACAATATATATTTCATTTAGAGCTGTGTACAAGGATGATTGAAATCATTTTTTCAAGAGAAGTTGAATGAATTAATGCCAATGTACCAGTTATTATTGTCTATGGTAATGTCATGAGGAAATAAGTTTGCCAGACAAATTTGGGTGGTTAGTTCATTTAACTGTGAATAAGACTCTTAGAGCATCATTGTAGAAGGATATTAACAATGAATACTACTTACCTTCCTTGGCTTTGCCTTCTAATCTCTAATCTCTTCCTTTTAATCTCTAAAATTTTGAGTCATTGTGAACTAGGAAGACTTGAAATCAACCTGTTGGCATGCCTGAAACATTTGGATATGCGATAATGTGAATATGTTTATTATTAACTGGTCCCACTCTCCTATTATTCATCAAATGCAAATCATCTTTAATGGAGAAGACAAAGGACACAATGCTTTGCATGGCTAAATGAACATACCAACCAAAATTTCCGTTGTTATTAAGCAACTGGCGAAAGCAAGTTGAATTTTTCAACATTGAGAATATTGTTATAATCACACACATATAATAATTCAAAAATAAAACTCGTTTCTGTGGCTCTTAATGTCCACCCTTGATTCTCCATCATCCAGTGGCCTAGTGTCCACAACAACTAAACTCTGTGTGTGTGTATTCATGCTATTGTTTGTGACTGTCCTCTGTGATAGTGGGATGAGACATCTGTGCATGTATTGCAATGCCAAATATCTATCTCAACTAGCATAGATTGATACCCAAGGTTGGATTAGAGTTTTTGGGCATCAAATGAGTTAGTGTGATCTAGAGTCTTGACTTGGCTATTTCTCGCTACTTCTATCCAATGTTCAAGCAGCCCTATGCAGCTATATTTCTCCAGCAAAGTTCCCTTAGAAGGTGTCTTCTAAATTTAAGAGGATAGCAATGAACTAGAGCAGAAACACTAGAGAAGGACTAAGCACATCTCTGTTTGTTAGGATAATGACATTTTGGTTTCATATTTTTCAGGACAACAATATTTATCTCATTCAAAAGGGAAGGTGTTGACTACAATTATTTTAGTTAGACGATCAATTGTGGGGCAATAAGTTATTTAATGAATTTTTGACCCAAAAATTCACATGAATGATTAAAATTTAAGACTATTTTGTAAAGAAAACAAGGCTTGCATTGAAATTTTACATTGAAATTTTGTTTTTGGAAACTTTGATTTCATAGTAAAATTTGAATTTTCAATGCTTAAATAAGAGGCTATTCTAGTTGGAAAGGTACTTTGATGAACCAAATTAGAAATAATCAACCATGGAACAAGTCTCTCAATCTGCCCCAAATCTTTGGTAACATCTATCATTGTTAGCATTTTCTCTATATCTTCCTCAGTACATGTCAAGGCAAGGAACAATACAACTTGATTTGGACTTGGCAATGGCGTTTTAGTTGAGATCCTAATGTGGATTAGTATGATTGATTGAGGAGGGTGGTAGTGTTTGAATGCTTCGATGAGTTTGGTTTCAAAAGCTGCATAAAGTTGTGGTCATTTTGGGTTGTGAATTTCAGTACATTGATCAAATTTTTTGCTCTGCTACCATATTTGATGCAGTACAAGATTTGTAAACTTGTCTAGGGATTTATAAAGAAAGACCATAACAAACCTAGGGCTTCACCACTTAAGGTTGCTTGAAATCACCACCAAGTTAGAGAAAAATTTCAATTCAATATTATCTATTGTCAAATTCACCATGCCAAAATGATTTGCCTTTTTTTTTTTTGGAGCCTTTTGAAGTAGGACCTCCAAGGCAAGAATCAAGAAGGAAAGAAACAAAACAGTCAATTACATATAATTCAGAAATAAAATCAGAATTCAAACCAAATCAAATTCAAATAAAGTAAAACCTATTATCAATCCTCCATCATCAAGGGGCCTAGTGTTTGCACCAACAACACTTGCTTTTCTGGCAAACTGTATTGGTCCTATTGTGACTATCCTTTGTGATAGTGGGATAAGGCATCTGGATATGTTTTACAATGCCAAATATCTGTCTTAGCATAGATCGATAACCAAGGCAATTGGATTAGAGTTTTTGCACATTAACCTAGAGTTTTTTCTTTGATGTTTCTCTCCACTACTATGCAAAGTTCAAGCAGCCCTACGCAACTAAATTTCTCCAGCAGAGTTCCATCAGAAGGTGCCTTTTGAATTTAAGAGGATAAAAATGAACTGGAGCAGTAAAGTAGAGAAGGATTAAGCACATCTCTGTACATTAGGATAATGACTTTTTTCTTTCATACTTTGTAGGACAATAATATTTATCTCATTCAAAGGGAAGGTGTTAACTGCAATTATATTAATTAGAAGATCCATTGTGGAGCAATAAGTTATTTAATGAATTTTCGACCCAATTCACATGAATGATTAAAATTTAAGACTATTTTGCAAAAAGAAAAAGGTTTGCCAAACTAAATTGAGAAATCATATATATTCTGGAAAAAGAAAATTTACAAACCAACTAAACAATAAAAGTTTTTTTTTCCCTCAACAAACCACTATACATAGCCAGTTACTAAGACCATGAACTACTTAGTTTGCATTCATTTTATTCAAACAAAAGAACAACTATCAAACTCCTTTGCCAATAACAACCTATCCTCCAGTTCTTATAGCATCAATACATACCTTAAGTGTCTGTCATAATGATAACTTCCCAATGACATGTTAAAACTGCCATACAAGCTCTGTCATCATTCAGTTGCATCACAATGAAACTTCAAGAGGCCTTTCAGAGGCGTCATTCACTGCTTGGATTTCATCACTAGAAGCATTCCTTTTCAATGATGCAGAAGCATGCTCTTCAAAACTCTCATGAAGCTTTAAATTCTGCAAATTTCCCAAAAGAACTTCACCTGTTTGTGCGAACCTGTGTGATTGAGAAATACCATTAGCCAATCTCATAGAGAATTCTCCTTTATTACTTAAGATGCATACCTGTTTATTAGGCCTGTTTCTTAGTAGCAATGGGGATTTCATAAAGTCATTAAATGGCTCTCCATCAAAATAGCTTTTTTAACTTTTCTAAATTCCATCCATAGCTATTTGTTTGAAAATCAAGTGAGTAAATTTTGTTTGTTGTCATGCCTAAAACATTTGGATATGCAATAAAATCTGTTTATCTATAAAATATGATTTGATGAAAGCAAGTGAGCAAATAATTAGTGATGGAACGAACCTCTCAATCCGTCTGAGTTGTTTAGTGACATCAACCATAGTTGGCCTTGTTTGTGGATCTTCCTCTGTACATGTCAAGGCAAGGTCCACCACAGCTTGTAATTGATGCTCTAAAGTAGCACCTCCTTCCCCATCTTCAGCCAAGATTGCAGGATCCACAATCTCGTTTATGCAACTACCTTGAGCACGGTTATGTATGTATGCTACTAAACTAGAATCTTTATCAATTGTCAATCGTGATATTTCACGAGAACACTCTCCAGTTAAAAGTTCTAGAAGAATCCGACCAAAATCATATACATCAGCTTTCTCAGTTACCTTGCCTTTTGTTTTAAACTCGGGGGATCTGAAATTTGAAATAAAAGGAGCGTCCACGTTAGCTTCACCTTCGGGAATTGATACAGAAAAATAAAAGTCGGACAATTTGGGAACATCATGTTCATTTAATAAGATACTGCGCATATCTATATTCATGTGGATGACAGGTCTTGGGAAGGCAGTATGGAGATAAGAAAGAGCATGAGCAATCTGCCTTGCAATCTTTAACCTTCTCTCCCACACCATCGCCTCATGTTGTAGTTCAGTAACACGGGAGACATAAATTCGATCAGAAAGCAAACCATTGGCGGGAAATTCAAACACTGAAGAGGGAGATGGAGTGTGGAGACAACAGCCTATGGGCTTTAATACATTGCTGTGACCACTCATTTGTGCAGAAATCGCTAAATCATTGATGGCTTTATCGGCCCAAACATATTGTAAATGCTTAATGAGAACAATTCGTCCTTCAAGAGAACCCTTGTACCAATAGCCCCAATAACATCGTCGAAGTTCTGAAGAATAGTTGTTGGTTGCTGGGAGGAGCTGTTGAGGGGAGAAGGCACGGATGGGAATAGGCTTGGCACTGCAAGAGGCAATCAGCTTCTCCAGTAACAAGCTTCCATTCTCATAAAACGCTCTCTCTCTTTGCTTTCTTTTCTCTCTTTCCTCTCTTCTTTTAATAAAGAAATGATATGGCATGAACCAACTCCAGCGCATAATAGCTTGAATGTGGAACGTCCTTCCTTGCTCTCTTTTGTTTGTGCTCTACTACTCTGCTAGCGAGGGATGGAGGCTCAGCTAAATGACAATGAGGGCACATTTTTATTGTAAATTCATTTCATTCAGGAGGGAGGTTTCATCGAAAGTAAAGTAAAAGTAAAGTGGAGCTTTCCTCCTCTTTTGCTTTTCTCGCAATTTCAAAAAGGTATGTACAGGTTTTGATTATCACGTTAGCCGATCAAGGCCCATACCGTGCGTTGACTTGGGTGGGCTCCATCGCTTCACATTAGTCGGTGATTTTGTCAGCCACATTCCACGCATCTCTCTCCTTTTTTATTTTTTATTTTATAAAGTGCAAGTGTAGCTGAATTCCTCTATTTGCTGCTTCTTCTTCTTTCTTTTTTCTTTTTTTTTTTTGGAATTTCAAAAGGAAAGTGCAGCTTTTGCTTGTCACATTTGAAAAAATTATTAAATATTTCAAGGGTGATATAAATGTGTACTCGTTTCTTTCACATGAATTGTAAATCTCACTTTAAATTTAATTAGTGAGACTCGTAGTTATGTGAGAAAAGAGAGTACGCATTTATGGTACTCCGAGAGTACCCAACAATTACCCCCCTTTTGGCAGCTTTTATGTTTGGATTTACAATTTTAACTAAATAAATATGAATAAATTTTAGCTACAAAATTAGTTGTAATCTTATACTATAACTTTACCCAATATCTTTTTATTAGATGTGAATTTTGACAGATTCACAACTGGATTACATTTTCTTCTTATATACTCCATGCTTGCAAATTTTCTAGAAAATTAAATATCAATGGCTATGTCATTAGTAAATTGTTTAAATTGCAACTTTTTGTAGTTTAAAATTATACATAAAATATAAGCTTATAGATCATCTAATAATTAATATCATATTGATACAAAATTTGACATATTTATTAAGAACGTAAAAAACATACAATTTAACGGTTAGATTTTCAAAATTTGTAACAATATTTATTTTATTGAGTAAGATTATAGTCTAAAGCTACAATCAGTTTTGTAGCTAAAATTTGTCTAATAAATATATATTAGATATGAACTCGATCTACACTAAGAGCCAACATATTTATTTTCACCAAGTTTTATCTCTTTAAGAGCATCTCTAATCAGCTAGCCAAAGTCATTTTTTGGAATGCACACCAAAAAAATCAGCTCTAATAGTCTCTTTAAAATACAAACTTTTTCAATTTTTTTTTAGAGTTGCTATAGTATCTATCTTGAAGAAGAGAGTACTATAGCAATTACTATAGCAACTCTAAACATTTTTCTTACTTAAAATAATCTACACTCGAATAAATTTGAATAACAAAATTTAGCACAGTAAATTAAAATTTTAGCATTTATTTCAACCTCAACGGCTACAAAGACATCAAAACACAATCAAAACAAAATGCAAAATGCAATCAAATCACAAAACACAATCTTTCTCATAAAACTAATGAAATTAGAACAAATATTAAATAAATAAAAAATCTGACCCATCTAGGGTGCATGAGGTTAGTAAGAGGACAAGGACAAGTGGTGGAGGTGGAGCAGGCGATGAAGGACGAAGACTATTTCTCTCGCCCTTGGTGAAGCACGGTGGTGTTTTAGTGTTTTTAGTGTGTGTTTGGCAAAAATTAGTTTTGCCAACTTATTTTACTATTCAGTTTCTTTTTGCTACTATTCATGGACTCCACTGCACTTTTTAGTACTATTTATGAGTCTCACTATACTATTTCAGCTAACTTTTACCTTTATGTACACTACTTTCAGCAAAAAATTTTCAGTTTTAGGAAAATGATTGAATTCCAAATAGACCCTTAGTCCAAGAGAAAGAGAGAGATAGCTAGAGATAGAGGTATTTCAAAATGATTATTACATTCATTGCAGTGGTGATGGTGGCTTTGATTTGAGTTTGGGTTTGGGTTGATGGGTTTTTTGTTTGAAGTTTGATTTTGGGTTCTAAGTTGTTGAGTTTTCCATTGAAGGTTTGATTTTGGCTTTGGATTGATTTTTATTTGTTTTTGGTTGATTTTGTGATTGGAATATCATGGGTTGTGGTGGTGGTGATTGAGTGGTGGTTAGGCAGTGTTGAGAGTATGTGAGGGAAGAGAGACTAATGAGGGAAGAGGTGGGAGAAAAAAATTAATAAAATAGTAATATACACATCTACAGGAACCATGCAAATATGCACGGTTACTGTAACAAATGTGTATATTCACACAACTATAGCCAGACTGATGCAGAGCAAATTTAGGAAATATTGTGTAAATTTTGCATCTTTTTCTATTTTGCACAATTTTGCACCAGCTGATGTGAGTGCTCTTAGGAATGTTAAACTAATCTATAACTATATTATTTGGTTTTAATATTCTTTTTTTTTTTTTAAGAAATATATTGGATTAATATTTTTAGAATTCGAATATATGTATATTCCACCATATGTTTATATTTCTAATAGAGTATACATCCAAAATTTTGTTTAGAGAAAACAAGAATTATTTTAGCTTTTGCTTTTGTGAGAGAGAGAGAGAGTTCTTTGAGTGCATTTGGGATTTGATTTTTTTAGTGTCACGAGGGTTGTCATTCTAATTTTTTAGTTAAACTTTTTCCTCGACACCACTTGTGAATGTAGATCTAAGGTCAATCCACATAAATTTTGTGCTTCACATGTATATGTTTTCCATTTTTTTTTTAAATCTTGCATAAATCCTTTATATTTAGAGTGTGTTATGGACGTAGCATTTTTTTTTTTAATTGTGTTTATCAAAAGATATGGTATTTGGTAATTTTTATGTTAAATTTGTTACAAAAAGCTAAAAGATGGATTATTTTCAAAAAATGTTGAGGCAAAAAAAAAAAAAAAAAACCCAAAAGTTTGACAACAATACTTTTTGCTTTCTATATTTTGGTCATATTTATAATTTGATCTTTAAGTTTTTATAACTTTATTTTGATCTCTATATTTTTAAACTTGTTGTCCTTTTGGTCCCTATTACCATCTCATTTACAAAAAATGTCTAAGTAGTAAAAGGAATGCACTACTAGTTTGAAATATATATATATATATATATATATATTTGGTAAGTGAGATGATGTTGGGATCAAAATATTAGTAAGTTTAAAAATATAAGAAAAAAAAATGAAGTTATAAAAAATTGAGGACCAAATTAAAAACATGACCAAAATAGAGGACCATAAAATAAAATAAAAACAAATACTATAGAAACCGGTGGGGCCTTCCAAAGTCAATACACGGTATGGATTGGCTTTGAAGGGCTAATGTGAGAGAAATTATTAGGTACTCCCAGAGTATCATAAATGCGTACTCCTTTCTCTCACATAACTGTGGGTCCTGCTAATTAAATTTATAGTGGGACTCACAATTTATATGAGAGGGGGAAGTACGCATAGAACTCGACATTGCTAATGTCGAGTTCTACCTATAACTCAATTTTGTTAAAATGAGTTTGAAAATAGGGACATTTTGCTACATAGTTTATAAATTAAGGGCAAATGCCCATTTTTCCAAATTAATTTTGACCTAATTTTTCTATTAATTGTCCATAACCATATTTAAATTTGAAACTAAAACTTGATTGTTGTTTGAAAGCCCATTGGGAACTAGATATGTTTATGAGCACCTATGCCTAACAATAATTGTGTTGACCTTTTCGTACCCTATTATGTACACTTCTATTCTCTCTTAAAGTAAAGAAGGATTTTTTCATTTTCTTAACGTAATGTTTGGTTAGGCTCAAGCTAATTGGATCCCAGTTGAGTAAACTAAAGAATGCACTAAGGTGATTTTACATAGTGCTTGTAGTGGATTTAGTTTATGAAAAAAAAAAAAACTTGTTTTATTTATTTATTTAGCAAATAAGCCAAGCTCAAGTCAAGGTTAGAATCGACTACTAAACAACCAAAATTTGAACACAATAATGTTCTTGTGAATAAGCTTGTAAGCGTAGACTTTTACATCAAGCCAAAAGAATCTTCTTTACTTTCTTTTTCCCCCAAAATTATTATTATGGGTAAACTACATATTTACAGTTTTCTAACTCAGCCCCTCTTACTCTCTCTATCTCTTTGATCTAACTTAGACTCTCTCTCTCTCTCTCTCTCTTCTATGCTTAGCCTTCATGACAGCATGACCGAAGCTCACTCTCTGAGTTCCTTTAATGCCACTGCTATTCTCCGCCGCTTGCCACCACCATCATACCAGTGGTTGCCAAGTCCAAATCCTCTTTTGTAGCCTCCCGCACTCTCACTCTTACTCGCTCTCTCTCATCAATCTACCAAGATCGAAGCTCTAAGCCTTTATCTGTCTTTGAACTGTGCATGAGGGGAAACTAAAGGAGAAGGGTTTGGTGATTTCAGAGGGGTATGTTTCGAGTGGATGAAACCTTTTGCATTTGTGGGTATTGTTCATTTTTGCAAGCCATATAGATGGTGGTATGATTTGATTTAGATTTTGGTTTGTTTTTCAAAATGGATTCATGGGTTTGGATGTTTCTGATTCTAAGTAGATTTGTAAATGGGTATGGATATGAGTAAGCTCTTCATGTGATCTGACTAAAATTTTTTGTTTTGGTATGAAGGTCTGGGTATTTTCAACTTAGCTTTGCAAAATTAAAAACAAATTATTTTTGCAAAGGTCTGGGTATTTTAACTTCTATTCTATTTCCATCTTCTAAACTTAAGTTTCCCAATACTATCCCTTCTTTCATTTTTCCATTTGACAGAATAGAAATGAAGGTTTTTTTTTTTTTTTTTAAATAAAAATTATCCAAAGAGAATGAAGGATACAAATTACACATCTACAATTTTTGGACTTGGAATGGGTTTTTTTGTATTTGCTTAGCCTTGAGTAAGCTCCGATCATGGAGGCTGAGCAGTAAGCATAGAGAGAGGGATATATCAGAGACACAGATAGAGTTCAACTGAGATAGAAAAACTTTGATTTTTTAAATTAATTCCACGTGGTAGCTTATTTGGAAATCTAGGTAGCATAAAAACAATATATTAATTTTACCGTTAGCGACGTCAACATTTTCCATTCAGCACTTAACGACAGGGACCACAATATCAAAAGGTTAAGGACCAAATTGAGACATTTAAAAGGTCAAGGACTAAATTGACATATAGTATAAAGCTTAGAAACCAAATATGTAGTTTACCCTATTATTATTTACCGTTTTATTGTATCATTCCTTGTCTCTATTAGCCAAATCAGCTGTGATGCTGGCTGTGATTCGTGGACCATTAATCCCAAATGGGTGGACTTATCTAGTCATGATGTGGGTGTGTGATTCTTGTCTTTAATCTACCGACTTGTTAGGTTTCATACAACATTCGTCCTTGATGGTGAATTGTAGTATATTGTGATTTATCCCAATAATAATAATAATAATAATAATAATAATAATAATAACAATTGTATAATGTCAAATTTTGTATATAGACCATTGATTGATTCCGTTCCGTTCCGGCCGTTTTTCGTACTAGTATGCAAACCGGTACCGGAATACTCACGTTCCACCTCGGGTCAAATTCCGGGTCATTCCAGTCCATTCCGGCCATTCTGGTCAATTCCGGCCGAGATGCAAATTCCGGCCGGTACCGGATTTGGCCTATTATTAAAAAAGAAAAAAGAAAAAAAAAAAAGAGTAAAGGTCCAATGGGTGTTGGTAGTTCTTGGGAGTTCTTTTGATGATGAATTTGATCATTCTCTCATGGATGATGATGAGGAGGAGTAAATCTTGTATTTTTTTATATTTAGTTATTGTCTTATAAATCTTCTTATTGTGTGATGTTATATTGATGTTTAAGACTTAAGAGTTAAGACTAAATGATTTGTATTATTTGATATTTAGTTATTTATTTATTAGAATTGACAATTTTATGTTCAACAAGGATATATATAAATTATTTTTTAAAAACCCCGAAACACCCTGAAACGGTACGCTGAAATCGGCCGGTACCGAAATATTCCATTCCACTGGACAAACCGAAACGGGGTCCGAAACGATATTAATAACAATAATATAAACTTTGATTTTCTGCTTTTCGCTGTGTGTTTCTAAAACATTCAAGAAGACAATTGGGCCTAATTGGAATAAGCTTGAATTTCCTAGGACAAAAAGCCCATATCTGGGCTGTTTGTGAGGGCTGTAGATTTTAAAAAACACAGCAAGCCTTCCTAAAGCCCAGTCGCCTAGAAATTCAAGAATTTGGTCCTTCTAATGAAAAAAAAGGGTCTTAGATCACCCCTTCACTCACAGAAGGTGATCACTGTGGCATTTTTATTTTATTTTATTAAAATAAAATATTGAAATCCAATATTTTTGACATGGCCAGGCAACATGAAAATAGTATCCATATGAAAACCAATAATGTTTTACACAAAAAAGATAAAAAGAAATCCATTGCTTTTATTTATTTTATTTTTTTTTATCCATTCCTTATTCCATTTTTAGATTGGATGAACAAGATTAAAAGAACCCAGCCAGTTGGTTTAAACCAAAGACCGATCACATTATTTTATTAATTTAAATCAGCAAACTGTTAAGAGTCTTATAACTCAAACTAATTAGTACCTCATTATGTTTCAACAGAGACAACCAACATTAAATCCTCCAACCGCAATTCTTGAATTATTTAAAAAAAAAAAAAAATCAGGCAGCCTACTAACATAAACTTTTAAGGTTTTCGATGCTTTAGTCAAGTAATGATTTCTGTTTGCCACATCCAAACCCTTTCCAAAATCCTTTTTTTTCTTTTTCTTTTTTTCTCCTTTGAAGGTTGTTAGTAATTTACTTGACTGTTATTAGATGATGCTCCAAAACTATGAATGGGATCTTTCATTCACATTTTTCCCCATCAAGAACGTATTATAAAACTTTTGGACTCTCAAATTTGGAGCATCTTATTTTCAATTCATAAGGTGCAACAAACAATTGATATTTCACGATCAAGAGCGTAGTACTATTTTTCGTATTGATTCTTATATATCGTATTAACAATTGAAAGATCGTTGTGAGTAGAAATCTCTATTTGATAAGACTTCTTCCTATACCTAAGAATTTCATTGGACCCAGAAATGATACATTGTAAGACTCTTTTGGCTCTTCCAATATCAATAGGTTGTGTTTCGCTCATGTATCTTCCAAAAGGTAAAAAGATCTCTAAGAGCTGTTTCTTGGATCCAAAAGAGAGTTCTTGGGCTCTATTTGACTGGATTTCTTCCTATAACTATAAAACATTGTTTAAAGATTATGTTTTAATTTTAAATCTTGCAGATATCATATAAATGTTCTCCAAGATGGTAGCAAGTACACTGAAAATTTTCAGACGAGTTAAATGTGCACTCCACCTTGAATCTTAGATGTTATGTACTCTTTTGACAAAAAGGATAGTGAATGCACAGACAATGCTTCAATCTCAAATTTCAACCCTCTTTGCAGCATCAACTCTAGTTCCAACCTTTCATGATGAAGTAAAACTTTAGAATCTGTGTAGTCCAGGCAAACAAGGATAACAGAAAAATGACAGGTTATTTTACAGAATTTTACCTCCATCTTGGGACTTCTCTTTGCAGGTAGCATCTATTTAGCATAGCTTCAGCTTTCTTCTTGTCTGGCAGGAATATCAGGAACATTAGCAGAAGACTACAAGCATAAGAAAGCCTATCCGAAACACTACAAGTACCATCTATCACCTTCTGCAGTCAGAGGAAGCAAACATTGCTGTGGAAGACAGTATTTCTCAGAATCTGAAGGAAAAACTCCAAGCCAGCATACCTCTGGGCAACAAAGTTGCTTTGCATCATAGGCCATTTGCTAACAAAATAGAAGTGTAAGAGGAAAAAAAAACCTTGTCAACTTTTCAAAAAAATTTGAAATTTACATAGTTCTTAGAGTTTCACATAGACAGTCCTAGACTCCTAGTTGCCAGTATATATGTTGTTTAGCTTGCTCAAGTGGATGATAAATAAACAACAATATCATTAACAATTTAATAAACCTAACCATTGAACCAAACCGATATGTGGTCAGAATGTCGAAGCCATATGGATCACAATCAACCAAACAATAGGTAGGTAGACACAACTTTTCAATGAGCAGCCACAAAAACCTATTGGTACAAACGCATATATTCACAGAAAGCCCAAATAGATACATGAAAACAAAATGATAAGTGACATATATATATGGTGAGAAACACTGTAAACTGAAAGTGAAAGTTTTCACCTTCTGGTGGGGATATCTGGATAGCCTCTTCCCTGTGAAAAAAAGGGTCAAAAAGGATTTTGAGATGAGCCTAATGACCTAAGGAAGAGCTTACAGTGATGACAATGCAACGGTTTGCATTACAGAACTGGTCATTAGCTAATCACTCAAATACTGCATATCATTAATAATTTAGTCAAAAGGAAGAATGTTAGAACTTAGAAGTTGTGCTTCCTATAAGTATATAATTGCTTACCTGATTCCTTCTCCACAACTAGAATGTAGTCAGCAACACTAACAATGTCTACATGCAAGAATTAGGAAAATTTCAATTATCTACTCTCTGTATTCCAGACAATATGTGACACCAAGTGAGGAATACCATAAAAAATCCTTGCACCTAATGCATAGGAAAAAAATAGATAAATCTTATTGCCAATGCCTGCATCAATTATAAACATAGATTGTTCTAAATTGTCCTGCATATTATCCTAGTAATTGGATACCTTTGACTTCTTCAACTTGAACAGGGATGGGGTGGGCCTGCAATAGAACCGGTTCAGACATATATAAATTGGAGACAATTAAATAACCATACCAGTCCCTGTTCTTACCGTGTTAGGATGATTTATGCAATCAAACTTCCTTCCACGAATCTTATCCAGCCCATCACCAACCTGTAACAGAAATATTGGGATCAACAAACTTTAACAGTTAAGCACATTGGCTAAGGATGCTACAGAAAAATCAACACAGCATATTATGGGTCATAGGGTCAGCTATGTAGTTGAGAAAACTCAAAAATGAAAAAACAGTGTGAAGAACTCTTTAAGTGGTAAAGTACTATAGCTCATCCAGAGCCCCCCCCCCCCCCCCCCCCTCTCTCTATGTTTCTAATGGTTTGTTTGGATTGAGAGAAGGAGTAGAGTAGATTTAGCACAAAATTAGCTTATTTTTAGCCAAATCTACTCTACTCTCCTCCACTCTCCCTCCTTCCTCCCTCCATCCAAACAGGCCATAAAGGACTATTTAATCCCCTTCACAAAAGAGGGTTTTTTTTTTTTTTTAAATTATTATTATTATTTTTATTATTTTATTTTTATTTTTACTTGAAGAAAGGTCTGCCTTGTTGGAGTCCAATGGAAAGTACATAAACTGAGGGTAGATCTGAAAATTTTTTGATCACTGGAAATAATTAGTTCAGCATATAGAAATTATTAGCTATGCCTAATGAATGCCATATATCCAAAAATTTATAAACTACTCATGTTGATAATCATTCAGTTAAACGTATATTACATTTCAGTGGCCATAAAAATCGTATGACATGGAAAGATATGATATATTCTCCCAATAACACATATATGCTATTGGCAAACAACACTTTGAGTACGATCTTAGAAAGAGAATTCAGACAGAAAAAAATAATGATTGTCTACTTATCTTAAAGGGTCAGGGTGTGATCTCAAGTACCTACCCATTGCCCACAGAAACCTGCCAAAAGAGACAAGATATAAATTTCTTAATAAGTGTAAGTTCTTTGTAATAGACAACAAAGTGACAGAGGTTTTACAAAAATTTGAGGCTAGTGCAGCCATGTGCTTGGAAATTTCTTAAGCCTTCCCCCAATTTGTTCAGTTTAAACCACAAAGGCTTTATACACTCCCGCAGAACCAAAAACGAATTAGCAATCTTCAGGTGAAAAAGAAAGCATAAGGAAAACACCTACCACATTTAGATTGTGGCGGCTGCATTGCATAAGGATGCAAATGTCATTGATTGCCCATTCTACAACTGACTGTTCTGGATTGCAGAATAAGCAGAAGATATTTAAGAAAGCAATGTCATTCAAGCAGACAAGGACTGAAATCTATGGAAGAAAATTTAATACTATCTAACTTTAAGTTCAGATTTCTCCGAAATATCTAAGTGCTGACTTATGCCCTTTAAAATAACTGACAATATTGACAAATGGAGACCTGAGCACAATCAAAGATATCAAATTTTCTCTCATAAAGTTCTCCCCATGATGAAGCTTGTAACTTTCTTTAACATAAAGTGATTGCACAAAGTAAATTTTTTTTTTTTTTGATAAGTGATTGCACAAGTATAAATTAAGGGCAGATACTCAAATTTGTTCCACTGAACATGCATTTTTCAGATTCCTATCACAGTAATAGGGAAACTTGAATATAAAAAGAAATATCAGTTGAAATTGGGACTGAAGCTTAATTCAGATTTATCTGAAAATACAGATGGATGCATGTAATATATATCTCTCTTGGACCCATGCCGGTTTTCTTGCAGAAGTTGCTGAACAATCAACAGCACTCTTAGCAAGACATCTGAAATAGAATTCAATAACTCATCAATAGCTGGATGGTATTCCATACAATTGAGGACTCATTGTAAGGTTCTCATAAGTGGTTAAGGTCAAAACCCACTCACCGAGCCTATGCACATGGTTTTCCCTTTGAATTGTGAGAATTTCCTTCCCATTTGGCAAAACAGAGCTGCAACAGCTGCATTAAACCTTAGTTCCAAAATTTTGGGATCAGCAAAGTTGCATACAACAATAGTAACATTTTCATTACATCCCAATCATGCTAGATGAATTTAAAGACAAACACTAGTTCCCTCATGCTAGTAACATTTCAACTACATCCCATTTTTATTCAAAGGTCTGGCTTGCATCCAATGTGCTGGATGCACCGCATACGAGAGATGGACGCATGGCATGTCTCTTGTTTGCACGCCAAATCTTGTGAAGCATGCAACATATAAAAAGATGGACACGTGGCGTGTTTATCTTGTGTCTAATGTGCAAAGACGCTAGATGCAGGCCAAACCAAATCTCAAGCAGTAGACAAACAATAGATGCACCACATATAAAGGGATGGACATGTGGCGCATCCATCTTACATCCATTGCACAAAGGCGTTGGATGCAAGCCAAATCCTATGCATTCAATGAACACTAGAATGTAAAGAGATGGACACATGGCGTGTACATCTTGTGTCCAGTGCTGTAATCACAACTTCCTAGTGGTGCCTGTGGTCCCAGCTTCCTAGTGTTAAATGTGTTATTTTCTCCAACTATCACCTTAGGTCCAATACTATTTGCTATAATCAACCTTCATAGCCAAATAACAGTTGGATAGTGATTAGCCTACTATAAAAGTTCATTAAATTTTAATAATCACTATTTTGCTATAGAGCAATAACCAAATTCTCATCTAAGCCTACAATTCCTTCACGCATTTTTCATTTCAACCAAAGCCTAATTCCGTTAAATAAACTAATGAACAATTTTTTTTTTAAAGCAAAAAATATTTTAAAATTAAAGGTCTTTAGCGAATCAATTACGCGCTGAAAATTAATGAAGCTTTTAGAAATTCTACAAAACAGTGGTGTTTGATCTTCGAATCAATTGTTGAAAACCTAAATACGATTGTCAATGTTATTGAAACAAATGGGAAAAAAAAAAAATCAAATTACTAATTAATAATAATTATTACTATTTTGCTCCGAGTAATAACCAAATTCTCATCTAAACCTTCATGGCTACATTTCCTTCACACATGTTTCCGTTAAAAAAATTAAGGAACAAGAATTTTTTACAAAAATTCGCAAGTTGGAGATAAAAATGAATGAATTTTTAAAAAACTATGAACATATTCTACAAAACGGTGCCGTTTGAAGTTCAAATCAAAATTTCGAAACCTAAATACTGCCATCCATGCAATTGAGAGAGAAGAAACCGAACCAGTTTGCGTGAGGATTCGTGCAGTGGACTCTGAACCGATCGATGAGAACGATCGGTGACCGTCCGATGCTGAGATCTTGTACTATAGCTCGAGTGAACTCTGAAAATTCAAAGAAACCATAAATTATAAGAATTTAAATTGTTGATTACAGTGTGATTGAAGAATGTGAATGTATTTCAATGCCTTTTTTTTTTTTAACTTGAAATTGAATTCTCTGACCTCTGATTTTTTGTAACAAATCGCAGCGCTGTGAGCTCCCACGGTTTCCCTCCATTTTTTCTTTCTGTAACTGTGCGTACGATTTTTTCAAATTTTAGATTTTCATTTTCTGGGTTTTTATAGGTAGGTTCCAACCCGGAATCATGCTGTAAAAAGTTGGGTCGACCCGGTTCAGAGCTTAGTTACTTTTTGGCGTAAATGCACTTTTAGTCCTTATATTTTGAAGTTTTTTCATTTTAGTCCCTAAATTTTATTTTTTCCACATTTAGTCCCTAAAATCAATTTACACTTTTTATTTTAGTTCTTCAAGCCCCATTCCGTCACCAATTAACGGGGAAATAGACGGGATCTATAAAATATTATTACTTTTTAACCCTGGTGAATAAAATAAGGAAGAAATCAGATTAAGCTCACGTGATAAATCACGTGAAGCACTTTAGTGCACTTACCACCTACCTCCGGCGCGCAGGTGACGAGCTTCCCCAAATCAGACTGAAATCCCTAGCTCCCTTCCTCTGCCTCACAACCAACAGGCACCATCATCAACCTAAAGAAAATCCCACTTCTCTCTCTAACCACCACCATCATCATCAACCATCTCAAGATCCTCGCCTACCTCTGGCGCGCAGGTAGTGACCTTTCCCAAATTAGACTTAATCCCCAATGAAGCTCTCTGCCTCTGCCGAACAGCCATAAGAACACAACCTAAAGAAAAATCCCCACTTCGTCAATCTCTATCACTTGATACCCACACTATTCATGGAGTGAAGAACATGAAAGCTGGGAGACTTCTGTATTTGTGAAAGGGTCTTCTCTCTCTTCTTTCTGTCCTAATTTATAGCTTTACAAGAAGGTTGGTGACTTTTTCCTTGTAGGGCCACAATGTTTTTGTATATTTTGGCTTTTTGACTGTTTGTTGGTCCTTGTCTGCATGTGTTTGGTTGTGGTTTACATTGTGGTCCATGTGTTCCCCGTGTATGACAAAAGTACTTTCTCTGTTTCTTTTAGTATGACAAAACTATTGAAGTAAGTGTTGTATTCTTACTTAAATATTTGATTAAGTGCTGTGATCACCTAATGCATTATTAAGTGTTGTATGGTCTGCATGCAGAATAGAAAATTTTATTAGGTATGAGTGTTGTATTGTCTGCATGCAGAATAGAAAATTTTATTAGGTATGAGTGTTGTTTTGTTAAATATAATATATATTTTGTTGTAAATAATATATATTTTGTCCTGTAGCTAGCATTGTGTAATTGGTTTTGGTGTTATGTTGCATGCAGAATGGATTGTCTATTTAGTTTATTTGTGCATCATGGTGGCAATTTTACTGAAAATGGCCGAAAATATGTGGGAGGTGCAGTAGATATAGTTGATAATTGTAACCCTGACAGGTGGTCCAAGGTTGAGATAGAAAGTATATATAAGGACTTTGGATACACATCTGTTAGCAGGCTGTGGTATAAAATGCCTGGAGTGGACCAAGAACTGGCAAACTTCCATTTGATTGTTGATGATAGTGATGCCATGTTTCTAACAGACTTAGTGAAGGGTCATCAAGATATTCATGTGTATGTAGAGCACCCAATACATGAGCTTATATTAGTTGATGAAGGAGAGGTTGCTGGTGAGGGTGTGCAGCCATTAGCATTAGAGCAAGACTTTACAGGTTATTATGACAATGATAATGAGAGTGAACATGATGATGATGGGGATGAGTTTTATAGTTTTTATGAGAATGATGACATGTATGCTAATGATCAAACCTTTAACAATGAGGATGAGGTTGAGGTTAATGCTAATGTTCCTACTGAGGTGGCTGCTTCTCAAATGGGTTCTAGGAGAGTAGGTAAAGAACCTGAGCACCCACCTGAGGTCTTTTATATAAATGATAGCAGTGATAGTGGGGGAAGTGATGGTGGGGGAAGTGGCCTAGAAGATGATGTAGAGTTGACCCATGGTGTTAGGGACTTTGTTGAAGATAGTAGTGACAGTTGGGATGGTAAGGATGATGCTGAAGTTAATGAACCTGGGCAAATGGGTGCTGGTGTAATGAACTCTGATTATGAGAGTGAGGAATTGCATAGTCTTGTTGAATCATCATCTAATGATGAGCTTGGGTGTGATAGTGATGATCAGTCTGAGGATGATAACAGGACACATGTGGGAGATGAAAGGGAACCGAAAAAAGAGCAAGTGAGGAAGTTCCCTGTGTTTAAGCCAGTGGCTAAGGCTGAGCAAATTTATTTTGAGAAAGATATGTTGTTTACTACACCTAAGCAATTCAAGGAAGCTATAACAGATTATGTAGTTTCTGGTGGATGGGGGATCAAATTTGTTAAAAATGATCTGCAAAGGGTAAGAGCTGTCTGCCAAGAAGGGTGCAAGTTTGTTGCCTATCTAGCAAAGGTGCCAAGGGAGAGGAGTTACCAACTAAGGACATTGACATTGGAACACACCTGCTGTAGAAGTTATAAGAACCCTAGGTGTACTTCATCATACATTGGGAAGAAGTTGATGAAGAAGGTGAAAAGACAACCTAATATGAAGCTGAAGGACATCCAAGAGGCTGTCCATGACAAGTACACCGTAAATATAAGTGTAGGAAAAGCAGGTAGGGCTAGGGATAAGGCTCAAGAATATATGGATGGGGTGTATACACAACAGTACAACCAGTTGTGGGAGTACTGTGAGGAATTAAGGAGGGCTAGTCCTAGTAGTACCATACTTATGAAGGTACATACCTTCCATGATGGTGATTTAGCAGCTGAGATGGATTTGGTGTGTGGGGTGCCTTATTTTGAGAGGCTATACATATGTTTGGAGGGCTGCAAGAAGGGGTTTTTGGCTGGATGTAGGCCATTCATTGGTTTGGATGCCTGCCATTTGAAGACCAAGGCAGGGGGGCAATTGATTACTGCAGTCTGCAGAGATCCTAATGAGGAGTATTTGCCAATTGCATATGCAGTGGTAGAGGCTGAAACCAAGGATTCTTGGACTTGGTTCATCAATTTGTTACTTGCAGACATAGGTCAGAATAAGAGATGGGTGTTTATGTCAGACCAGCAGAAGGTGTGTACTTTATTCTCTACTTGGTTGTTTTTTCTTCATTTACTCATTGTATCTATCTCTAAGCCATATTTTCTTTTCATACTGTTTGTGACAGGGGTTGGTGCAAACTTTCATTGATAACTGGCCACAATATGAACATAGGATTTGCTGCAGGCACCTCTACAACAACTTCAGGAAGAACCATCCTGGTGTTCTACTCAGAGAACTGTTTTGGAGGGCAGCCAAGACAAGTTATAAAGAAGAGTTTGACAAGGTGATGGATGAGCTGAAGGGCATTGATGCTGGTGCACACAGTTGGTTAGATGGTCATTCAACAACAAAATGGGCCAAACACATGTTTAGTGAGGATGCCTTGACCGACATTATAGTAAACAACATGTGTGAGAGTTTCAACAGTAGGCTTCTTAAATTCAGGTCTAAGCCTATAATTAGCATGGTATGAGTCTTTGTGATCACCTACAATTAATTAGGTTAATTATGTCGTACTGTTTTTAGTAGGTTTTGCAATTAATGTCTAATGATGACATGTATGTGCTTGCAGCTTGAGTGCATCAGACTATATCTCATGACTAGGTTTCAAGAAAACAGAGTGAAGATTCTGAGAGTAGAGTCAGCTATTTGTGCCAAGGTTCTGAAAAGGTTGCACAAGGAAAAACTGGCAGCCAATAGGTGGATAGCTTGTTGGGCAGGGCAGACCTAGTTTGAAGTAAAAAATGGTCTGCAAAGTTTCACTGTTGACTTGGCCACAGCACACTGCAGTTGCAGGAAGTGGGACATAAGTGGCATACCCTGTGCTCATGCTATCTCGTGCATATTTTTCAACAGACAAGATGCTGAGCAGTATGTTCACCCATGTTACCATGTCTCTACATACAAGGCCTGCAATGAACCAATAATAGCACCAATCAATGGACAAAATATGTGGAGATCTAGTGATGTGGCCCCAGTTCAGCCTCCCATCAAAAGAAGACCACCTGGCAGACCTAAGAAGAAGAGGGCAAAGGAACCTAATGAGCCAACAAGGAGAGGTGGCATCTCTAAGCAATGCAAGACTTGTGGTAAGTTAGGGCATAATAAAAGAAGTTGTAAGGGTGAGATTGGAGGGAACTCCTCACTGCTAGGCACCACAAACAGAACCAGTGCATCTAGTAAGGTAATATATGGACATGTATGAAATGCAATTGTATTAGTTGCTTTCAAGTACATCTAATAATTTGCGTGCATTTCTTGTTTGTAGGCCCACATGCATAGCTTCAGCTCCACTCCAAGTGCACCACCTCAGTCCAGCTCCACTCCAAGTGCACCACCTCAGTCCAGCTCCACTCCAACTGCACCCTCTCAGGGCAAGACAAGCTCAGCCACTCAATTTGCACCATCTCAGACCATGATGCACCAATCCAGTCCAACTGTAACACCTCATGGCAGGACCAGAAGCACATTTATCCATTCACAGCAGCACACCTCCACTGAAGCTGCACCACATTAGTCAGGCAGCACCACACATAACTCCAGCAGCAGCAACCCAAAGCCAAGGCAGAAGAAGAGAAGGGTGGTCACATCAGAGACTCTAAAGGCTTCTAAGAACGCATCCAGATACATGGAATCAATCAGACATGGTGGGAGTCAATCATCTGTGCATGGTCCAAGGAAGTGAAGAGAGCACAAGTTCATCTGTGCATGGAACAATGCCATGTGTTTTGTAGAAACTGATGACTTAACTGTTTTGTGTATTTATGGTGGTAGGGTTAAACATGGAACATTGCCCTTTGTTTTGTAGAACTAGAACACTTAACTGTTTTGTGTATTTATGGTGGTAGGGTTAAACATGGAACATTGCCCTTTGTTTTGTAAAACTATGACTGTGTTCTAGTTATGATATTTGTAGAATTGTGAATGTGTTATGATATTTGTAGAACCATGACTGTGTTATGATATTTGTACAACTGTGGCTGTGTTCTGATATTTGGTGTTGAGTCACAAGTCTGACCGTGTAGTGTTGCTGGAAGTGTTTGTATTGGTTTGATATAAAGTGAGTTATGACTCATCTTTTGTACTTTGACTATTTGTATTGCAGAAAATTTGTATTGCAGGAAATTTGTGTTGTAGACAATTGAATTGCAAAAAATTTGTATTGCAGAAAATTTGTGTTGCAAAAAAATTGAATTGCAGAAAAGTTGTATTGTAGAAAATTTGTATTGCATCAGAAATTTGCAGCAGCAATTTGTATTGTAGAAATCTGGATTGCAACAGAAATTTGCAACAATTTGTATTGCAGCAGAAATGTGTATTCCAGCTGTGTGTTGATGTAGAGATTTGTATTGCAGCAGATAGTGTGCCTTTATCAAACTGTGCCTTTGTCAATCTGTCAATCAAGCTCAAAAAGTTTGGTTCAAATTTGGTTTTTTGTTGACTGGGATTTTTGTTGTCAATCTGTCAATATGCTGTAGATATTTCAAGTAGATCTTTTAAGTCATGCCAAATAGATATTTCAAGTAGATCTTTTAAGTAAACCTCAGTTACATGCAAAGTTGGACATGTTTAATAGATATTTTTGGACAAGTTTAATAGATATTTTTGAAGATGTGGCTGAACTGCATAAGAGGGAATAATATGACTAAAAAGTGTACATAATTTTAGACCAGTTAAGAATTTAGAAGTTTGTACACTATTAATAATATGACTATAGGAATTTCTGAACAACTTAAGTACCCTGTCTGTGCCAACATGCCCTGAATTGTCATCATTTACTCTCTTTGACTTTGAAATTGAGACTTACTAACAAATTTCATATTCACATCCACATCTCTTTTTTCAAATTGGTTATTTAAATTTTTATTTTTTATTAAACTGAAACCAGTATGAATACAGTTCATAAACACATTTCAGCAGCCCCACATTGAACAACACAGTTACAAAACAGGGGTATTCATTTCATTCCAAGAATGGTACAAAAAAAAAAAACCAGCAGGTGTATCCATACTAACTGCTTAACCACAAAATGTACACACTGCTAGCCCTTTGCATTAGCAATTACAGGATATTGAAACTCCCCCATCTATGAAACATGCTAACTAAACATACACTTCCACCACCCACCTAACCAAACATAAACACTTCCACACTTCCCAGCCTAATCAAACCTCCACTACCTGTCTAACTACCCATACAATTAACGAGACAAATCCCACATATCACCATTAAGAATGCCAAAGCCACATTGTAAAACTTCTCTCTCCTGTGGCATCTTGCAACCTCAGCCTCTAGTCTGATAATCCGTTGCCTTTGCTCTGGGATGAGCACCTTACCACGATTACATATCTCATCATCACGCCATTGGAAGAATTTACACTTTCGCCCAACCTGAAATGCAAACCAATTTCTTTATCCATGAAGCTACTTAATGACCAATAAGGACTGTATAATTAACATGAAATTGAAAAAACATTGTTGTTTATATATAACCACAGCAATCCAGTTTTTAAGCAAACATTACCATTGAAGATCAATAAACTAACCTAACCAACAAAAGGAAAATATTCCCCAGTCAACAAATTGAGTTTAAATTTTGCAAACCCAAGCCATATGCATCCATAACAACTCACAAGTGAATGCAGTCAATAAACCAGAGACTTAACCTCATATGCTCACATAATGCATGTCACAGTTGAACAATACCCTTATATGCACAAATCCTACCTCTTGAACAAGGTGTCAAAAACTACTAGCAGCATATTTTACACCATCAAACAGCTTAGTAAAACAAGAAAAAAAAAAACCCAAAATTATTGCTTCCAAACCCAGGAAAACGAACTAAATGCAGAAAGTCCTTCCTCCCTTAACCCCAATGAAATAAAAATAAAAACACGAAAACCCCATGATTCAAAATCAAAAGCTTGAACTACCCAGTAGAAAAAACATGATTAATTAAAAAAACACTCAAATATTGAAATACCCAGTAGTTTGGACAGCCATAAAACCTTCTGCCAGGGTTGTCCGGTGTCCACGAAACGACTAACACTGGTTTTTCATCACAGTAGCACCTAAATGGAGCTCTCCTCCTCAAGCTTGAACTGGTTGAAGAGCTTGCTTCCATCTAATCAGGGGCTTCGAAATGGTTGAAGATCTTGAGATGGTTGATGATGATGGTGGTGGTTAGAGAGAGAAGTGGGATTTTCTTTAGGTTGATGATGGTGCCTGTTGGTTGTGAGGCAGAGGAAGGGAGCTAGGGATTTCAGTCTGATTTGGGGAAGCTCGTTACCTGCGCGCCAAGAGGTAGGTGGTAAGTGCACTAAAGTGCTTCACGTGATTTATCACGTGAGCTTAATCTAATTTGTTCCTTATTTTATTCACCAGAGTTAAAAAGTAATAATATTTTATAGATCCCGTCTATTTCCCCGTTAATTGGTGACGGAATGGGGCTTGAAGGACTAAAATAAAAAGCGTAAATTGATTTTAGGGACTAAATGTGGAAAAAATAAAATTTAGGGACTAAAATGGAAAAACTTCAAAATGTAGGGACTAAAAGTGCATTTACGCCTTACTTTTTTTGTTATTATTTTCCTATGGCCCAAAAACTTTTTTTTTTCCTTCTAATTTCAAATATTGCGATTGGTGATAAACAAAAATGAAAGTAATTTTGTTTTAATCACAACAAATTATGTAAATAATTATGAAAAATAATATCTCTAACATTACCCGTTTATTATTGAATTACAACACAACTTAATTGTATATCTTAGTTTGTAAAGTATATAAATGAAAAGGTATTTCATCATTTTCTTTCTTTTATAATTTTTTTTTGAGGATTCAATTAAATGAAAGTAAAATTAAAGAACTAAAATGGATTTGAATCAAATTTAGTAATTAAACTACATCGTTTTGTGATTGTAGCAACAACTTTTTTAAAAGATTGTGGATGAAAGTACCACATTAGTAACATTTATAAATGATGAAATTAACAAAATTAAAAGTTTAGAAAAAAAAAAATTACTCCAAATTTAGAGAGTACAATTTGAACTTTAACAAATGCTAGTAAACCGTGGTATGGTCACAAATATTAACTAATAAGAAGTTGAAATTGAGACATCTTAAGTGTAAATTGAATTAAGTAAACAACCAACAACCTAAAGAACCAAAATAGTCAAGCACCTTGCGACTATGTAACACTACTCACATAATGCTTCCAAAGGAGATGTCAATATTGGATCAATTGCACCATCAATTATGGCTTTCAGTCTAGCATTTTTCAAGGCATCAAAGACAAACCTCCTTATGGTGCATTTTTGAGTCAGGAAATTCTCATTGGAGTAAATTCGGTCCAAAAAATAGTGTATAGGCAATAGACTACACAAAATAAAGAAAACATTAAAAGAAAAAAATGATCACCAAATAATTTTTCAACATTTTAAAAATCAGCATTAATGAAATAAAGCAAACATTAGGGAAAAATGGGTAAATGCCATTTTTGCGCAAACAAAGCAGCATTTTGCCCTCTTTCCCAAACTAATTAGGGAAATTTCTCTCTTTTGAAACTTGATTTTTTCAAAATCGAGTTAAGCTCTATAGTGGCATTTTTAAGGAGCTTGTAGTAACATTTTAAGGACCCATAGTAGCATTTTGGAACGCGAGCTCTATGAACTCAAGTTATAGGTAAAAAATAAAAATAAAAAAAATTGCCTATAACTCGAGTTCATGGAGCTCGAGTTCCAAAACGCCACTATAGGTCCTTAAAACGTCATTATAAGTTCGGCTCTAGAATTTTTTTTTTTTTTTTTAAAACTCGATTTCTAGAAAATCGAGTTATAAAAGAGGGGCATTTCCCTAATTTGTTTGGGAAAGGGGGAAAAAGGCCACTTTGTTTGCATGAATAGGGCATTTGCCCATTTCGGCCACAAACATTAACGTTATTCGTACTACATAATCTTTTTCCGCTCTCCTTCTTTTTCTATTTCGTCACTCTGATTCAACCTAACAATCTCACTATACATTATACTCAAATGTTAATGTTACGTTCATTTTAAAAAAAAAAAAAAGCATGTTAATGTTATAAACTAATAAGAAAATACTAGTACACGCATCCCAGTGTACACATTTGGAAATCATGACTTGAAGTCATGATTTTTGTGTGCTTTAAACGTATGTATCAGAATCAATGGTGGAGTCAGAATTTTGGTTTAGGGAATGAAGATTTTTCCATACCTAGTGTTAGAGTTGAAATTTAATAGTCACTGCTATCCTTAAGGTATTCCAAATTCTAAGGTGATTATGAGTTTGAGTATATATTTTAAACAAGTAAAACACATAAAAATGAATGAAAAAAGGTAAATTAACCAAAATGATTTCATTCTAAATATGTATTAGGGAACAAAAAATGGTGATCCAACTTTTTAAAATCTCTTATTTATTTTGCTACCTTTACTTATAGATTGCTTGTAATCCAATAAGGTATTAGTATATCATGAACAAAAGAAGCATTTTTGACTTAATAACGTTAGAAATATATATATATATATATATATAGTTAAAAAGAATACATCTAGGTGTATAATACAAAGATAGTAGAGATAATAACTGATGTGTGGCAACAAATCAACATAAGGAAATCATTCACAATACAACAACATTTTAAAGAGGAAATGTAGTTGTAACTTAACCCCGTTGCCAACTTATGGTACTTGTTTAGCTTTTCATCTAGATTTTAGTGTGGCACAATTTTAGTATTAGAAGAAAAATGCATAACTAAGTTTGATGTGGGACTTGGGGTGGGGTTAAGGGGGCAATCGCCCCCTCGTCCACTTTGGCTCTTCCTCTAGTAAGAATGTGTATAATAGAGTGTATGTAATAATCACTACCTTAATCCTATTTAATAGTTTAACTGTAATACTGTCAGTTTTTTATATGTATATTCTGCCATTCTTAAAGTGTTAGTAAACTTGTTTGCTTTTATTTGTAATTTTCCAATTATGAGACAAATCAAGCCCCACCTCCCAAAGTATTCATATGCCACGATAATTACTGAATTTCGGATGAGAATCCAATGCATAACTTTGTACATGACACCTTATAAAAAAAAAAAATAATAATAATAATAATAAAAAACTTTGTAAATGACACATACTAATAAATCAAAAAAGAAAGACAATTGGGTTTAACAAACGTACGTAGTTTCATAGAGTTGAATGAAATATATGTTTGGCTGTCCCTTAACTCATTTTCCTATAAAAATATATACATTCTGCCGGCACTAAATTTTTGAGTCCAGATATATGGGTTTGGCTACTTTGATCATGAAACAAAAATCGAAGAAAGTGACGAAAGAACTCTGGAAATACTCATTCCATGGAGTATTTCCCTAGAAAACACTTGGCATATAGTCTTTGTAACGCATCTCAATGTCAACTCACATGCAGTTCATGCTCGTTGCGCGCAAAGAATATGATTGTTGTTTAGGTCAAAATGGAAGGAAAAGTTTTTTTGTGTTTAATTCAGTACATAAACTTTGCTGCTTATAGAAAGGTCACTTTTTTTTTTTTAGAATCGTATAATGCCAAATTTTGTAAATGAACTTTGATTTTTTGCTTTTTGCTGTGTTTCTAAGGGCTTATTTGGATAAACTGTTTCAAAAGGTGCGTTTTAAAAACTAGCGCTTTTAGAACGTGCATTTTGAAAACACAATTTTGAAAGCCACAATTAAATGTTTGTTAAAACTTGTAAAAATTGCAATTTGAAAACTATAAATTTTTTGTTGTGGGTGCAAATTACCAAAAATGACTTAATTTTGATGATAAGGATATACTGTTATTTTAATTGTAGTCCATGCTAAATATGTTAACACAGTTATCCAGTATCGTCACTTTCCCTATGCAGTTGTGCCCCACTATAAAGCTTTTTATTTTTATTTTTTTTACACTATCCCCACTACAGAGTTAATGACAACTAAATAAAGTAATAGTATCATATATGTTGCTAATCAGTATCAACCACAAAAAAGAGAAGTAAAAATTTTAAAAGTGAAGAGACCAAATAGAGGGAGAGAGAAAGAGCAGTGGGTCTCTTCTCAACCAAATAAGTTGCAGAATTCACCATTGAACTCATTCTCGCAACTTCTAATGTGTGTCGCATGATCTTCGTTCCAGCAAAACAACTTGTGCCAAGAAGTTGCAAGCGTTAGAGAGTCAAATTAGAGAATTTTATGGGTTGATAAATTTGTTATTAAGCAAATATTTAAGGGTATTTAAGGTATTGAGACCCCTAAAACATTTGTGTTGCTTTTGAGTGATGAGATTGAAACTAGCGTTTTCATAAAAAGCTAGTTGGAGGCATGGTTCTAAAACATGATTTCTTGGCATTTTGGAAATCGTATTTTGCTGAAAACATAAGGCCAAATGCATTTTGTTTTGCGTTTTCTTCCAAAAACGCGCGTTTGTTCCACACAAACGCATATCCAAACAGACTCTAAAATATTCAAGAAAACATTTGTGCCTAATTGGAACAAGTTTGAATTTCCCAGGACAAAAAGCCCATATCCAGGCTATGAATGTTTGTGAGGGCTGTGGATTGTAAAAAACACAACAAGCCTTCACAAAGATTTCTTGGCATTTTGGAAATCGTATTTTGCTGAAAACATGAGGCCAAATGCATTTTGTTTTGCGTTTTCTTCCAAAAACGCGCGTTTGTTCTGCACAAACGCATATCCAAAAAGACTCTAAAATATTCAAGAAAACATTTGTGCCTAATTGGAACAAGTTTGAATTTCCCAGGACAAAAAGCCCATATCCAGGCTATGAATGTTTGTGAGGGCTGTGGATTGTAAAAAACACAACAAGCCTTCCCAAAGACCAGTCACCCAGAAATTCAAGAATTTGGTCCTTCTGATGAAAAAAAAAAGGTCTTGGATCATCCTTTTTTTTTTTTTTTTTTTTTTTTTTAAATTAAACCAAGAATCTTTTGCAGACTAACCCGCAAGGAAACGAGTATCAAAAGATACATCGACATCAATATTTATAGATACATTAGGTGCGCTGTCACTAGCGCATTCAAAAGCTAATACATCCAACAAAGAAAAGGGAGGAGTAACATAATAAACAAAATCCTCTCGTTAAGAACTTCCTATTTTAGTAAGCAAGTCAGCAGCATGGTTGGCCTCCCTAAAGCAATGGCTGAGCTGGACCTATTGGAAAGCTTGGAGAATGCCCCTGCATTTAACCAGCAATGGCCGGGTTAGTCTATTAGTGGAAGATGTGGAGGAAAAGAGCTTGACAACATTAGAGGAATCCACATTAACTATGAGATAATATATATTAAGTTGTCTTGCCATGCGAAGCCCTTCCCTCAAAGCCCAAAGTTTTGCCATTAGGACCGTGGCAGTGTCTAATGGTTTAGAGAAACCTTGGACCTAAGTCCCACTTAAGTCACAGAGAAGACCACCAACACCAGCGTGGCCATTGATGATGGAAGCATCAGTACTCAGCTTATACCAGCCTGGTGGGGGTTTATCCCATTTGGCATTGAGCCGAGGCCTTGCACTGGGGACTTTGGACGAAGCTGTGAGAAAATGATACTCTAAAGCTTTTGCAACACACTCTTTTAAGAGCTGCTGGTTCGGAGGTTTAGCTTGGTAAGTAGCACAATTTCTATTAGTCCATAGAGACCAAAGACCAAAAAGAAAGAGAGTGGACCATGGTATGCCATGGTGCTGAGAGGGCAGAATAGAGGAGCAATTGTTATGCAACCAATCTAATAGAGGGAGGCCAAATGAGCTGTATAGACCTGTGGGTGGGCCAAGACGGTTCCAAAAACTGACAGAGTAGGGGCATTCTCTGAGCATGTGGCTAATGGACTTGGTTTAGGATTTACAGATGGAGCATCGCTGATCTAGGCTTAAACCCCTTGAACCCAAAAGTTCTTTCACAGGTATGCTATTATAAGTGCAAAGCAAAATAAAGAGAAAGAGTTTTGGAGGAACTTTAAGCTTCCATATCCAAGTGAGAGAAGGAGTGCTCGGGTTTAAGTTATTTAAACCCTTTGCTGCATTATAGGTAGTCCGAAGAGAGAAGTCACCATCATTAATGAAGGCCCAAGCAATCAGGTCATCCCCTTGAGAGGCTAAATTTGTGGGGATAGCTTGGATGACTTTCAAAATATTATTAGGGAGATCAAAAGAGAGCTGGAGATTCCAATTGCCATATGTATCAATGGCTTGGTTGACAAGCTGATATTCCTCACCAAAATTGAGAGGACCAATTGATTAGGCTCTTAGAGGGCCGAGAGAGGTCCAGTTATCAAACCAGAAGGAAGTAGAGGCACCAGTGGTAATTACCTTCCTTATGCCACTGTCCAAAAGGGGTTTGGCTGCTTTACAAGTTGCCCACGTGCAAGAGCAAGAGCCTTTAGAAGTCTATGGGTTCCTGCTAGTATTGTTGGAGAGGTATTTAGCTTTTAATACTTGAGCCCAAGGGGAGTGGTCCTCAGACAGTAATTTCCAATTCAGTTTAGCAATAAGAGCGAGATTCTGTGGTCTTGTTTCAAGAGTACCCAACCCACCATGATCTTTAGGCCGAGTGATAATTTCCCAATTCACAAGGTGCATCTTCCTTTTTTCAGGAGTTGAGCCCCAAAGGAAGTTCCTATTTGCACGGTCAATTTCTTTGCAAACTTTACTTGGTAGCAAGGCACCTTGCATGACATAATCAGAAATTGCACTTGATGATGACTTAATAAGGGTCCTCCTAGCAACAAGGGATAGTAGCCTAGCTTGCCATCCTGCTAGTTTTTCTAGCACCTTATGGATAATGAAATTAAAGTCCCTAGTAGCACGATCAGCAAATTTTAGTGGGAAACAGCATGCTCTTAGAGCCACAAATTGCTCTTCTAGTTTCTTCAGGAGTGTTTTTTGAGAAAAGGACTCTAGATTTTTCCTTGCTAACTTTCTACCCAGAAAGCTGACAAAAAGTATTTAGCACTTCATCAATTGTCTCACTGTTCTTTAGACTAGCTTGGCCGAAAAGCATCAAGTCATTGGCAAAAAATAAATGGGAGAAGGTTGGTCCGGACCTAGAAGCTTTGATGGGCTTCCAAGAATTATTTGCAGTTTTATCATGAATAAGAAGCCCAAGATATTCAAGACACATAATAAAAATGTATGGCGATAATGGGTCTCCTTGCCGTATACCACAAGATGGACTGAAAGTAAGGAGCTTACCACCATTAAAGAGCACAGAAACAGAAGTTGATGAAATACAATCCATGATGATGGCAATGAAGTTAGAAGGAAAATTAAAATGGACAAGGACTTCCCCGATAAAACTCCATTCAAGGCGATCAAAAGCTTTTCAAGGTCGATCTTTAACACCATAGTTCCAACCCTCCCTTTTTTCTTTTCCATAGAGTGAAGAATCTCTTGGACTATAATCATGTTATGAAGCCCTTTTCTCCCAGGGATGAAGGCAGCTTGAAGTGGGGAGACTAAGTGCTGCATATGGGGCCTTAATCTGTTGACAATGATCTTCGATACCATTTTATAAATAGTTGTGCAGAGACTAATTGGCCTAAAATGGCCAAGGACTTTTGGACTATTTCTCTTTGGAATAAGAGTCACCAAGGTATGGTTCAGATATAAGGGAATTCACTTAGATGCGAAGATAGTCAGGATTTCATCAATGACTGATGATCCGAGTATGTGCCAAAAATGCTGGAAGAAGCCAGCATGAAGACTGTCCACTCCTGGTGCTTCAAAAGGTTTCAAAGAGGAGAGGGCCTTAAGAATTTCTATATTCGAGGGCATGGTAGAAAGCTTGCGGGAGTCCTCTGTAGAAAGTGCAATAGCCCACTCTATTTCAAAATCTGTAGTGGAGATGAAGGTCAGGTGTTGGGTTTGATAGAGCTCTTTGAATCCACTAAAAACAATGTCCATCACTTGATCTTCGTCTTCAATCCATTCCCCAGATTGATTCATGATCCTCCGAATTCGGTTGTGCTTCCTCTTGATAATTGTTTCTGTGTGGTAGAATGCAGTATTTCGATCACCAAAAAGTTGCCAATCCACCCGAGATTTTAAAGCCCAAAAATCCTCTTCTTGATTTAGTAAAAAGGCATATTCCAGGTAGAGTTCTTGTTCTAGAGAAATAAGGAAGGCTGAGGGTTGAGCAGCTAAAGCTTTCTGAAGACCCCTAATTCTGGGAAGGAGCTGCCTTTTCATTGCAAAGATGTTCCCAAAAATATCCTTGTTCCAGGTGGTGGCTAGGTTTTTGAAAGTAGAGATAGCCAAACCCAGACTTGGCATAAGCTCCTAAGCCTTTTCCACAACTTGTTGAAACCCTGGATGGTTAAGCCACATTTTTTTAAAATGAATAGATCATTCCAGTCTCCTCTGACCATTCTCGAATAATATTAGGAGAAGGGGGCAGTGATCCGAGCTCACCCTAGGAAAATGGGTGACATTGGCATCAGGAAATAGTAAGGTCCAGACAAGATTAGCCCAACATCTATCAATTCTTCGCTGGATTAGAGCATTAATATCTCTACAATTGGTCCACGTGAAAGGGGCACCAGAGAACCCCAAATCAATCATGTTACAAAAGTTCATGTAGTTCTTATAGGTTGTAGTGCATCAAAGGCTAACTGGTTTACCCCCTAACTTTTCAGTGCCATCAATGACATCATTATAATCACCCACAATGGTCCAAGGAAGGTCATGAAGAAGAGAGACTGAACACAAATTATCCCATAGAATTTGACGTTCCTCAAATCTAGGACTTCCATAAATAGAAGATAGAAGCCAAGGAGAGGGAGAGGAGAGTACCTTCACTATAGCAAGTATCTCTTGTTCCATGGCAGTGAGCATGTCCATGTCCACCATATCCCCACACCATAACAGCCAAATTCCTCCAGCATAGTCAACGGGATCAATAGTGTGGATTCCGTTATAAGGCAGGGTACGTAGGATTTCACCGGCTCTAGAGCTACTTATGCGAGTCTCCATGACAACCACAATGCTAGGAGAATGAAAATTTGTCAGATCATGAATAGTACTACAAAAAGAAGGCTTCATAGCCCCTCTACAATTCCAGACTAATATATTCATTTTTGGGGATAGAAAAGGAGAGTAGGACTCACATTCCTGGGCAAAAGCCCTTCTGATTGTCATCCATTTCCATCCTACCTACCTCAATTCCTCCTTGGGCATCACAGGGTTTTGTGCCAGTGTAATGGCATGCTCTAGTAATTGCAACTATGTCTGTCTCGTGGCAATCCCTAAGGTGAAGCTCCCCATGAATGAAAGAGTCTGGATGAGCTTGAGCTGTGGAAGAGTCCCTTGAATCAAGACCCCTGTTGTCTTACTTTTAAGAAACTTTCTCAGAAAAATTTCTAGTAGGTCCAGTGATATTTCTGAAAGGTTGGACTGCAAGCGATCCCTTGAGGTGCTCGATGTCCTTTGACCCGGCGGAAGCAGAGGTGGTTGGTCTAGGCTGAATCTCCACCATGGATTCGGAGTGTTGTGCCATGCTGGGTGTGTGAGAGGAAGACACCCACCCCTCTTGCTTTGCTCTATTAGAGGGAAGATGAAACTCCAAGAGTTCAGCAGGTCTTTGTTCGTCCACCCATAGATCATGAGCGGATCCCATCGTATGTTGTTGATCATGGAGCTGCTAGCTCCACTGCATGATTATTGATCCAAATTGCCCATGACATTGTTGGGTTTAGGCGAAGCAATGGAGAAAGGAGCGTCTGTGGAGCTTGATGGTGCTCTGGCACTAAATTGGAAGGTTGTAGAGCTTGAAGTATTTGTGGCTTTATCTAAGGCTTTAAAAGAAGCAATGGACTTTGTGGACTTAGAAAGGTGTTCGTTTATTTGACTTCCTTTTTGGTTCAGACTCTTTACGTTTTGAGATGTGGGCTTCGGAGTGTTATGGGCATTGGGTTTGGTAGGCCTCGAGCTTTGGTGATGGTTAGAGGAAGTAACCAGCTTTCGTTTACCTTTCCCAACTGATGAGTCAGCATCCATGTACATGACTTCATCTGATGTGACCCAAGGGAGAGGCTTCCCATGCTTAGAAGCAGTGTAAGTGGTGCTTGCAGTCGAGTGATGGAATGGATTGGCTGGTTGAGGGGACTTCCTGACATTGTGCTTTCTTCGAAAGACTAGCAGCCAAGGACCAAAGGTGTCTAACTCAGTTGGTAGGGAGGTGGTTGAATGTGAAGAGGTAGTTATTGCATCAATGGTCACTGTGGAATGATCCACTTGATCTTTACTAGCATCAGTAGGGGTGGAGGTAGTGGGCTGCTGTGACTATCTATGCGGAGCACTGGACCAATGGAGGAATCGATTTTCTTTAGGACTGCAGTGTCATAATATTCAATGGGAAGCCCAAGAAATCTTACACACACTGTGACCTGTGAGAGGTTGGCATTAGACGTTGAAAGTTCTGGTTGCCATGGTTTGATGGCCAAAAAGTGCTGTCCAATGAACCATGGGCCATCACTTAGAACACGGTCCAAATCTTCCATAGCTTCAAATCTTGCTGGGAAATAATCGTAGCCCAAGTCCACAAGGTCAAGTTTACCTGAAGGTGTCCATAGTTCCTTTACACACTGTGCCAGGAATTGGTAGCCAACAGTGCGACCAAATGTTTTTAAAATGACTGCGTGAAACCATTGAGACTTGATGCACACCTTCTCTTCTTTAGTTAGAAAGACTGATGCAAAGCTTTCACAAAGATTATTTTCCTCCGTGTCAGACTCCACGTCTTTTTGCATTTGATCCAAGAGGCTAAACGCACTTTCGTACACTTCTAGCAGCTGTCCAAGTAGCTTGTTCTTGTAGCTAGATTCATTGGGGTGGAACGAGAATCCACCCGTGTGTCCATCTTTTATCTTTTTAGTGCTTCTCTATAGAGTGTCTTCTTCTTCACTTGAGAGTGTGGCTATCTGACTTTTTGGCTATTTAAAGTAGTTAATTAGGTTCTTAGATCATCCTTTCACCCACAAAAGGTGATCACGATGGCATTTTTATTTTATTTTATTAAAATAAAATATTGAAATCCAATATTTTTGACATGGCAAAGCAACATGTAAATAGTATTAGGGGTGTCAATGTTCGACCCAACCCATGAACATGACACGAACTCGACACGGGTTTTCAGGTTAGGGTTGAGCCTTAATGGGTTTGGGTCATAAACGGGTTGACTCGAAAGCGACACGATAAGAAACGTGTTATAAGCGGTTCAACTCATGTAACCTGCAATAGACACGTTTGACACGCCAATTTATTTGTGTCAACTCGAAATAACTCACTTAACACAACTCGTTTAACTTGTATAACAAATAAATATTTATTTTATTTTAGATTTGTCAAATACCTTTTATATCCAACATATATTTTAAATTTAAAAAGAAAAGTGTGTAATTACAAAAATTTACAATGGATATAATTTGAAATTGAAACTTTACAAACCCTAGAACTACTAACACTTTTTTTTTTTTTTTTTTGGCATAGAACTTGCACAAATGAAATTGGATGAGCTTGTGGAAGATATTATGAATTTGGACATCAACAAAGAATCTATGGATGATAATCATGGTTATAATCATGATTAGTCTACTGTTTGCTCAAATTCTTTTAATATTGATACTTAGCATTTGGTGAGCTCCAAGGATATTATATTTTTATTGAACTATGTTATTTTATTTTCGTTAAACTTTATTATTTTGTATTTGGATTGAAGTGTAGGCACTTCTTTTAGAGTGTAAAGAACTTATTTCTAGATGAATGTTATATTTTCGTTGAACTATATTATTTTGAATGTAGGTTGAAGGCTTGAAGTGTATGCACTGCTTTTTGGGATATAAAAAAAATTATTTCTAGGTGGATGTTATATTTAATATTATGCAGGTTGAAATGGGTTGTGTTACATTTGTGTCAACCCAACACGACTCGTTTATTAAACGTGTTAAATGGGTTGGGTCAGATCAACCCGCCTTATTAACAGGTTGGGTTAGGATTGAAGGATCATGACATGATTATTAAATGGGTCGGGTTAGGGTTGAGCCATTTAGTCGAACACTCCTACCACGACACGACACGCCAACCCGAATTAACACCCCTAAATAGTATCCATATGAAAACCAATAATTTTTTCCACAAAAAAGATAAAAAAGAAATCCATTGCTTTTTTTTTTTTTTTTTTTTTTTTTTTCGAATCCATTCCTTATTCCATTTTTGGATTGGATGAACAAGATTAAAAGAACCCAGCCAGTTGGTTTAAACCAAAGACCGATCACATTATTTTATTGATTTAAATTAGCAAATTGTATTTATACTATTTAGCACCTCATGATGTTTCAACAAAGACAACCAATGTTCAAATCCTCCACCCCTAATTCTTGAATTATTAAAAAAGCAATTCAAATTCTCCACCCCCAATTCTTGAATTATTTATATATAAAAAAATAGGCAGCCTACTAGCATCAACTTTTGAAGGTTTTTGATGCTTTTCTCAAGAAATGATTTTTGTTTGCTACATCCAAACCCTTTTCAAAAGAGAAATGATATGTCCACAGCATTTTTACAATATTTTTATAATAAATCTTAAGTGGCAGGTTGTTAGTACTAGTTGTTATTAGCGCAAAAAAGTAATCTTAGGGTGTGTTTGTTTGGGGGCTAAATAGGGTGGGTAGAAAACTTTGGAAAAAAAATGGGAAAAAAAACATTTTTAAAGTGTGTTTGATTGGATATTGGGTAGAAAGGAAGGAAAATAAATGGTGGGGCTCAAGTATTTTCTTCCTTAACCCACCAAAAAATTCTCTACAAAATGGAAAGAAAACTGAGAGAAAGAAGCTGATGAAATGAGCTTTCAAAAATATCCCTCATGTGACCCTCAATGTGTTGGCCTTTTTTTTTTTTTTTTTTTTTTTTTTAACGTGCTTGGCTTTCTCTTCTTCTTCTTCTTCTTTTCTTTGATTTTTTTTCTTTCTCTGTTTACTAACGCGCTTGGCTTCTTTTTTTGTTTTTTTGTGCTCATACGTTTATTTTCTCATAAATTTTGGTTGGTTTTTGTTTTTGTTCCTTTTTTTTTTTAGAAAACAGTTTTAAGTTAATTTTTAATGCTATTTTTTTTTTTTTTTTACTTTAATGAAGTGTCCATCTATACACAATTTTTTTAAAAGTATAATGTGTTACTTTTTGTTTTATTTAATAAGGATATAATAGTAAATTTATACAAACTTTATTTTCAATCAAATAAAAAAGTTTTCCATCCCTTTACTTTCCACCCTCCCAACTAAACACAAAATGAGAGAAATTAAAATCTTTTCTATCCTCCCATTTTTCCATCATCTCTCAATTTTTATCCTCCCACTTTTCCATTCTCTCTCAATTTTTATCCTCTCACTTTTTCATCCTCCCAACCAAACGGACCCTTAGTGTTAGATTCAAATTTGAACCAATAATAACCAACTATTTATGATTTGTTGTAAAAATGTTGTAGATGTAGCGCCTTTCTTTGAAAGTTGTTAGTAATTTACTCGACTGTTATTAGATGATGCTCCAAACCTATGAATGGGATCCTTTTTTTTTTCTCCATCAAGAACATTATATAAAACTCTTGGACTCTCAAATTTGGAGCATGTTATTTTCAATTCATGGGGTTCAACAAGCAATTGATATTTCACAGTCAAGAGTGTAGTACTATTTTTAGTATTGATTCTTATATATCATATTAACAAATGGAAGATGGTTGCGAGAAAAAATCTCTGTTTGATAAGACTTCTTCCTATACCAAAGAATTTCATTACCCAGAAATGATACATTGTAAGACTCTTTTGCCTCTTCCAATATCAATAGGCCATGTTTTGCTCTTGTATCTTCCAAAAGGAAAAAAGATCTCTAAAAGCCTTTTCTTGGATCCAAAAGAGAGTACTTGGGCTCTATTTGACGGGACTTCTTCCTATACCAATAAACATTGTTTAAAGATTATGTTATAACTTTTAAATCTTGCAGATATCATAAAATGTTCTCCCAGATGGTAGCAGGCACACTAAAAATTTTCAGACGAGTTAAATGTGCACTCCACCTTTAATCTTAGATGTTATGTACTCTTTTGACAAAAAGGATAGTGAATGCACAGACAATGCTTCAATCTCAAATTTCACCCCTTTTTGAAGCATCAACTCTAGTTCCAACCTTTCATGATAAAGTAGAACTTCAGAATCTGTGTAGTACAGGCAAACAACGATAACAGAAGAATGACAGGTTATTTTACAGAATTTTACCTCCATCTTGGGAC
This sequence comes from Quercus variabilis, assembly GCA_030445155.1. Classification (NCBI taxonomy): domain Eukaryota; kingdom Viridiplantae; phylum Streptophyta; class Magnoliopsida; order Fagales; family Fagaceae; genus Quercus; species Quercus variabilis. Next base: position 5,511,762 of record CP129452.1, on the reverse strand, counting down.
TTCTATTTGCAGGTAGCATCTATTTAGCATAGCTTCAGCTATATTCTTGTCTGGCAGGAATTCACTTTCAGAACACAAATCTACAAAGAAAACAATCCAAGAAATTAAACAAAAAGACAAAAACCAAATATAAAGATTATTAATTATTAAAATAAAACAACAATTAGACGAGAAAGAGGTTTTTGTTTCTAATATCTAACCACTTCTGTGGAGGAGTATTCCATTGTCACCAACTTTGTTGGAGATTTTTCAACTTTTTTCCAATGGGTTTTTCTGGAATGAAGGAGAACGAGAGTGGTTTTTTAGCTATGAATAAGCTTCAAAAATTGTGTGCCTTGACCTTAAAAAAAGGGTTACTATGAAAATATATTCCTTAAATATACAATAAATACCATATTGAGTTGTCATGCGTTGAGATTGTCCTAAAATCTCTCCCTCCATAAATTAAAAGTTATGATTATATTCATCTTTCTATAAATTCACCTAAGCAGAATTTTTAAAATCCCATAACGAGCTCGAGATCTTATATAAGGTAAGGATCATGGAGAATTTGAATTGAGGCATTTCCATCCAACCAAAAGAATCTTCTTTTCTTTCTTTTCACCAAAATTATTAATTACCGTTTAATATCTATTTGCCAAATCAGTTTTGATTTTTTTTTTTCCCCATAAAGATAATTATAATATGCTGCTAACACCACAGCTCGAACCTTTATCTTACTAAACTCCCGAGCACTTAGTACATGGGAAGATGCCAATTTAGCTACAAGGCCATCGATTGGCTATGATACTTGGACCATTAATCCAAAATGGTTGGAAATTGGCAAAGATTGGGTCCAATTCTTGTGTATTGGACCAAATAATGACATGTGATGAGTTTAATGTACAAGAGGATTGGATACAAGCCATGTTTGTGAAAAAATTTGCACTCTCTAAGTAGGTACGTGCAATAAACCTTCTAACTTGCCCAACCCAAACCAACCCAACTCAATCCATGTAGGTCTATTAAGTGAGACGGGTCGGGTTGGGTGGGTTTGATAAATAATTTAGCGGGTTGGGTTGAATAATGGGTTGAGATATTTCTAACCTGCCACAACCCCACCCGCCCACCTATATATATAAAACTTTGTTATGTTGCAAAATTCTACTTCACATACACATCCACTTCATTTCTCTCATCTCTATCTCTTTCTTTTTATTTTTTCATTTTCACATTTATCTTCCTTAATAAACTCTAGCGGCTCTCTCTAAGATTTTATTATTATTCTTAATCTATGTACATGTCCAATTTAAGATTCTTAGATGTTTTTATTTTTAGTGTGATAAAATTTCAATCATTTTTATAAAAAATAATGTAGTATTTGTGATTATTTTAATAAAATTTGAAAAATTTTCATTCCTTTTTTTATTTGAGGGTGGAAACTATTATTCAACTTAATTGAAATAATTTCATTTAGATAATTGTATTTGTCAACCCACCTAATTCGCTCAACCTGCCGAGTTAAAACTATTAAAGATGTTTAATCGATCTGTCATATTTATAGATTGGTATCAGTAGCGGATTGCAATTTTTCCAACCTTCCATTAGAGGGTTGGTTAAAAATATTGCCCTCCACCCACTCAATTTATCCTGTGCACACCCCTCTCACCCAAAACAACCCCACCCCCATCATAGGTGTTTTTTTCTAACTACATTTTATATATTTTTATATATATCTTTATTTTGTGTCAAGCCTCATCCTATGTTATCAATGTTTTTAAAAATTCGAAAGCTATAAAAAAGAAATAAAGAAAAAAAATTAATAAGCAAATGCTTTAATCGAATAGAAAAAATATTTAAAAAGTATTGTTATCTTTAAAAAGTGCAAAGACCACATATAGTTTAGGTAATAATTTATTATTTTTCATGAAAATGAGTGTTTTGTAATAAAATTTGTTAATAATATAGCATTAATAATTTGATATTGGTTTGAAGCTAATCTCAAGGGTTTTAGATGCATAAATAGTTACTATATCTATATGGTTGTAAATTGTTATAATTTAATCATTTTTTGAGATTAACAAAAGCAGTCATAAGTTATAATTAATATTTATCAAATTACTTAAAACCATTACATGAGAATTATAGGGGAATTTTTACTATGAAAAAAATATAACATGGTTTATTCATATACAAAAAGTCCTAACAAATACCCTCAATATAATTTATATACTATCTTTTTATAGGTTATTTAACATTAAAAATATTAATATAAGTGGCATTTTATTGTCTGGATTGATTATTATTATTATTATTGTTGTTGTTGTTGTTGTTGTTGTTGTTGTTGTGTGTGTGTGTATGTGTTTGCATTTTGTGTATATATAAGGAGATTGTAATACCCCATATTACAAGAATTGAATTGAGATATATAACTAATTACTAGTAGCTCTAACTATATCTAGACTAGTTCTTTTAAGATTTAAGCATAGATAGCTAGCATTTTTCAACAAAAAATTTAATCTATTACATAATTGATGTTGATTTAATTAATTAATTACATTCATTATCATGTAAACTTGTAAATCATTTGAAAGAAAATTAACAATGTAACATATTAACTTTGGGAATTTGAGCCTGAAGAATATTGCTTACGAGTATGCTAGGGCCTAGGAGAGGTGCTCATTTAGCCCTTATTGCAAGAAGAGAGGACCGTCTTTAGGCAGTGGCAGATAAAGCCCAAAAGTTGTTTTGGTATGGGCAGATGTTTCTAAAGCTGAAGAATGTAAGCAATTTGTTGACGACGAGACAGTGAACCATTTTGGACGTTGTAAGTGTGTGTGTGTGTTTTAACTAAAATGACATTTTTTTTTTTCTCGTAAAAGGAAGGTAGAGGATAAATTTAAGACTTATTTAGTACGGGCATTACATACCTTTTTTTCTTTTTCTTTTTTTTGAGGAACCCCCAAACTCGGGGAGAGCAAACTTCAATAAACTAAGACAAATCTCTTACAACAAAACAGGAAATATTTGGAGGAACTTCCTCCATCCAAATCCTTAAAGGAAAAGAAAAGCTAGCATCCCTAGCTAGAGCATGGGCAACATTGTTGCCTTGCCACCTTCCATGGATGATATTAGAGGACTGAAAGTGCCCCCTTATAGACATAATGTCTTTTACTAACTGGCCACCATTGCATTAGAAACCAAACCTGACTGTAAGCTCTTCACCACTAGTACAGAGTCGCCTTCAAAGCACACACCGGCATGCATGATTGCATTCTGTCCCACTTTTGTAACTAGCTTGTGACACTAGTTGTAAATCGAATTAAAAAACAAATGTTTATTATATAATGTCACTGAGGATATGGTAACACTAAAAGAAGGTTTATTATTGCATTTCTAGGCCCAGTGTTGATGTGTTTGTTAGTATGAAATAGGCATTGGGCTTTAAATTAAATCCCACTATCTATTCACATCTAAAGACACAAGTACCTAGCAAAATTGAAAACCTTAGACTTAAGAGTTAATTTTTTTTTTTTCCTTGCAAACGACAGATTAGCATCACAATATTGCAAACGATAGGTAGGAAAGATTGTTGTGATTGCTTCAACTGCAAAATGGTTAAGGGCTGCAAGATTGTGCTTCTACAATGTAAGAAAACTCCGTATATGTGTTACTACCACATTTTCTTTCCCACCAATTGCTTGTAAATTTGCGATGGTTTCAGGCAAGCAAGGCAGCCCAAATTTCCTTTTTTGAGACATTGAGGACTGAAGTTGGATTCGATATTGGAATTACAATTGTGACTCTTGGAGCGATTGAGTCAGAAATGACACAAGGCTATTTTTCAGCAAGGTATGCTTTAATTTTGAGGTAGTAAATTGTTAATTTAATTTATCTTTTACCCTATGTTACATTTATATTAGAGGCATTGAGGTGTTTAATCCATGCTAATTAAGTGGGTTTACAATCTTTTTTAAAAACTGTTCTTTCCTCTAAGTATCAGAGTATTTAATAATTTTCTAGAGATTTGACGTTTAATCCATGCCTACATCAAAAATCGATTGGTATTTTGGTTTAATGATAAAGAATTATTATTAGATGTGAATATTATAGTTGAATCTCTCTTTATAAAAATAAATAAATACATTAAAAAAAAAAACAAAAACAAAAAACAATTTGAACCTCTCGACTTCAGCCCCTTTCATCGCCAGACCCACTGTCTCTGTCCGAGTCACCGGTAACCCACCGACCCAGCTTTCATCGCCTCAACCTCAAGCCCTCAAAGGTATCTCATCTCAGTTCTCTTTCTATTTTTCCGTGGAACTAAACTATAAATATTGAATAGCAGAGATGTGTGTGTGATATACTGACATCCCTTTATCTTTTGTGATGAATTCTTGACTACACTTATACATCTTGCGACACAACATACTAGTTTGTCTATCCTTTAATTGTGGTTGTATGATAATACTTTGTCCTGCTGTTTGATTGCAGATTTGTATTAGTGAAACTGATAGATGTCCGCAAGGAAGTGCAATATCCAATCTATGTATGTATAATTTTATGATTTTTAAATTCAATGTAAGAAACAGTCACGTCCAAGTGATTCTAAATTTCAAAAAATCATAAGGATTTATCTCTGTAATCCTTAAGAATATTTATATATTTAGCAACACGTAAAACCCAAAAAACTGGGGCCTTGTACCTCCATGAGGAAGGTTATCGATTTGATTTCCAGAACATCGTATATGCTTGCTTCTATGATAGATATAGGTAGACATGTCTGGTTATAAACTCATTGTGAAGAATGTTGTTTTATAATTGTTTCTATTGAATCTCTTGGGTTGTTAAGATTTTTACTAATAATAGCAAAATTGGGTGTTACAAAACAAACTGGTTGAAATTCATAAATAACCTTTACTGCAAAAATACTGGAACAGTAAATAAAATATTTGATTACGGGGAATATGCTGCAACTCTATTTCAAAAACTGCATTAGGAAGAAATTAATAAAACAATATATTCAAATTTGTCCGTGCATCGCACAGGTTAACGACTAGTATAGCATGCTTCAACATCAATAGGAAACTGATATCAGATCAAGAGGATAATCAGATTTTAACAATTAACAAATATCAAACCTTTTTGTTTCATAGGTAATAAGAGAATATTATTGAAAAAGGAAAAAGAAAATGATGATTCTTGTATAAACTTGATTCTTGAAATATATAAAGCTTTTTGAAAATGATGATTATGTCTTGCTTCCAGTTCCACATGCTTAAACCATTTCTTTAGATTTAACCTCTTGCACAAGAATATCCACACTAACCACACCATATGCAATTTAGTTGTTAGATAAGGCCTGAAGCAAGATAAAGCAACAATTGTCTTCTTATCATCTATAGGATTATTTTTGTAGCCAGTTTTTCACATCCATTTCTGAGAGGTAGGATCCAATAATTGTACGTGTCTGAAGACTGAACTGTGAAGAATTTTAGATTTCAAAAAATGTTGGCTTGGTGAGGAAAGTTGTAGGATATCAATGATTGCCTGTCTAAGTACTCAAATATGACATTGCCTCTGTTTTCCCCCTTAGCTTTCTCTGTCCCTCTATTATGTACTGCAACCTACTTAATTTTTATTCTCATTGCAAATTTGTCTGTCTCAAATACTTGAACCCCTTGGAGCTATTGTTGAAAGGGTGAGACCTGTCTCAATTACAGACACAGACCACTTTGCCAATATTGCACAGAGAAGGGCACTGGAAGAAAATGAGGCAGCATCAAAGCATAGAGAAGCTGACTAAGTTAATGGAAAACCCCTGGAGCAAACCATTGATTACACATTAATTTAAAAATTCATATTAGATTAGTCAATGAATCCCTTAGCGTATGACCGTATGTGTTCAACAGGAAAAAATCCAAACATTAAGTGCTTCTTGATAGATCCTCCCGGTTCTAGTTTAATCAAAAAGGTTACAAGGTGGGGGTGATGCACACTATAGACGATGCTAAAGGACGAAGATTGAAGAATCCCTTTGACACAATAACAAAAGGACTTGGAAAATATAGGTTAGCACAGAATTTCATGATGGCAAAACTTGATGGGACTTTCAGGGGCACAGATTTGAAAGGTGTTGAAATGTCTTGGTTAGAGCATGCCTTTGGTTTTTTAAAGTGATATATTTTTCTGATAGGATGAGAATGAAACCTATGTGAAAAAGATTCTGCCAATTCTACCAGTTTGTTGTATTGTTGATTCTACTACGGATTTTTTTTCCCTTTTTGGTCCACCATTAATATTTGTCAGATGATGAAACATAAAAAAATTAAAATCCATTCTTTCACCCATTTTCCTTTGCTGGAACAGAAATACTTTCTGTGTGTTTCAATGCTATGCTTCTTGAACTTTTATCAGGTTTCTTTTGAAGAATGATGGGCTCTTTCTTGGAAGTTCATTGGCCATGAATTGTGTCAGAGCCATCAAACGTTTGATGACACAATCCATAGGCCCAGGTCACACTACTGTGAGTTGTGACTATTATTTGTGATGGTGGGATGAGTCATTTGAGTAAGTTTTACAGTGCTTAATATCTGTCTCAGCATGGATTGACACCCAAGGCTACTGGATTAGAGCCTCTTGGACATCAGATGAGTTAATGTGATCCAGAGCGTTGACTTAGATGTTTATTGTTACTTCCATCCAAAGTTTGAGCAGGCCTAAGCAACTATATCTCTCCAAGAAAATTATGTATTTAATTCTAATTCAAATTGGTGTTTATCCATCTGAATTCTTGTAGTTAAAAAGACACTGGAGCAGCAACACTAGAGCAGGATAAGACACATCTATGTTAGGATATTGTCAATTTTCTGTTTCATTCTATTCAGGACATCAATATGTATTTTCTTTAAGAGGTGTACACTATATATTTCATTCAGAGCTGTGTACAAGGATGATTGAAATCATTTTTTCAAGAGAAGTTGAATGAATTAATGCCAATGTACCAGTTATTATTGTCTATGGTAATGTCATGAGGAAATAAGTTTGCCAGACAAATTTGAGTGGTTAGTTCATTTAACTGTGAATAAGACTCTTAGAGCATCATTGTAGAAGGATATTAACAATGAATACTACTTACCTTCCTTGGCTTTGCCTTCTAATCTCTAATCTCTTCCTTTTAATCTCTAAAATTTTGAGTCATTGTGAACTAGGAAGACTTGAAATCAACCTGTTGGCATGCCTGAAACATTTGGATATGCGATAATGTGAATATGTTTATTATTAACTGGTCCCACTCTCCTATTATTCATCAAATGCAAATCATCTTTAATGGAGAAGACAAAGGACACAATGCTTTGCATGGCTAAATGAACATACCAACCAAAATTTCCATTGTTATTATGCAACTGGCGAAAGCAAGTTGAATTTTTCAACATTGAGAATATTGTTATAATCACACACATATAATAATTCAAAAATAAAACACGTTACTGTGGCTCTTAATGTCCACCCTTGATTCTCCATCATCCAGTGGCCTAGTGTCCACAACAACTAAACTCTGTGTGTGTGTGTGTGTGTGTTCATGCTATTGTTTGTGACTGTCCTCTGTGATAGTGGGATGAGACATCTGTGTATGTATTGCAATGCCAAATATCTGTCTCAACTAGCGTAGATTGATACCCAAGGTTGGATTAGAGTTTTTGGGCATCAAATGAGTTAGTGTGATCTAGAGTCTTGACTTGGCTGTTTCTCGCCACTTCTATCCAATGTTCAAGCAGCCCTATGCAGCTATATTTCTCCAGCAAAGTTCCCTTAGAAGGTGTCTTCTAAATTTAAAAGGATAGCAATGAACTAGAGCAGAAATACTAGAGAAGGACTAAGCACATCTCTGTTTGTTAGGATAATGACATTTTGGTTTCATATTTTTCAGGACAACAATATTTATCTCATTCAAAAGGGAAGGTGTTGACTACAATTATTTTAGTTAGACGATCAATTGTGGGGCAATAAGTTATTTAATGAATTTTTGACCCAAAAATTCACATGAATGATTAAAATTTAAGACTATTTTGTAAAGAAAACAAGGCTTGCATTGAAATTTTACATTGAAATTTTGTTTTTGGAAACTTTGATTTCATAGTAAAATTTGAATTTTCAATGCTTAAATAAGAGGCTATTCTAGTTGGAAAGGTACTTTGATGAACCAAATTAGAAATAATCAACCATGGAACAAGTCTCTCAATCTGCCCCAAATCTTTGGTAACATCTATCATTGTTAGCATTTTCTCTATATCTTCCTCAGTACATGTCAAGGCAAGGAACAATACAACTTGATTTGGACTTGGCAATGGCGTTTTAGTTGAGATCCTAATGTGGATTAGTATGATTGATTGAGGAGGGTGGTAGTGTTTGAATGCTTCGATGAGTTTGGTTTCAAAAGCTGCATAAAGTTGTGGTCATTTTGGGTTGTGAATTTCAGTACATTGATCAAATTTTTTGCTCTGCTACCATATTTGATGTAGTACAAGATTTGTAAAATTGTCTAGGGATTTATAAAGAAAGACCATAACAAACCTAGGGCTTCACCACTTAAGGCTGCTTGAAATCACCACCAAGTTAGAGAAAAATTTCAATTCGATATTATCTATTATCAAATTCACCATGCCAAAATGATTTGCCTTTTTTTTTTGGAGCATTAGAAGTAGGACCTACAAAGCAAGAATCAAGAAGGAAAGAAACAAAACAGTCAATTACACATAATTCAGAAATAAAATCAGAATTCAAACCAAATCAAATAAAACCTATTATCAATCCTCCATCATCAAGGGGCCTAGTGTTTGCACCAACAACACTTGCTTTTTTGGCAAACTGTGTTGGTGCTATTGTGACTATCCTTTGTGATTGTGGGACAAGGCATCTGGATATGTTTTACAACGCCAAATATCTGTCTTAGCATAGATTGATACCTAAGGCAATTGGATTAGAGTTTTTGCACATCAAATGAGTTAGTATGGGTGTGTGACCAAGAGTTTTGTCTTTGATGTTTCTCTCCACTGTGGTACTATGTTCAAACAGCCCTATGCAACTATATTACTCCAGCAGAGTTCCATCAGAAGGTGTCTTTTGAATTTAAGAGGATAAAAATGAACTGGAGCAGTAAAAGTAGAGAAGGAATAAGCACATCTCTGTTTGTTAGGATAATGACATTTTTGTTTCATACTTTTTAGGACAACAATATTTATCTCATTCAAAGGGAAGGTGTTAACTGCAATTATATCAGTTAGAAGATCAATTGTGGAGCAATAAGTTATTTAACGAATTTTCGACCCAATTCACACAAATGATTAAAATTTAAGACTATTTTGCAAAAAGAAAAAGGTTTTCCAAACTAAATTGAGAAATCATATATATTCTGGAAAAAGAAAATTTACAAACCAACTAAACAATACAAAAGTCTTTTTTTCCCTCAACAAACCACTATACATTGCCAGTTACTAAGACCATGAACTGCTTAGTTTGCATTCCTTTTATTCAAACAAAAGAACAATTATCAAACTCCTTTGCCAATAACAACCTATCCTCCAGATCTTATAGCATCAATACATACCTTAAGGGTCTGCCATAATGATAACTTTCCAATGACAGGTTAAAACTGCCATACAAGCTCTGTCATCATTCAGTTGCATCACAATTAAACTTCAAGAGGCCTTTCAGAGGCTTCGTTCACTGCTTGGATTTCATCACTAGAAGCATTCCTTTTCAATGATGCAGGAGCATGCTCTTCAACATTCTCAAGAAGCTTTAAATTCTGCAAATTTCCCCCAAGCTCTTCACCCATTTGTGTGAACCTGTGTGATTGCGAAATACCATTAGCTGATCTCATAGAGAATTCCCCTCTATTAATTAAGATGCATACCAGTTTATTAGGCCTGCTTCTTAGTAGCAATGGGGATTTCATAATGTCATTAAATGGCTCTCCGTCAAATTAGCTTTTTTTTTAACTTTTCAAAATTCCATCCATGGCCATTTGTTTGAAAATCAAGTGAGTAAATTTTGTTTGTTGTCATGCCTAAAACATTTGGATATGCAATAATGTGAATCTGTTTATCTATAACAAATGATTGGATGAAATCAAGTGAGTAAATAATTAGTGATGGAACGAACCTCTCAATCCACCTGAGTTGTTTGGTGACATCGACCATAGTTGGTCTTGTTTGTGGATCTTCCTCTGTACATGTCAAGGCAAGGTCCACCACAGCTTGTAATTGATGCTGTAAAGTAGCACCTCCATCCCCATCTTCAGCCAAGATTGCAGGGTCCACAATCTCGTTTATGCAACTACTTTGAGCACGGTTATGTATGTATGCTACTAAAGTAGAATCTTTATCAATTGTAAATCGGGTTATATTAAGAGAATCCTCTCCAGTTAAAAGTTCTAGAAGAAACCGACCAAAATCATATACATCAGCTTTCTCAGTTACCTTGCCTGTTGCTTTAAACTCAGGGGCGCATAAACCAGAACGTCGAAAGCCGTGAAAACCTTCCACGTCAGCTTCACCTTCGGGAATTGATACAGAATAAATAAAGTCGGACAATTTGGGAACATCATTTTCATCTAATAAGATATCGTGCATTAGTATAGCCATGTGGATGACAGGCCTTGGGAAGGCAGTATGGAGATAAGAAAGAGCATGAGCAATCTGCCTTGCAATCTTTAACCTTCTCTCCCACACCATCGCCTCATGTTGTAGTTCAGTAACACGGGAGACATAAATTCGATCAGAAAGGAAACCATTGGCGGCAAATTCAAACACTAAAAAGGGAGATGGAGTGTGGAGACAACAGCCTATGGGCTTTAATACATTGCTGTGACCACTCATTTGTGCAGAAATCGCTAAATCATTGATGGCTGTATAGGCCAAATTATTTGAATGCTTAATGAGAACAATTCGTCCTTCAAGAAAACCCTTGTACCAATAAAATCCCAGATGTTGAGCAGGATAATTGTTGGTTGCTTGGCGGAGTTGTTGAGGGGAGAAGGTACGGATGGGAATAAGCTTGAGATTGCGAACAAAAGAACCCTTAATGAAAACAATTGGTCCTTCAAGAGAACCCTCGTACCAAACAGAGAGCCCCATTACCAGCTTTTCAGAAGAAAAGTTGTTGGTTGCTTGGCGGAGCTGTTGAGGGGAGAAGGTACGGATGGGAATAGGCTTGGCATTGCAAGAGGCAATCAGCTTCTCAAGTAACTTGCTTCCATTCTCATAAAACGCTCTCTCTCTTTGCTTTCTTTTATTAAAAAATTGATCGGTGAACCAACTCCAGCGCATAATAGCTTGAATGTGGAACGTCCTTCCTTGCTCTCTTTTGTTTGTGCTCTACTACTCTGTTAGCGAGGGATGGAGATGGAGGCTCAGCTGAATGACAATAACAATGAGGGCATTTTTATTGTAAATTCATTTCAGGAGGTTTCATCGAAACTAGAGTGCAAGTGCAGCTGAATTCCTCTATTTGACTTCTTTTTTTCTTTTTTTTTTTTGGGAATTTCAAAAGGAAAGTGCAGCTTTTGCTTTTCACATGAACCGTTCAATGCCCATTGGACCGTGTGTTGACTTTGGAGGGCCATGCAGTTTCGGTAGGATTTGCTTTTATTTATTTATTTTTAATCTATTTAAATATGGTTGAAAATTAAAAAATATTGTAATAAATAATTTTTAAATGGATAAGTAGTATAATGGGACTCATTTTTAATGAAAAAGTTACTAAAAAGTAAAATTTGTGAC